>JADRCH010000005.1:12014711-12049616 GCA_019843965.1 Rhynchomys soricoides | reverse complement strand
GAGAGCTCCAGATCAGCCTGGAGACTATCCCTAAGGCAAAATTAATCAATTACTAATTAATTTAACTTAAACTAGAACTTATTATCTTCACGAAAACAAAGTGTTCTCTCTTAGTGTTTACAGAGGACAACTTTAAGTGAGAAGCACCTTCATAGCAAGGTCTGAGCTAGCTGTTCCTCTCCTGAGCTCAGGCCAAGGAGTTTTTATTAGATGCAGAGGAAACTAAGAAACACTACATAAATAATCAAGTGTGAAGCACTTGATTACTTTAGTCCAATTGTAATGACCAGAAGGAATGTAAGCCCTCACTTAAAACCTTGAATCAAAATTAATCAAACATGTTTAAAGACTACCTGGAAAAAGAAAAACATAATAAAAATGCCTTTTTAAACTTTAAGTACCAAACACAAAAGTACAGCTAGCAAATAAAATTCTAAAATGCTCTTAAATGCTATTTTTAATAAGCAATTATTTATTCTGTTTCTTCTTTGTTATTAATCATTTTATTAGAATTTAGTTACATTATTTTAATGGAGAACATATTTTTAATATAATTTTTACTCAAAAATGTTTTGGATTGTGGTAGTAATTTTAGACAGATGATTCAAGGATGTAATTTTCTTTCATTACTATTTTCTCACACAAAAGTCAAAGATCTTATACAGCTATTTAAGATTTCTCTAGAAAATCTTACTTATATTAATTCTTAGAAATTCATAAAAAGGAGTTCTTATATGTGGCCCAGAGAAACCAAAAAGTTAATATCTCTGCTTTAAAGTTTTAATATGGGACCTTGAGTTTTTTTGTTTTGTTTTTTTTTTTAAGGTAAGAAAACATGTTGCCTACAGATAAAACAGCTGACACCAATTACTTATTAAAGACATGCACCTCCAAAATTCTATTATACCTTTTAATAAATGTTCAGTTTGGTTCTTCCTTTTCTCTTATCTTTTCTTCCTTTGGAGACAGAGACTTGCTATGTATCTCTGACCACAACCTGGCAGTTCCGCCTCAGGCTGGGATTTCAGATGTGCACCACCATGCCCAGTTCTTGTATCCAAATGACAGGAGAGGGGACCCAGAGAAACAAGAAGGTAGGTTAGGAGTCATGAAGCTCGTTCTGTGAATACGAGAAGGATTTCACAGGAGCAAGAACCAACCACCAGTAACAGGTTCAAAGTTGTATTGATTGGGGATATGTTTTTTGAGATTTTTAACTAGTAAGAAGACAAAGGTTCACACAAAATGGATGGCATGTTCACCTAGCCAGCACCAGGTACAGAACACCCTGGTCCAATGTCAGTGTTGGGCCATTATCAGCTTCTCAGTGCTGTCACTACTCATGGTGAACATGCTGGAAGAAGATGTATATTAAAAACTGTTATGGAGATTAAATTCGGTTGACTGAAGCCTCTGAAACAGTGTCAGTCTCTGGTACAATTCAACACTGAGAAGATGCCCACCTGTGGCCCAGGAGGCAGCGCTGTGGGCAGCACGTGCTGCTTGTGTATAGCATCTAGTGTAGGGTGTGTCTCTCAGAGCAGCCTGCACTAACTAAACAGACCATAAAACAAATATGGTTCATATGTTCAAGTTAAGAGATAAAGCAATTTTTTATAGAAACATCAGATTTAATCTTTATGTCATTTTTATATAAAGGGCTATAATTTTGGCAATGAATTACAGAGTTAATTAAGTTTGTCAATCTTTTTTAAAAAGTTCAACTTGACTGGCTATACTTTGTGACACTTGACCCATCAAATGGGGGAAGATCTGTACAATCTCAAAGATAATAAATAACAGAGTTAAATGAGTAAGTGAAGGTTCAAAGCTGTCAAACCTTTGTCACCATTCAGCAGCTGAAACATAGTCATTCTTCGTTAAAGTTATGTGAGTTGTGGAATGAATCTTACTTTTCCCATATCTGGGTAAATAAGCAAGGGAAACAAGCTATATTAAGCAAGATAAGTGGTCTGTCTGCTTAACGGTAAAAACAAATGACTTTGAAAGACCTTGAAATGAAAGACACTGTCCAATGTTCTACTTCAGATATGACCATTTCAATAAACATACAGACAAAGCAATTCTAATACACCTCCGGGCACACTGAAGGACTCTAAGCACTCTACTTTCAGTAGAACTGCTTAGGTTCCAGAGCATCCTCTACAGCATGGAGTGTTTTCTGATCTGAAAGGTGTGATCAGTCAGCTCCAATGTACTGTTAATCTGGTACTAAGCAGGAAGGCTTCTCCACACAGCCTAAGCCAGCTGTGATGGAAGCCTTTCAATATCAAGCCAAGCATGAAAGCCATATCAGAGTACACTGCACATATCACTGTAGTCATCTTGGTACATGGATAAAAGGCATAACAAGAAAATGAAACTAGGTTATACATGTCATTGTCAACAGGCAGGGAAAGAAAGTCATCTTTCAGAGGTGATTCCACCAAAAACATTCAATTATTGGACTACAGAGATGGATCAATTGGTGAATTCTTAGTGCTCAACACTGAGGAGCTGAGTTCAGATCCCCACAAGCCACAAGAGGCTGGATGTGGTGATCCACACCTGAGATAGCAGCAATGGAGGAAAAGACCACAGATCTCCAGGGCTCACTGGCCCACTTGTCCACTCACAACAGCGCACTTGAGGGTCAGTGAAAGATCCTGACTCTACAAAGGCTATGGTGGGGTTGGAGGATGGCCCAGAGGCTGGAGGATAGCCCAGAGGTGCAGAGCACTCACTGCTCTTGCAGAGCAGCCAGGTTTGGTTCCTAGCACCCAAATGACAGCTCACAACTTAAGGACTCTGTCCAGCTTGAGTGTGGTGAGCATGGCTCTGACAGGCCTTGCCCTTCTCACCCCCCATTTCCTCTGCCTCACTAAAACTTGTTAGATTACACGCCTCAAGCCAGCCACTAACATTTATTCCCTTATTTGAACATTTTCAAGGCTGACTACAAGGTCCAGCTATCAAATATTGAAAGTCTAGCAATCAAAAGCCCCCTTCGGCTCACCTAATTAAAATGCCCAATTAAAACTAAACACCTCATCCTAACTTGGGTATAATCTGCCATATGCTGACGGCCGCATCTCTATCTTCTCTATTCAGAGGCAGCCCTTTGTCCCTAGGGACAAATACCCCTCCCCCTCCCTTGTTCCCTTCCCCTTCTCTGTCTCCTATTCCTGCCCTCTGACCCTCTGGGGCAAATAATCTCCTTTGTGCTGAGAACTTGGTCTTGGGGTCATGAGCAGACACTTGTCCTTTCATCAACTGTCTGTAGTTCTAGCTCCAAGAGATCCAATGCCCTCTTCTGGCCTCTGAAGGTACTGCAATAGCATGGTACCCACCTACACACAGGTGGAAACACTCATACACATAAAATAAAAATACATTTTTGTAAGATTGAAAAAAAGTAATTGATGAAAAATAAGCATTCTAACACTAAACTCTTGCTTTTCACATGGATCCCATAGGCGATCACACTTGCACACATGTGTACACATACAAAATTTTTTAAAGATTCAAGTAATACACGTTTCTATTGCGGAAGTGTGGCAGTCTGAATGAGAATAGCCCTCACAGGTTCGTATAGTTAAGTGTCTGGTTCCTGGTCGGTGGAACTGTTGGGGAAGGATTAGGCGTTCGTGAAGGATGCAGGTCCCTGGGGGTAAGCTTTGAGGTGCCATAAACCCAAACCGTTCACGATATGCCTCTCTGCCTCATGCCAAGGGACAAGATGCAAGCTCTCAGCTGCTGCTCCAGTGCCATGCCTGCCAGCTGCCATGCTCCACGTCATGATGGCCAAGGACTCACCCTCTGAAACGGTAATGAACTCCACCTACCCCCCATTCAGTGTCCGCTTTTTCTTTCTTTCTTTTTCTTTCTTTTTTTCTTATAAAGGAAAACATTTAATTGGGGGCTTGCAAACAGTTTCAGGGCTTGGTCCATTATCATAATGGCAAGGAGTTAGTGGCAGGCAGGTGTGATGCTGGAGAAGTAGCTAAGAGCTACAATCTGATCCATATATAGAGACAAAGATAGGAAGGAAGGAAGGAAGGAAGGAACATAATCAGCTTTGTGTGGGCTTTTACAACCTCAAAGCCCACCCCAGTGACACAGTCCTCCATAGTGCCATGTCTCCTGATCCTTTACAAGTAATGCCACTTCCTGGTGACTAAGCATTCAAATGGATGAACCTATGAGGACCATTCTTATTAAAACCATCTCAAACAGCAATGCTCATGTGTACAAACTGCCTTTGTGATAATAGTGTCTTCTCTGAATGATAAATATTAAAGCAAGTATCATCTATAGTTTTACAGTAAGGAGACTAGAGATAAGAATTTGCTCAAAGACATCTAGCTTTGAAAGTGAGACAGGTTTCAAGTCTGCAACTAAGTGATTGCAGGATCTTGCTTTTCCTGCTATATATTGTTTCCCATTAGCAATATATTAACATTATATAAATTTCTACCTATATATTACAACGAGGTAATGAAATAGGCCATATGATATGATATACTTTCCCATTACTACTACATAATTTTCCTTTGTTCCTAGAGAAAGAAGTACAATATGACTTGCAGATTAACTGAGCACATTTGCCTTACTTTTAACTCAAATGTTCTGTGTAATGTTCTTTTTTTTTTTCCTACTTTATTTACATTTCAAATGTTTCCCCCTTTCCAGATCTCCCCTTTGGAACCCTCCTATTCCCTCCCCCTCCCCTGCCACTATGGGGGTATTCCCCCACCCACCCACCCACCCACTCTCATCTTCCCTGCTTGGCATTCTCCTATAGTGGGGGATCTAACACCCTCAGGCCCAAGGGCCTCTGCTCCCCCTGATGGATAGCAAGACCCTCCTCTGCTGCATATGTGGTCAGCACCATGGGTCCCTCCATGTGTATTCTTTGGTTGGTGATCCAGTGTCCGCTTTTCTAGTTGCTTTGATCATGTCTCTTCACAGCCACAGAAAAGTAACTAAGATTAGGAGGAGGAGCCACATAGGAAGGAAGGAAGGGAGGGAAGGAGGAAGGGAGGGAGGGAGGGAAAAAGAGAGGGATGGAGGGAGGGAGGGAGGGACCCTCTGACACACACAGAGACTTGTTTTAAATCTACAAGGATTAAGGAAAGCTTTGTGGTTTCTAGACAGTATTTAAAAGCTACATGCTGAGTAGATACAGATCTAACAGCATCACAGAGAACCACAAAGGTGCCTGGGAAGGCAGGGGGACTGTGGGGAAACAGCACAGAGAGTTCCGTGAGCGAGGGAGCGCGTGAGAGAGGAACTATGGAAAGGGTGTCTTCCATAACTTCAATGCTGAGCCTGCCTTCTAGACCACACATGGAGTACCCAAGACTCTGTGGTGCAGACAGAAAGATCAGTGCAGGAGAGCAGGGACCCAGAAACTTTGAGAGCGACGCAGAGCTGCTGTCACAAAACCAACCTGCAGTACAATGACAAGGGTCTTTTCAAACACTGTGTATCTTCATGTGAATAATAAGTGTGAACATAGACCTAAAAGTAACTTGGCATGGACAACAGAGCAAATGTAGAGAGCAATCTGCAAGCTGCTGGAGGCTGACATGGAAGAAAAGGCACATCAACAGGGAGGGGCACTTGAGTACCACAACTGCTAAGATACAAAACCAAAGGAATCATCTGGGGAAAAATGACCAAAATACTATACTCTTGCATTTTGAAATGTTCTCCATATTCATTAAGAACTTTCCTGAGGTTGAAACACTACAGAGTGTAAGCAGGAAGCAGAGGTGGGACTCTATGGTGGAACAAGTCTCCTGAGGTTTTCCCTCTGCAGTAATGTACCTGGGCTCAAAAGGGAACTGGACTTAACTAAATTTAAAACTTCTGCTTCACAAAAGTCAAGGTCAACAGGATTAGATTAGCCTCAGATAGGGAGGACTCTTACCCAAAATTTCCGGAGAACTTCCAAACCTTGAGAACAAGAAAGCAGACAACCCAATCTTTAAGAGAGCTAAAGGTGTAAGTGAACCTCTCCCCTCCCTCTCTTTCCCTACCCCCCACCCCCAACCTAACAGCCCCCTCCAGGGACCATCCAGACAGAGAAGGAGCAAAGCATGTAAGAACCCAGGATGGGAAGGAGTGCTGGCAAACGAGTCTTCCAGACATGACATGTAGTGTCTGTCTGTGTGTCTGTCTGGGGGGGGGGGGGAAATACCTGCAAAAGACCATCATCACTGCATTGTGGAGATGGGCTCATCAGTCCCCAGTCCCCTGTGAGGACCCATAGGTAGTTATGGGTAATGGAAGTCAGAGTCATATTCCTTCATGGTGTAGCCTCTGGTGACTTGCCCTTGTTAGAGTAAACAGCCTAACATCCTCACTCATGGAAACCTAACATGCAGTAACGCACACACTCGGACATGAAGTATGGGCAGCACTTGTGGGGAGGAAAGGGGGGTTCAGTGGGAAGGGGAAGGAATTAAGGTGATGAGAAATCCGAGCATAGTACATTCATTATGTGTGCATGAAGTTGTGAAGATTAGTTTTTAAAGGAAAGATGGCAAACAAGCCCATGACAAGATGGTCACTTCCTGTCATTAAGGAATTACCCATCAAGATATAACCGTCGACAGCTGTGAGGAGGGATGGGCGGGCAGATGCCCATAATAAATTTTTTTTAGATCAGCACACACCAGACACCCACAGGCTTTAGCTGATACCCACACGTTAATGGAGCAGCATTGACTCACAGGTACAGACACATGTAGGCCAGCTAAGGCACATGGGAAATCCCATCGTTGCCTCCTCAGCTGACTGTGAACCAATGACTGCTCTTTTGAAAATCTATGTTTTAAACAATTAAAAGAAAGGCAGGGAATTAGATTATCGTAACTGTAGGATGTAAAAACAAGTTCTCTCTCCTCACCCACACCAACCCAACGCTGCTGAAACAATGAACGCCAATGTGGCTCCACACTGCTGCAGAGCACTCACTTCAGGAAGACACATGGGTCACACCAAATGTGTCCTGAAGACAAAGCCACCTAGTGCGGTACTCTGCAGGTCAACGTACTCCTGACCACTGCAGTAAGAGACTGTGCTGTGGAAACCATGCACGGTAACACATTCTGCAGACCTTGTGCCTGGAGCTCCAAACAAGAGCTCAGACTAGGAGAATAATCTTTGCTCCTTAAAGGGATTGTAAAATGGGAGACAAGACACTCCATCTGAGTTTGGTTGAGAAACAGATACAAACTATCACCTTTTTGTCAGTTTGCAAAAGCTGAAAACAAAACATTTTATGTCTAAAATTTGATAACAAGAAAATATATTTAGGAAATCCATTTGCCCAACATGGGAACAGTGACCGTGGGCCTTGTGAAAACAAAAGGTACCGTGGGCTGGCAGCCCCTCGAACATCAGTAAAGTGCTGCCAAAAATGGACCTTTAACCCTCAAAACGCCGCTGTTGTGACAGCACACAGGTACTGATCACAGTGCCACAGGTTAAAGGTCAAGGCCAGACTGAACTCAGGAACTCTCCATCCAGTCACCTCTCCCCTTTACTGCCTTGGCATCTAGCAGGCTGTAATGATGTCCTCACAACTTACACCAGCATCACCAATCCCTACAGTCTGCTGCAGGCGTAGACTGTGACGTAGAGTGAAAGGTGACTCCTGCAGGGGAGCACAGAGGACAGTCCACGTAACCTGAGACACTGCACTATTCAATTGGGCTACCACCTCAAATCACCATAGAGGGGTAGCCATCTGGGTCCTGGAGGAGGAGGCCTTCTTTCTGGTTTACAAACAGCCACTTCACACAGTGTAAACAGGAGGGGGCTATCTCTCTGCTACAACTGTTTATAAAAGGACCTAAGTGCCTCTAAACAGCATTTATCAGCCTGTGGGTTGCAACCCTCTTGGGGGTCAAATGGCCCTTGACAGGGGTCACCTATCAGATATCCTATGTGTTAGATATCCTATGTGTTAGATATCCTAGGTGTTACATATCCTAGGTGTTACATATCCTATGTGTTACATATCCTATGTATTACATACATACAATTCACAACAGTAGCAAAACTACAGCTGTGAGGTAGTAAGGAAAGAATTTTACGGTGGGAGTCACTACAACAGGAGGGCTGTGTACAGAATTTTACGGTGGGAGTTACTACAACAGGAGGGCTGTGTACAGAATTTTACGGTGGGAGTCACTACAACAGGAGGGCTGTGTAAAGAATCAGGAGGGCTGAGGAGCACGGCTTCAAAGACAGCCTTGAGGCTGCACCTCATCCGAACTACCTCCCAAAGGCTATCTCCAAATACTAGTACACAGAGGGCTAGAGATCCAGTGTGCATTCTGGGAAGGCACAGACAACCCACCACCTTCCTGTAGCAACATAGAATGATGGCTAACAAGGACAGAGGAGGAAGTGGTTAGCAGGGACCTCACTTCTCGGAGGAGTCAGCTATATTCACCATAGCTACACTATAGTGAATTTATTCATGCTGGAAAACACACAAGCACCGACCAGTACAAGTAGGAATACTTATAATTGTTTTTTAAAGAAAAAGTGAAATATCCTCTCTCAGAATTCAGCATGCAGTACAGGGTGTGTACACTGATGTAAGACAGTGTTCCCCCCCCCAATGAAAAAAACCTGCTGTGCTGTTCATTTTGCATGTTTTATACCACAGTCTAGTAACCATCCACCACACAGGTGGAAGGGTGGGTTTGAGGACCATTGAACACCGAATCTCCCCAATACATCACAATTACAGAAACACCTGTGCACGGGAACTCTGTGGTGAGCCACTATGAAAATTCAGTGTTCAATTGCCCACAACACTTCTCATTTATATATTCAGCTATATGCTCAGCTCTGGTCTATAAGAAACATACTTTGAGAATGCATCCATTTCCAAACTTTGTTCTAAGAAAGGAGATGGAAGACCTGCATAAGCATTTTTCAAATTTCCCTGAAATCAAATATGCCGGTGACCATGCTGATCAGGGCAGAGCCCCCAAAGCCTGGGAAATAAGGGTTGCAATTATCCCAGCTCCACTGATAGGAAGTTCTAAAAGCTACATTCGGCTGCAGTGAGTATGCTTAGAACAGTTCTCGCTCCGTTACAAAGCAGGAAGCAAACCGTAAGCCGCATAAGAAAATGACCTCCCATCCACTCACTCGTGCCTCGTCCTAATCCCTGGGACAGACAGGGAGGCAAATGTGTGTGGAACTGAAACAGATAAACTCAGTTCTTCCTTACGACATTAAAAACAAAGGGACTGAAGCAAAGCTTTATAATATACTTAAAATTCTAGAGCAAGAGATCGAGCAACCCTCTCCTTTTTGTTTTCTTCCTTGAGACAGTGTCTCACCATGTAGCCCTGGAAGGCCTGGAACTTATTACGTAGAACAGGCTGGCTTTAAACTCAGAGATCTACCTTCCTGACCCTGCCTCCCAAGTGCGGGGATTACAGGCTAAAGCACCAAGCCCAGCTTTAAAGCTCTTTTCCTTACTCAATAAGGACCTTCAATAGTTAGAACAAGATACATAATGTACACATACTTGTACTATGAATTAAAAGTAGGGAAGGAAGACTCTGGAAAACCCCCATTTCAATTACTTGGAAAAAACATAGTAACTGTGGTACTGGTGGCCCTACAAACAAAGGTTGTAACTCCCTAGTGTTCACAAGACCCAGGATGTAAGCATTAGCAAGCCAACTTTGGGACTGCCAGAGAGAAGATAAAGTTTATAAAGACAAGTTTATAAAGTCCTTTGTGGCACTAACACATACACAGTTATTAAAACTCTGACTGTGTGACTTTTATGTGAATCTGTATATAAAAAAAGCATAGAAACTAATATTCAATCACTAATGAACTTTAAAGATAGACATAGGCAGTATTTGGGGACTCGGTGACCCGCTATCTATGTTTACCGTAAAATGTACTGCTAGGTATGCCCACGCCACAGTATACTGGTTTCTCCATTTTGGAAGCTAACTTTGCCACATATCAGCCATCCTGGTTGATAGTTTTACTTCTTTCAATACAACAAGAGCCGTGAGTAATAGCACACACCTTTAACCCAGCACTCAGGAGGCAGATTCGGGTAGATCTTCTGTTAAACTTTTTTCAATGGACTTATGCATGCGTGCATGTTCTGTTTGAATGTCCATCTGCATGCCAGAAGTTAGTCATGAGTCACCATGTGGTTACTGGGAATTGAACTCAGGACCTCTGGAAGAAGAGCCAGTGCTCTTAACCATCTCAACAGTCCCAGTAGATCTTTCTGAGTTTGTGGCTAGCCTTGGCTACACAGAATTCTAGGACAATCAGGGATATAGAGAGAGATCCTCTCTCAGAAAAAAAAAAGAAAAAGAAAAAAGAAAGAAAAGAAAAATGTGTTTCTTGAACTACCATCTTCTAGAACAAGTGGTTTGTGAGAGGAGGGCAGCTCAAACCTCACACAGTGTCCCTTCTCTCTGGCTATGTTCAAGACTCTCCTCATATCTGACCTTCAACAGAGGGTGGTGATCCTAGTACGGATCCAGAAGTCCTTACCAAGAACTTGAGTTTCTTGATTGGATCAATGAGTGTCTTTTATCAGGTCTGGAGTGTCCTGTGACTGTGTCTTCAAATGTTCCTTTAGCCCCTCCCTCTCCTCTTTGCTTCAGGCAGTACATTGTTTAAAAGCACATCCGAGGGTACCCAACAGGCTTCATCAGGATTTTACTGTTGCTCGCTACTCAGTTTACTTCATCCATTTTCTGCTCCTCAGACTAGATCACGTAAACTAACTTATCTTCTAGTTCACTGATTCATTTTCTGCCTGTTCAAATCTACTGCTGAACCCTGGCAACAAACATTTCATTTTAATTACTCAACTTTCCAGCAAGCTTCTGTTTGGTTCTTTGCACCCCCTCTCCTTCTGTGTGCACGTGCACCTGCACATGCGTGTGCATGCACTGATCTTCTCTATTTGGAGAGATACTGTTATTCTATGTATTATACATGAAATAGACAGAAGTGACTATCTAAGATGGCATCTGGACATCAGACTAAGAAAACTCATTTTTATCTACTATGAACATCTTCAAGTACTTGTGAAGGTTATGACGAACTGCTGTTTTTAAATCTGAAAGTTTTCATAACAAATTTTATAAAATGGAATGAGTCAGCAATGCAGATGAGCATAGACAGGCAGGTACTACAGATTAAGAATGTCCAGCCCACAGTGTAACTTCCTCTCCACAGACCAGATGCCCACTTAACGGATCAAAAGATACAATGCTGCAGGGCTGGAGAGATGCCCAATGGTTAGAACACTCCCTGCTCTTGCAGAGGACTCAGGCCTAGGACTGGCATTCTAGGGCATCTGATGCCTTCTTCTGACCTCTGCAGGTACCAGGCATGTTTACAGTGTTCATACATACATTCAGGCCAAACACACACAGAGAATAAAAATAAATAAATCTTTAAAATGCATTGCAATGTAATCAAAATTGGCCTATCCTTGAGATCTACGAGAATTTTGTCAGAGCGCTTATTTTTCACTTACTCTATGTTCACTGTGTGTATACACATCTCTTAAAAGCTAAGATTTAAACATTCTTACCAAACTACAGTCTCTTCCAACTCATGTGCAGTCAGTGTGAAGACTATGGTGACCACTCTACTTTCTCCACCAGCCAACTTCATTATGTAGATCTGCGTGGATGTCCTCAAAGAACCCAGAAGCCGGCTCTTTAAGCCATGTGTTTCCTGAGGCATGGCTCCTCTAGCCACTGTCACAGCATCTTACAGTGGGTGACAGGTATCAGAGGGAATATTAAGTAATTCTAGCTAAAGGAAAGTGACGGAAGGTCAGAGTCAGTGGGGTCACAGGGATACGTGGCAAACACATAAGAATAAAGGCCTTTGGCCTGGAGCTGAGAAGCACTTCGTGAGCTGCAGCTTCAGTTCCCTCAGCCGTGGATGCCTTCACTGGATATGCTCTTTCAAACTGTTGTAAAACTCAGCATTCCAAAGGCACTAAAGAAAATCAGATGCAGTCAAAAATAAGTGAGGCCCATGAGACCAGGATGATGTGTGCCTTTAATCTCTGCACTTGGGAGGCAAAAGCAAGAGAATCTCAGATTCCAAAACAAAATAGATTATGTAGGTGGTTCAAGTCCAGCCTGACCCAGCCTCAAGATAAAAAGAGCAATGGGCTAGACATGAAGCTAGCTCAGCGGTAGCTCAACAATGTGAGGCAAGGGGCTCAGCCCTAGAAGTCCCTCCCCAAAGGAAACAAACAAATAAATGGACTCTATCCATAAAACGTAGAGATCTGAGACTTTAGTACATGTCTTACACCACTCTCTAGGCTCTTGGTAAGACAAGCTTCTTTCAGCCATGAGTGACAGTCAAGATGGGGACCCATAACTGGTCACTGCTGAGATTCAGTCACTGATGAGCATCTGACCCCAAGTGGGACTTCTATGCCAACCCAACTGAGGCCCAGGGAACACAGAAAAGATGGGGCAAAAGATTGTGGAAACCAAAGCATGGGGAGAAACACAGTGCACAAACCTCAATATGGCATGCCCATTGCAACCATCAACAGACAGCAGCTGTGAACACACACACACACACACACACACACACACACACCAAAACACACAGCTGCTGGGGGAGAGAGGGAGGGAGGGTAGGAGAGGTAAATGTAATCACTCTGCAGTATGTACAATTATGATATTTATTATGGATATTGTGATATTTAAACACATGTAAATTATATACAGAGGTACAGTGACTACAACTAATTCCTGACCAGAAATAATGGACCACAAAGAAATCTATGGATCAAAACCCTTTTCAAAAATAAAAAAAAAAAAAAAAAAAGGAATAAAGATATTTTCAGGTGAGCAAAACGTAAGGATTTCCACACAGGAGGTCTTCAAGGAGCAACACGAGAAACTGTTCAGGCTGAAGAGAAACTAACAGATAAAACGTTTAGAACTGAAAACAGGATTCCCCATTTCTACAGTACTGAATTGATAGATAATATCTAAAACTGCTGTCAGGAAATAGTAAAAAGGGTGCCGTATTTCCTAATCTTAAAAGCAAAGGCACGCACATGATCACCTACAAAGAACGTAAAAAAAGTCAGGCATGGAGAACGATACAACAGGAGAATACCTCTCATAAGCCTTACAGTATTAGTAAACTTAAGAGAAAAAGATGCAGGGAGCTGGAGGTGGTATCGTCAAGAACACGAACTGGAACGGTCAAATATTAAATAAGAGATACATGAAAGCAGGTGCGTACTGCTTGGATAAAATTAAAACTACTTTTAACAAAAGGAACCTCCTAAGATTAGAACATTCGATCAAGGACAAACAATGAACAAAGAATAGGGATCCCTAACAAGCGGAGGACAGCCCTTACCTCCCTACCAGCTCCAGGCCCACGGCTCCAGGGGTCACTTGTGCCTTTGTCAACAGCTGTCTGCTGGCACACAAACTTATTTCATTGTGTTATAAAAACCATATTCAATAAGAAATCCTCAGTATTCCATTTTTAAAGATTCTACAGACAGCAAAATCCAGTAATAGACCACTTGTAAGACACATTACAAAATTTGTTTGTTTTTCAATTAACCTATTGAAAAGAACCACACTCACAATATGTATAAATGCATATGGGTATATATATAGTGTGCATTTTGATGAGTTATTTTCTAATAATCTCTGAAAAGACATGCGCACTAAAACCACTTTGGGTCAAACTCCAACCTTAGAAAGTCCTTACGCCTATCCGAGGTTCTATAAATTCAAGTACAGAAACACGGAGAGTGACAAAAGTCGCTCTCTCACTCCCAAGTTTCCAGATGAAGTGGGTAAAAGCCCCGAGAACTGCAGGCCTGGATTCACATCTAAGCCATCAGGGTGAAGATGTACTTTTAAGTTTCAAATTAAACAGTTTTAAGAATTGTTACAAATCCTCCACCTCTGACAATTTTAACAGAACTGGATCTCTATGTGAGAAGCTCTCCTGTCTGCACCAAACAGCTTCATTTACTAGCCGCTTACAGCTAATGCCAGCCCAGGGCTCAGCTTTCTTGGTTGGTTCATTTGTTTGTTTGTTTCATTTTATTTTATCTTAAATAACTCTTAAAGGAAGAAAGATCTGTATGATCTGAAGAGAAGCCAGCATATTTAACCACTCTTAAGCATTCGCTTTACTTTATATTTATTTTCAAAATAAATGTATTTATTTTCAAATCCATTATTTTTATAAAAGCACCTTTATGTTAGAGATTTACATGCTTTCTCATAACAGGCTTCAATGACAAAGAAAATACTTAAATAATGTCTTATCCTTGAAAATTATACAAACTTGACCTAGAATGGAAAACCAGCTGACACAGACTGCAGAGAGAAGGTAAATTTAAGAAAATAAAAATGCAAACACACATTTTAGTAGTCTCTTGAATTTATTAACCTAAAAGGTTTAATTTCCATTTTCCTGCCTCAGCTTTATTTATAAAATGCCGTGCCCTATAAATATGCTGTTATTTTCTATAGTCAAGCACCCTCTTAACAAATCTTCTCATTAATATGTAAATTTAAAGTCAATCGGTCTTCTCTCCGACAGCCCCATGAATTCCTAGCACACTGTATAATCGGCTTTGACTTGGCATCCACTATTTATCATCAAAGATGTCAGTTAGAAAAATTATGGGAAATGCACTGCAATTGATCTGACTGCAATCTACTTTGTCAACACTTAATTGTTCCTCAAATCGTACATTTACATATAAACAACCTAAATACTCATCTATAATGATGCAAATAAACTAAATTAAAAATCTCTTCTGTCCCCAAGAAGCTGATTTCTGTATGATGTGTTCATTTGAGGACTGACAAAAATATGCACATCAGCTCACCTCAAAAACTATTTCTAATAATTTTAAATTCCTAAACGCTAACACTGACTACCCTTCAAGAATATTAACGTAAATGTTCTTAGGAATTCAAGAAAAGAAGATAGCTCAGCAGTAACAGCACCTGCTATCAAACACAAAGACCTGAGTTTGGATCCTCCATAGCACGTAAAAAGCCTATGGGAGGACCCTTGGTGCTTGCTGGCTACCAGCACAGCTCCAGGTTCAGTGAGAGATCCCACCTCAGTGAACATGAGGTGGCCACTTACCCAACAGGAACCTGAAGTATCTTTCTGGCCTACACACTCATACACTCAGATTCAAAGAAAAACATGATATTTCTCTTCAGAAGGCATATTTAATTATAGATATATAACTGAGTGCTAGAGACTAGGGGCACTGAGATTACCTTTGACAGGAAACCAATAAGCAAATACAAACAATAGGTAATGTAATATAAAGGAAAAGATGGCCTTTAAAATCAGGTGATTGTCTCTTGTATTGGCTTAGATGAACTGCTAAAATATTTATGCCTCAGTATCTTTATCTGTAAATAGATATGAACATTCTGACTGCCCAGCATGGTGGTTTGAATGAGAATGGCCCCCATAAGCTCATATGTTTGAATACTTGATCCCCAGTTGGTGGAACTGTTTGGGAGGGATTAGGAGGTGTGGCCTTATTGGAGGACCTTAGGCAGTATGAGTGGGCTTTGAGTTACAAAAAGCCTATGCCATTCCTGATAGCTCTCTCTCTGTCACATGGTTGTGGCTCAAGACATAAGCTCTCAGCTACTGCTCCAGAGCCAAGCCTGCCTGCTGCCATGTCCCAGACTATGATGGTCATGGACTCTAACCCTCTGAAACTATAAGCCCACAATAAACTCTTTGCTTCGGTCAGGTCTGTCACAGCATCAGTCTACTCTCTATACCAACTTCTGCCTTAGTTATCTTTCTCTTGCTGTGGCAAAATACCATGAACAACACAAACTATCCACTATGTAAGCACATCAAAATGATAAATTAGAATATCATTTTTCACACTTAATACAAGAAGTGAAACCAAAACACCTAAATTTGGTGTGATATGAAAATCTCTATATTAAGTAACTTCTAAGTTGAAATGTTAATTTTCCCATTGGCACATTTTTTTTTTTTTTTTTGGTTTTTTCAAGACAGGGTTTCTCTGTGTAGCCCTGGCTGTCCTGGAACTCACTCTGTAAACCAGGCTGGCCTCTTAACTCAGAAATCCGCCTGCCTCTGCCTCTGGAGTGCTGGGACTGAAGGTGTGTTCCACCACTGCCCAGCTATGGGAGGGATTTCTGCCTATGACTGTAGTTAATGAAGTGCTCAAACATTTTTTTCTCCATTAATCCCAGGAAGACCAGACAGTCTGAACTACCATTCCACTGTGACATTCTACTGTGATAACCTTAGCTATAATAAAAAACTTTACTATAAAAACATTTAAAACAATGTCTGAAACAGAAAGCTGCTATATAGAGAGCCGAACATGTCTGTTACTTTCAACTTCAGCTAAATTGTGCCTATGAGTTTTAGTCTTACAAAGTATTATCTTTTATTTTACTAACGTGTGTAAGTATACGTCTGTGTGGATACGTGCATGAGCATTGGCTCCCGTGAAAGCTGAAGTTCCAGGCAGCTGTGAGCCACCAAGGGTGCTAGGAATGGAACTCCCCACTTTAGCGTTCTCCTCAAAGCACTGCACTTAACCACTGAGCCATCTCTCCAGATCCCAGTCCAACAATGTTTAAACTAAATTAACCAAAGGCAGTTCTAAAGAGATGCGAACAACATCAAGACAGAGCGCCACCAGGAGGAGTACAGATATCCTAGCTGCTTGCTCTAAGTATCTGCAGCAATCGGAACCAAGAAAGACTCAGACAAGTTAAAAGGAGTGTGCTGCGGTCATGACCCATCCGCACATTCAAAGCACAGTTTTATCCAGTGTGCGTGTACAAAGAACTTGCTGTGCTTGCTAGCTCCGAAACTACAGCAAGTACTGACTATATCTTTCTCTCTCAAGGGTTCTTTAGAGAATACACAGATACAATCCTAATATCCAGGATATGTTGGACTAAACAAGATGCTCATCTAGAGCCTAATCGAAGAGTCATTTTTTCCATAGATTGAGGTCAATTTACAGCATCTTACATTAAGAAATAAAGTAAAATGCTTATCCATAGTAAAACTATAACTCCTAGCATAACTGAAATTAAATGGTTACCAACAACTGCCTCTCAAGGGTCACCCTCGAGATTATAAAAAAAGAAGAGTTTTTATTTTATACATTATAAGGACTTCCTTATAACTTTAAAAAAGGAATATGGTTTGAAACTAATGAGAATTTACAAATCTGAATGATTTTTCTTTCTTTCCTTTAGGCCAATTTATTTTGTCTCAAAGGAAACCGTATGCAAGCTGCACTGAGAAGTCAAACCCTCAGCTCCAGTATTCTGGTTCCTTAGCCACCCACACCCCGCCCACCGACACTCTGCCCACCCACACCCCGCCCACCGACACTCTGCCCACCCACACCCCGCCCACCGACACTCTGCCCACCCACACCCCGCCCACCGACACTCCATTCACACATGCTCACACCCCACACATTCTGCCTTTACACACCTATGCCAAGGCAGAGAGGCATGTCTGAAAAGCACTGCCCAAGTCTGGAAATCACAGGGTCTATAATGACACCACAGTCAGATGAATAAGTGACAAAGAAATAAGCAACAGTCC
Source organism: Rhynchomys soricoides (assembly GCA_019843965.1). Classification (NCBI taxonomy): domain Eukaryota; kingdom Metazoa; phylum Chordata; class Mammalia; order Rodentia; family Muridae; genus Rhynchomys; species Rhynchomys soricoides. The sequence goes on along the minus strand of JADRCH010000005.1, from coordinate 12,031,922 downwards.
AATCCTAGCATGCTAGGACAGTGACCATATTTCCTTCTCACAGTCACTAAAGTTCGTGGAATTAACATGCAAAAGCAGAGAAAGAATGCAGCCTCTCCTCTCCAAATATCTATAAAAAGCACAAAGATACACGTAAGAGTAGAATTTAACTTATCTTTGATTTTGTATATGGTTTTGCTTATTTTGTCTAAAATAAGGAATAAAACTCAAAGAGAAAAATAAGCTACAAAACTTTAGTTTTAATAAATGATACATATTTTTAGAAGATACAAATGCACTTAGCTACAGTTTCTAGAACACTAACAAGGCAACAAATCATTTGCGTACAGGTGCTAGATTGTTTTGAGAATAAAAAGAAAACAAAATAAAAATTTCAAGTGTTAACAGTGGTTAAAAAACCATGTACTATGACGGGAAGGTCATTTAGAAAAACAGTCTTCAACTTGAACTCTAGTCAATAATAAATCAAATTAATTTTCACTAATAGTAACACCTCTTAGATTTAAGTCATATGTAACATAAGAAATTTTTACATAGTGTAGAAAAATGCAACCACTTTACTTACAATGAAGTTATGGGGCTCCACAAGGAGACCCTCTCCCCCCAAAAACATAAAGCACAGAAGGGCTGGGAGGACTCTGATCAGGGGGAGACTCATCTTTTGCATGTGTAGCCCTAACTTAGATACTCAACTCCCCAAAGTAATCAGAAGAACAAACAAACTGAGACATAGTGTTCAAGGAGATAAAGATATATAAAATTAATCTTTTTATACTAAAACATAAGCCAATGTAGAAAACTTTATGAAATATAACCAATTGAAAGCTTGATATGTTACTTAAAATATCTATGAGAATGTACCCACTTGTGAAATTTTATTTACAGTCTCCTCTCAGATTAGTATTAGTTTTAATTTTAAAAAGCAGATTGTTCCAAATATCGTATAATCAGCTGGGTAGAGCTCACAACTGATTTTTCAAGTTTGTAATATTGGGGTTGGAGAGATAGCTCATTATTGGTTAAGAGTGCTTGCTGCTGATCCAGGGGACCTGAGTTCAATTCCCAGTTCTAACCTACTCAAGAACTATCACATGTAGAGTGCATGCATGCATGACTACAAACACACACACACACACACACACACACACACACACTGTGAAAACACATGCATGCACACAAAAATACATTGTTCACACATGCACACATGCAAGAACACGAAAACATACATATATAGGCACATATATGCACACACATGTACATGTGCACACAAACATATACAGGTGTGAAGATATATGCATGTACATGAACACAAACATATACAGGTACACATGCACACATATATGCATACTTAAGATATGCATGCATATACATACAAACATGAACACATACACAGAAATAAAAATAACATTACATTAAAAATAAGCCAAAAGACAACTGTACTATTATAGTAATGATTAAGATTCCTTATACAAGTTAAAATTTGCATTTGATCTTTGCATACCAACAGTGAGTTCTATTACAAACTATACAATACAAAGTTTCTAAGTTTTATTGTAAAGAATATGATATATTGCTAATAACAATCTGCAAACAAAAATAAATTCAATTTATAGGACATTTTAACTATTGATTCCACACACTTCAAGTCAAAAAGAAGTATTTTAAAAGTATAAAACTGGGGGGAAGAAGTTTAAAGGTTCAACAGTAGTTTATTTAAAAAGTATAGAAATCAGTCACCCTAAGTATAAATTCATGGTAGAGCTTCACATATCCACTTTTGCAAATTAGTCCATAAGATAAATAACGCTCAAAACTGTAAACTCAACTACAAATAACAAAAGAAAATCCCAGGGCTTGATAACATCATGTGAACCTGTGTGTCCTAATAGGGGCGTCTTGCCAGGTATCATATGAAAGATTACACACTAATCTGATGCCTGTTTAAATATAAAACAGGAATCAATCACTGTCAAAACACATGACAATCAGCAAAATGAGTCCTTACTAAAATGCAGACTTCTGATTCATTCTGTTTGTTGCGCATTTTGTAAAAGCTAATCCACTTCCTTAGTACACGTCATGAGCAGGAAACCAATCAGCACTCACCTCTCTCCAAGGACTAACAAACTGTGTCCGAGCGTATCTTGTTAGCATATGGATTATGACCACCTGCCCCCACTCTTCAACATCAACCAGCAGGTTACAAAGCTTTCGGTAATTCCTGTGAATCAGATCGATTCTATCTGGGCACACTTCCTCAAAAGCCATCACCACACTGCCAGCCACCAGCTAAGAAGAAAGAAATAGTAACTCATTAAAATACACCCTGCATCCATCTAATCTCCTAGTGAGCCTCACAGTAGCACAGACAATGTTAGGATAGTACTGAAAGTTTCAGTCATTCAGTTAAAATGAGTAATACAAAGTATCATTTCCTTGAAGAATACTACTAAGTGCTGTAATTAGTACAGAAAACTAACCTTTTTCTGAAGGGAGATAAATCAGGGTTATCTTATGTTATCCTTTAAATCCTAATATATGGTACATGAATTAAATATTCATAATTCAGTTTTTAAAAAAAAAAACCGTAAGCTTTAATGTAAAGATGCTTTCTTAGTAGTAATGACATTCAGAAAGAGATTCAAGGCAACCACAGAGATGCCACTGCCAACATAAACTGAACTAGCCGTGACTCAACAAGGGGCTTACATTACAAAGAACTCAGGGTATTCTTAACACAAGCACACGTTAAATCATACACATTTTAATCCATTTGTTTTTAGCAATATAATTTACTTTCAAAGAAAATACAGTGACTGAAATATTAGTATATCATGCATAAAAATCAGAATAATATTTTGCCAAAAGGTGGCAGCTTTCCCCTAGACCAATTAATGAATCACAAATGTTGACTTCTGAATTGCTGTGCTCTTACAGCTCTTGAGAGAAGCTAAGATTCCGTCAGTGTAAAGTGCAAGGCAAGCAGAATATTTACTATACAAATTCTTCTATATGTGTGCCACAGATATATGTACAGTTAGCCAGCAGTATGATATGGTTTTGAAAAAAACCAAATTATTATCATATTCTTTCTAAACACTGGGGACTTTCCTTTTAGTATCTAAAATTTCCCCAGTGACTAAAAATAAGCAATTAAATAGAAATATAACTTACTGAAATGGTACTTTTTGAAAAATATTAGCTGCAATGATATTCCTATTTTGAGTGTTTGTCCCTCTACTTGGCTGCCATTTAGTTTATTAATATGCAACCAACAACACAATTGAAAGAAAACATCTCAGAATATAGACTTGCTATTATGCTAAACAAGTTTCAAGTCCTGTGGGGATTTTATGAATTACCAATCAGTATAAACGTGAAGCCGCATTTATTGACTCCAGCCCTACCATGTACTGGTGCCTGCTGGTCCCAGCATGTATGCACCTCAATCGAAAAAGCAAAGAATTGATTATTTGTGTGAGCTAAATAAAAATGCATTATATGTCTAACTTCCTATTTGCTATTGATATGGAAAGCATGTTAAACGCATGTTTGCAACCCCATGTGTTAATGTCTTCTGCATGAATTACTCTTCAAATGCAGTCATAGCAACTTACAACTGTGGTCATATGAGATTAAAATTAACAATTTAAAAGTCTCTTAAGATAACCAAGTTTAGAATATCAAACTGTAGAATTAACTCTTATTTATGAGTCATAAAGATCAATATATTTTATATACAAATCAATTACTACCATAAATAACTGAAAAAGAATGTTAAATTTAAAAACTGAGGAACATCTTAGAATAATCTATAAGACTGAGCTCATTTTAAGCTTTAAATAGTTTTCATTTTTTTTTAAATTCTATCTAAAAATCAACTTTTTTTTTTTTTTTAACCCAGAATGCATTTTCTTTCAAATGGTTAGATAGCAAACAATGGAAGGGGAAATCAGCTGCTGCAGGATATTGAGTTTATCAAGTCACAGCAATAAACGTGCAAGTGTAGGACACTAACACACTGTAAAACAGCACGGTACTCCAGGAAGGAAAGAAAGTAATCAGTAAGCACAAATAAAGGCTTACAAAACACTAAAACTAGGAAGAAAAAAAGAACACTGTCACAAAGCAGCACTGACCATTTCAAAAACGTACTTCACGGGATTGTTTGTCTGGTTGTTTGTTTTAAACAATCTGACTACTTTTGATAAACACAACCAGAAGAATTGATCAGTGGGTCTATTAAATGTTCAACATCCATAAAACATTCCGAATTAAAATAAAACGATCTACTTAGATTTCAAAACCAAAACTACTGGCTTCCAAAAAACAGTTAATTCCCATCTCACTGTGTCAACTGCAGCTCTTCACATAGTGGAAATAAATCATCCAACAAAGCTGCAATGAGCTCGTCAGATTCAAATGCAGCTTTCCATTTATGTATTTTTTATATTAAAGCAATAAACGTGGTTCATTTATCTCCCCTTGGTTGCCACGTTTTTCTGTGCTGTTGCTATGAACTTCAGCCATTAGCTGTGCTCCAAGGTAAACTACATGAACCATCAACAAAAGTGACACCCCACCTACGGAGTTCATATTTTCTCTAGATCATCTATGCTAGTTGACAAGCTGGTAATGAAAAAAAGCACACTAAGCAAATGGTTCCTCTAATAACAATAAATTTTCTAGAAAATTATGAAGGCTACCAAACGTTTCCTTGCATCTATTTTGTCATGAATTCTAATGAACGTTACAAAAATCTGAGTGCTGGGTCATCACAAGAAGTGTATCACAGTTTGATTGATAAGATGGTATAAGTTAGCCAATCCTGCCAAGATTTCCTCCCCTTAAATTAATGGCTATCCAACCTGCCCTAATCATACAGCCCAAATGATATTCCCCTTCTTATTTCAATTTTCTTGGGGCATGGAAAATAGGAAAGATCAGTCATTTATCTTCTAATAGCTGTATAATAGATCCATCACAATAAAACATCTGCACAAACTCGGGGGTGGGCTTTCTTTTCCCCAGAACAGTGAGGCTTTTACCAGCATTAAATCAATAACTTAGAAAATGGTATCTTGCCCCTACAGTTTAGCTCTGAGCTATCAGCCTATTTGATCTCCAGGACAAAACCATGAATGGAGTTTTAATAAACATCATTGAAGAAAACCAAGAGAACAAACGAGATAGAGAAAGAAACAATGAAGTTTAGACAGACATGGTTTAACATAAAGCAGGCAGGAAGACACCTTCTACAAACAGATTCCTGAAGGAGAAAATGACAACTAATATAATTGCTACTTAAAATTATAATCTCGAAGAAAAATGTCTTACTCAGAATAAGTTCTGTGTCTATACATGTTCACTATCACCCAGGGAACCTAAATTCACATCACCTAACCCTGAAGCATCTTATAAAATTGCCATAGCTCAACACTAAAGAGAAAATCTTCAGAACCAGCCTGTTATTTGAGGTGGACATAGTTGAGTCTCTACATTTAGGGCAGTGCTTCTCACCCTTTCTAATGCTGCAACTTGAATAGTTTCTCTCAGGCTGTGCTGGTCCCCAGCCATAGAGTCTTCATTGCTACTTCATACCTGTAACTTTGCTACTGCTATGAATCATAATGTAAGTATCTGATATGCACGCTCTCGTGACCCACGGGTTGAGGACCACTGATGTAGATGAAGACAAAGTAGACATGCTCAACATCTCCTCCTATGCAGTGCTGCAGTGACAGAACTGGTAAATCATTACACGAGAAAAATTAAACACTGACAGTACAGAAAATGACCGAAAACTCTATCTTCAGGTAGTGTATATTTTACAAGAAAAAAATAAAAGAATGGGGAAAACTATAAATTATATATACATAATATAAAATATATAAAATATATGATGAAATATATAAAATATATATAATATTACATAAATAATAAAAGTTATTCAGCAAAGATGCAGGATTAAAAAACAAGCAGAGAGGCTAGAGAACTGGCTTAGTGATTAAGTGTTTGTGCTGTCCTTGCAGGGGACCCAAGTTCAGATTAGTCACCTACATCAAGTAGCTCACAACCACCTATAACTCTAGTTCCAAGAAATCCAATGACACCTTCTGGCTTTCATGAATATTGTAATCATGTGGACATACCCACACAACACACATACATAATTATAAAAATGAAAATGAATCTTCTAAAAACTTACAATCAAAAAAATAGAATTTTAAAATAGTAACACAGTTAAGGTCAAGAATATGAGAAAGCAACCTGTGTTTACTGTCACCCTGGAGGGACAGGACGAAATATAAAACAGCATCGATCCAATACCTAAGGCAGAGGTAAGCCCTGCTCCTAGTAGCCCACAAGGAGATACAGAAACTCTCATTCTTTACATTCTGGGCTGAGCTCTAAAGTAAATCTACTGGAGTTAAGGGAAGATGTTTGCTACTATTGGAAGGGAAGAACTAGAAAGAACTGTATTGTTAGAATTAGTGAGATCCGTAGTTTTATACACAAAGAAAATAGACATATATGTATTTTTTAAATCTTTATTTATTGGGTATTTTATTTAGTTACATTTCAAATGTTATCCCCTTTCCCAGTTTCCCCTCCAGAAATCCCCTATCCCATCCTCCCTCGCCCTGCTTCTATGAGGGTGCTCCCCACCCACCCACCCACTCCTGCCTCCCCACCCTGGCATTCCCCTACACTGGGGCATCAGGCCTTCACAAGGACCAAGGGCCTCTCCTCCCATTGATGTCTGACAAGGCCTTTCTCTGCTACATATGCAGCTGGAGCCATGGGTCCCTCAGGGGTCTGGTTGGTTGATATTGTTGTTCTTCCTATGGGGTTGCAAACCCCTTCAGCTCCTTCAGTCCTTTCTCTAACTCCTCCATTGGGGACCCTCCGCGCTCAGTCCAATGGTTGGCTGCAAGCACGCACTTCTGTATTTGTCAGGCTCTGGAAGAGCCTCTCAGGAGACAGCAATACCAGGCTCCTGTCAGCAAGCACTTCTTGGTATCTGCCGTAGTGTCTGGGTTTGGTGTCTGTATATGGGATAGATCCCCAGGTGGGGCAGTCTCTGGATGGCCTTTTCTTCAGTCTCTTAATTTTTAAGTAAATATACTATATAGTACTTTAGGAAAAATGACTGCATTGTAACAGATGCCCCTGTGAACAGTTAGTTTGGAAAGAAAAACACCCCACCACCCAAAATAGTACTGGATACTAAGAATTAACCATCAAATAACAAACATCAAACACCTATTAAAGATACCTATTTGGTAATTTTCCTTATTTTGGGAATAAATAGTCAGAAATCAATAGATAGCAATCAAATTCACAAGAAGTGTGTCCACTACTCTCCTTTCTGACCCGTCTACTTTTCAGTTAGAATATATTTTTTAACACCTTATGCTGTGGAGTCAGCTGAAGATTCTGCATATAATAGCTATTTCAACTTAAAACAACTTCATGAATTAGAAAATACAACCCCTTAAAAGACACAGCAGAACATAAAACAAACTCAACTCTAATAGCTAAGACTATAGTTCAGACCCATGAGAATAAGATGCAGCCTAGCTAGCATGCACCTGAGAGATCAAGGGAGGAGGATCACAAGTTCAAGACAGAAGGGTTGCAGCAAATTCAAGGCTAGCCTGGTCTCCAGAGCAACCTTGAAGACAACACAAAAGGACAGGGGGAGGGAGCAGATAGCCCCTCTGGACCGTAAGTGCGCACACGCAAGCTTCTCTTTTAGGATGGCCTCCAAACTGTATTTTTTTTCCCATCTTTTTTGTTGTTGTGTCAAGACAAGATCTCTCTGTGTAGCCCTGGCTGTCCTGGAACTCCCTCTATAGACCAGGCTGGCCTCATACTCACAGAGATCTGCCTGCCTCTGCCTCCCTAGTGCTGGGATTAAAGGCATACATCACAACACCCAGCTACCTCCAAATTTCTTTTAAGTTTATGATGGAGCAGAAATGATGGTAAACTACATGTAAATTAAAGAAGTGTTCTAAGTCTTTCCATTCTCCAGTACTTAGAAAATATCCTATGGACAAAAGAAAACAAGTACTTTTAGAACTGCCATTAAGTTATCTGAGTATTGATAACAGGCTTTATATTTGGATCCCGGAAGCAGACACACGCTTACCATATAACGGACAAAAAGGAACATGATTTCTCTTAATGTACTTAGTAAGTCTGTCTATAGTTGATATCATCTATATATCAACTATGCATAGAAGAAATACAATGAAGATTTCTGATACATTCTACCCTGAAGAAGCTCAGGTGGCTTGGGAATGGACTCCAATAAGTGCTATGCATAACTCTGACAGCACAATGATACTGTCAAGATAAGCAGTGAAGAAAATAAAGGCTGTGAAGGGTTTAGTAAATACTCATTTAGTGCTAACAACAACAAAGGGGTAATGAAAAAACACAAGACGAAATACAAGGAAAACAGGAGCCAGGAGCTCAACTGTTCAATTAACACAGCTAAGGGTGACTATCCCGATCAGAAGGCTGTTACTGTAGGATTTAATTAGAAGTCAAAAGGCATCCATATCCTATTAGATTAAAATGTACAATATGAATAGGAAAGTGAGGAAAACGAAAGTGTGAAAGCCATCATGAATTAGAATGACTGTACACCAAACAAGAGACATTGTTACGAAATATAAAAGCAGATGTTTTACTAAGAACAAAAGGTAACATTATAAACATATATATCCACATTAGAACTCCTAAGTAGGCAAAGCAAGCACTGACAGAACTGAAGAGAAATTCCAACATCCCACCTTTCAGTACAAATAGAAGGCATGGGCCAGCAAACAGATCAGTGGGTAAAGGAGTTTACCACTAAGCCTGACAGCAAAGACCTCAGTTCTAAGCCCAGAACCCAAATGATGGGATGAGGGAACCAAACTTGCAAGTATTCCTATAACCACACACAGCATGGCAGGTGTGCCTACACACACACACACACACACACACACATACATACATACATGCACACATACAAAATAAGTAAGTATAATCATCTTAAAAAAGCCACAATACCAACAAAGAAACTTTGAACAATACAGACCTACTAGACATCTATAAAACACTCTACCTAACAAAACAAGAACACACTCTACTCAACTGAACACTGTACTTTGTCAAGGACAGATCATGTATTAATCCACACACTAAAATAGCCAGTAACATAAAGACCTTCTGGGTAGCAATAGTCCATGATCCCTAGAACACTTCCTAAGCGGTTTTGAGCTGTAAAAAGTAGATACAGAAGCCATATCTAAGATACCAGCAGACTGCCTCCAAGTCACTGTTCACACACGCCTAGGTCACACGCCAAGGCCTTATTCTTTGGCCTTGTTATCTTGCCATGCACACATAAATTGAGCATGGAAAGGGATGCAGGCAGATACACACATTCTCAAAAGATTCCTCATCTTAATTAGAGCTAAATCTCTTGGAAACAAAAATGAGACTTCTTCAAGTATGAGAACTTTTTAGGGAAGAAACATCTTGAGAAATGTTTTAGTGTGTCTAGAAATTTTCCAGAAGCTGAGCATGACAGAGTATGCCTGTAATGCCAGCCCTTGAGACGCTGCACTCACACTGCTGTGAAGTAGAGATCAGCCTGGACTACATGAGACCCTGTCCAAAAACCCAAACAACCAACAAAGGAAGAAAGAACATTCTTTTTTACATCTCTGTCTTACAGTTTGTCTTTAATACTTGCTTTGGATTAGTTTGAGTTTGTTGTTGTTATTTTGCTTCTAGACAGGGTCTTACTCTGCAGCTCTGGCCAACTTGGAATTCATTATGTATACCAGGCTGGCTTCTAACTCACAGAGATCACCTGCCTCTCTCCTAAGTGTTGAGATTAAAGGTGTTGGGGATAGCCCTGGGGCTCTTTATAGTCTAATTCTGCCCTCCTGTGAGGGGTGTCAGATAAGGAGTGAGTTACACCTGTGACTTCCTGTGAACCAATCCCCTAATGAATAAAAGAGCCAATCGCTGGGCATGTAGGGGGACTTTGAGGTCAGAGAGAGGAAGAGAAGAAGCAGGAGAGAGAGGGCCTTTTTGGAATGGGGACAGCAAATAGGTAAGATGTAGCTACCAGAGTCTCCTGGTATCATGGCAGACCCCTGAGGATTTGCCACCAGAGGAATCAGATTTTGATAGGCTTACAAGATTAGGCTTTAGTTGTTGCGCCCAGAGATTGAGTTATCACTGTTTCTGAGCTATGTTTGTCTTGCATTTTCCTTCATGCAGCAGCTCGTCTGGGTTCCAGAGAGAAAGGTACAGCGGCAAAGTGTGGGTTTGCCTGATGTGCACCACAGAGGCCATGGGGGTACTGAAGCATGGGGCTGGCCTGGTAACGACCCACCAGTGGGAACCTAGCGAGCTGGGTGGAGAGATCATGGAGCTCTGAGTCAGAGCTCCACGAGTTGAAAGCAGCTTGGCCATTGCCCACCAGTGCGTGGCCAGCCCAGGGGATGAGAGGACCAGGGTGTAGTGTGGGGACATGCTCTACTTGTCTTCCTTTTTTAATATGTCCAGTTTTAATACTTTAGGCATGAGCTCCACTAATAATTATATCATTATGGAATCGATAAAAATGGTTCTAGCAAATCTACCCAAGTAAATCATAGTAAAATCTAACACAAATTTCAGTGGCATTAAAAGATAGTACTCACCGTGCTCTTATCTTTCAGAAGCTTCTCGATGACTTCAATTAACATTTCCTTCTGCTCTGGATCAAGACTAAAATGTTAAAAAAATAATAATAATAACAAATAAGTCCGTGTATTTATTCTTAATTCTTATTCTTAATTCTATCATTCAGTGGCACTCGTCACTTCTAGGACGCTGAGGTGTTGAGAGAATGGGGGAGGGAGTTGCTAGTCAGTAAGTTACTCTCTAACACTGCTCCCCTTAGCTAAACCACGTCAGTCACCTCCCCAGCCAGCCAGAGAACTGTAAGGCACAGATGAAAACACGTGACTGGAAACCCTTTTGTATCTCAGGGGTAAAGTGAAGGACAGCGATTTAACTGTGGATGTGTAACTGCCAAAACCAAAAAGAGCATTTCTAAACAAGACCTAATTGTGTTGTCCTGCTAATGGGGACATGCATTATGAAGCTGTCATCTAAACCCAAGTGTGGATGGGAGGCTGGACTGTGAAAACATCTGGTGGAAAAATGACTCAGTGCTGAGGACTGCAAAGGAGGGACAAAAAGAGTGGACAGCAAGCTGCCGCCGGCCACTAGGTACACTTTTAAACCATTGCTGTGACTATGTTTCTGTTTTAAAAGGAATTTTTTAAAAAGGAAAATAAAAGGAAGGTCTTTTGTTAGATAAATTTATTGGGGGTGGGGGGTGAGTTTTCCCATGTGCCACGACATGCATGTGGCAGTCAAAATGCAAATGACTACTTGGCATATGATACATTAGTCACAAGTGCACATACTTGCTGATTCCACACGTTACGTTGTTTAGCACAAGGCTGAGAGCACACCAGAAACAAGTATGGTCTCCAAAGGGCTTGCAGAGTAGATGGTGGTGACAGAAGAGAGTAAACACTATGATACACAACTTTATCGACATGGAATGTTTTCACAGAGATGAAGATATTATATGATACGGGCTAAGATAACAACAGCTAGAGAGATGGCTCAATGGTTAGTAACACTGGCTGCTCTTCAATTCCCAGCATCTCATGGCTGCTCACAAAAACCATCCTTAACTCCAGGCCCAAGGGACCCAATACCCTCTTCTGGCTTCCACAGGTACATACATACATTTATATATGTATGTATGTGCAAAACAACCATATACATAAAATAAAAATAGAGGTAAAAAACTTTTAGACACCGTATAAAAAGACCTTGGCTTAAAAAAAAAAAATCACAACATCTTAAAAGTATTTAATAAGATAGCTCTGGGCAATAATCAAATTCCACAAGTGAGCAGCAGAAACAAAGACAGAAATGAGTTGTAAGCAAAACACATGAAATTCTACTATACAGCAAATAAGAGGTGGGGGAGGGGTGAATGTGTTTCATGTATGCAAGTGTACAGGTGCTTGCACCTGCATCTACACATATGAAGGCCAGAGGAAGAGGTTGGGTGTCTTCCTTAATGGTTCTATACTGAAGCAGTCACTCACCATTTTGGCTAGGCTGACTGGCTGGCCAGCTCCCAGGAGCTACTTATCTCTATTCTCCCCTCCCCCAAAAAGACATACCTAGCTTTGTAAAACCTTGGGTGCTGGAGATTTACACTTAGGCACTCATGCCTCATACCCACTGAGCCACCGCCCAATCCCTCTACTGTCTGATAACGCATACATATGTATGCACATATAAGACACAATATACAACTGAAATTTCAAATTCTGATTATTTTAAAGATATGAAATCTATAAATTAACACAGGATCTAGTAAGCTCAGAATTCAAGGTCTTCAAAGGGTGTGTATAACCAACATGATAGTAAACATGTCTAAGTATTATTTGTAGGGGAAAAAACAGCCAAATTCATTCACTAGAAAAACAGGCTAATCATCAGAGCATAAAAAGAATAAACGAATAAAAATTAGCTCTGGTGATATGATAAGCAACCCCCAAAATTCTACCAGGAACGCCTACAGCTGATAAACCCTGTTAGTGAAGGGTTGGATATAAGATTAACTTTTAAAAAAAAAAAAATCAGTAGCCCTCTTTTATACAAACAACAAGCAGACTGGGAAAGAAATCAGGGAAACAGCACCATTCACAATAGCCACAAACAATATAAAATATCTTAGGGATAATTCTAACCAAGCAAGTAAAAGACTTGTATGATAAAAACTTCAAGTCTTTGAAGAAGATATCAGAAGATGGCAGGGTCTCTCATGCTCTTGAACCAGTAGGGTTAACATAGTAAAACTGGCCATCCTACCAAACACAATCTACAGATTCAATGCGATCCCCAGCAAAATTCCAACACAATTATTTACAGACCTTAAAAGAACAATACTCAACCTCATATGGAAAAACAAAAAACACAAGATAGCTAAAACAATCCTTAAAAGAGCACCCAAAGATATCATCATTACTGACTTCAAACTGTTCCGCAGAGCTATAATAATAAGAACTACATGGTGTTGGCATAAAAACATACAGGTTGGTCAATGGAATTGAATCAAAGACCCAGCTGTAAATCCACACACCTATAGACACCTGATATATGATAAAGAAGCCAGAAATACAAAATGGAAAGAGAGAGCATCTTCAACAAATGACTGGTCTAACTGGATGTCAACATGTAGAAGAATGCAAACAGATCCATCTATCACCCAGCACAAAACTAAAGTCCAGTTGTATCAAAGACTACAACATAAAACCAGATATAGAAGAGAAGCAGAAGAGAAAGGGAGGATAGCCTTGAACACACTGACACAGGAGACAACTTCCTAAACAGAACTCCAGTATCACAGGCACTGAGAACAACAATCCATAAATAGGACCTCATGAAACTGAAAAGCTTCTGTAAGGCAAAGGACATCATCAATAGGACAAAATGGCAGCCTACAGAATGGGAAAAGATTTTCACCAACTCCACATCTGACAGAGAGTTAATATCCAAAATATATGAACTCAAGAAACTAGACATCAACAACCAAATAATCCAACTTAAAAGTGGGGTGCAAATCTAAACAGAATTCTCAATAGAGGACTCTCAAATGGCTGAGAAACACTTAAAGAAATAAATGTCCAACACCCTTAAACATCAGGAAATGCGAATCAAAATGACTCTGAGACTCTACCTCACACCAGTCAGAATGGCTAAGATCAAAAGCACAAGCGACAGCTCCTGCTGGCAAAAAAAGCACTCTCCACTGCTGGTACAAACCTGTACAGACACTCTGGAAGTCAATATGGCAGTTTCTCAGAAAACTGAAAAACTGATATCCCAAGACCCAGCCATACCACTCCTGGGCACAGACCCAAAAAATGTTCCATCCTACTCCAAGGACACTTGCTCAACCACATTCATTACAGCTTTATTTGTAATAGCCAGAAACTAGAAACAACCTAGAAGTCCCTCGAGTAAAGAATGGATAAAGAAAATGTGAAATATTTACACAATGGAGTATTACTCACCTGTTTAAAAAAAAATGACATCATGAAATTTGCAAGCAAATGGATGAACTAGGAAAGATCATCCTAACCCAGACCCAGAAAGACAAACATGTTATGTACTCACTTATAAGTGGATTATTAGCTAATAAATAAAAGATAATCATGCTACAATCCACAGACCCGGAGAGGCTAAGTAACAAAGAAGGCTCAAGGAAGGAAGCATGGATCTCCCTAAAATGGGAAAATAGATTTTGCAGGTGGATTGGGGCCGGTGGGGGTGGGGAGACAGAAGGAGAGAGCACTAGAAGATCTATGCTGGATTAATGGTGGTGCAGACCTTGTGGCTGTGGCCAACCAATCACTGCTCCAAGGAAGCCAAACCCACAAGAGGGAGCTCATGCTTGAAACTGCCTGAATGGCCAAGAACCAGAGGGAGGACAGCATCTGACAAAGGACAGAATCAAAAAAAAAAAAAAAAGGTCAATGAAATTCTACTGGTATTCTGCTACACTCAGATCAGTGCCTAGCTCAACTGTCATCAGAACGTCATCCAGCAACTGATGGGAGCAGATGCAGAGACCTGCGGAAGAGAGAAGGAAGGATTGTAGGAGCCAGAAGAGTAGAGGACATCATGAGAACATGACCCACAAAAATCAACCCAGCAGGGTTCACTGGGGCTCACAGAGACTGAAGTGACAAGCACAGACCCTGTATGTGTCTAAACTAGGCCCTCTGCATAGGCCTTATGGTTGTGTAGCTTGGTGTTCTTGTGGGACTCCCAACAGTAGAGTAGAGGCTGTCTCTGACTCTTTTGCCTGCTCTTGGGACCCTTTTCCTCCTACTGGGTTGCCTCGTCCAGCCTTGAGATGAGGTATGTGCCTAGTCTCATTGTAACTTACTAGGCCACGTGCGATGGATATCCCTGGGAGGCCTGCTTTTTTAATTAAAGGGAAAAGGAGGAGGTGTGGGTTTGAAGGAGAGGGAAGGTGAGGGAGGGGGGACTGGAAGAAGTAGAGGGAGGGGAAACTATAGTCAGGACGTGATGTATGAGAGAATAATAAAAGATAAAATAAAAATAAAAGACATTGTATCACTTAAAAACAAAAGATTTACAATAGTCTATGTAAGTGCGGATACCTTATACGGTCAACAAATCACCCACCTGTACAGCTTCTGTATAGCATGGGCTGCATTCTTCCTAACATATGGTGACAGGTCAGCTGAAGCCTCCTTAATAGCCAGCATCATGACAGGCACAATAATTGGCACTCTAATACTTGACAAAACTCTCAAGGCACTTGCACGGATTAGTTGATTCGGGTCCTAAAACAGTGAAAATACCCATCATAATTTCAAGTTTATACTTTCAAAGACATTGATAGTTAGCATGATAGTTAGCAGGTGCTACAGAGCATGATCAACACAGCAGCAGAACAATTTTAAAGGCAAGTGGTGAGGACGAGCATAGCTGACTATTACTAAGTGGACGAGGCTTTTAATCATTCATAGTAAAATGCATCATCAATTTAAATGTGTCCCTTTTAAATGTCCCACTGCCTTGTCTCTGCAACTTCCAACAACCGGTTGGTACAACGATAAACAATCCCTTGATACATGACAATGACTTCCGTGGCAAGGTTCAGATGGTGTACAGAAATCATTTTCTAAGGCTACTGAATCTGCACTCTGGGAAGCCCTTTAATTCTTCCAAGCCACAGGTAGGCAATTTAGTAGATTATTGTCCCTTTTCTTAAAGGGACACACCTTCAGCTGTGCAGACACCTTGTAGCTATTTACCTGCTCACTCATCATTGATTTACCTTCAAAGCTCGCTGGAAAGTGCTTATGGACAGGAGAGCCAGGTCCTGCTGTTCTTCAGCATATCGGACGAGGTAAACATACACCAACTTCTTGATCTATTTGGAGGGGGGGAAAAAGTCATTCACTCCTACCAGGGTGAAAATTTAAAACTCAATATTTAATATACCAAAATCTATTCTCAATTTTCCTCAAGTAAGTAAGCAAATCTGGTCACAGCTCAGACTGTAAAGCAGACACTATTTTGTGTATGATTATGCCAGCAAAAGAAAGGGCTTGTGAAGTAAGGTTTTGAAGTGTCTCTGAGAAAGTTTAGGTAATATCAAAATATCAACTAACTGTCAAAGGAAAAAAAAAAAAAAAGCTAAAACTCGAAGATACATGTAAATAACGTGGGCCATCACCATCTGGTATAGAAGCTTGATTCCTCACCTGTCAGACAGTCCCAACTCCTTAAGTGGTAGCAGACCCATTCCAATGTACATTACACGATGTTTACCTCTGAACAAGGACAGCGCATGAGAATAATGTCAGTTCAACAAAGTAACTCCAAAGACACTAGGCTGGCCAGTGCTCTAGAAGTCTGTAAAGGGAATTCAATGGCGTTTGCAGCTTCTCCTTCCCACACCACCACTAGTGACAGCAGTGGAGGTGTGGGAAAGAGAAAAGGAGAGGTAGAGGAGGAGGAGGAGGAGGTGTTGCTGTGTGTGGTGTGGTATAGTGTGTGGTGCAGTGTGGTGTGTGTGGTGTGTGGTGTGTGTGTGTGTGTGTTTGTGTGGTGTGTGTGGTGTGTGTGTGTGGTGTGTGTGTGGTGTGGTCGGTGTGGTGCGGTGCAGTGATGCTGGAGGTAGTGGAGGTAGCAGAGGAGGAGAATGTGGTGGAGGAGAAGGTAGTGGAGTAGGAACAGGAGAAGGACATGGTGGTGGCAGTAATAACAAGAACCCAAGGTCTTGAGTATGCAGAGCACACACTACCACCAACTTCTCAGCCCCCAGTTCCTCTTCATACCACATGGTCTTAGGTTCCTTCTCTACGCTGTTTGTTCCTTCTTAAACACACTCCAGTGTCTCTGTGTTTCTTTCGGTATAGCACTCAAACTAAAATGAGGTGTAAATAGAACAAACTAGGTAAGAACTTTGTTTTCTTACCTCCACTAATGTAATTAACTCATGATTAAAACGATCCACTTTCTCAAGAGTAGTGCTGGGAAGCCCCACTGCATCCACTCTCCCGAGTGCAGTGCTGG
>JADRCH010000005.1:11988808-12007824 GCA_019843965.1 Rhynchomys soricoides | reverse complement strand
CGGAGGAGGAGGAGGAGGAAGAGAATGCACAGTGGACTAAGGTGTGCGCAGGTGCCCGGCAGGCACTCCCTCACTAGGTACTCTTTCACATCTCCCAGGTTTCTACATTAAAAACGTAGCACATGTGCAATAGGTGCAGGGAATTTTCTAAGCTCTCTAGGCTCTTAGAGGGTCTCCTATTTGCCAAGCTGTAATTGTCAGAGTTCTCTTCACTAGTGCCTATCCCTCCGCCCACTGAAGGTCTGTGTACCACCGCTGCACCAGATGCCCAAATGCGGAAGACTTCTTTCACTCTTAGGAATCCCACTTCTCCAAACCAAGATCAGTCCCCCAGAGCAGTACATCCAACTCCTTAACTTCACATCAGCAGCTCTCTCTTTCATCCACAATCACACTGCCTAAAACCAAACTCTGTCTTCAAGACAAAAGATTTTAAAACAAAGCAAAGACACATTGCAGAAAGAATGTATTCACAGAAAGGTCCTGTTCTCTTCTCACATCTAAAGAGCGACCAGGTCCTGGTGTTCATTCTTAGACCCACTCCTGTGAATCCATCTTTGCTGTTCTGACCCTCCTCAGGTAAGCATCATCTCACTGAGGACTTCCCCCAACAGTTCCCTTCCTACCTGTAATACACACTACTGCGAGCTTAATACGGTGTAGCCGATGGCAGAAGGCTTATCTATCACACACAAGGTTCTGGGTTCGACCCTAGCATCATGACAAGGGGAAAAAAGTCCCCCAACCCCCTGCTCATGTCAGCCTACTTCAAAAGTGCCTGACAATCTATAGCTCAGACTATTTCAGTGACTTCTCCAATGTACTCGCAGCTGCTCTGAAATCCCTTCTTCAGCTCCTTCGTCCACACTGCTAACCAAGTCCTCACCCACAACAGTACTGCCTTCTCTGGCTCCATTACCATCACAGTTGCCACCAATTCTACATTCAATCTTCCTGAGACATGACCCCCTCACTGAAGCCATCCCAAGGATCTGAGACTCGTCCCCCTTGTCAGAATCACTTCCCAGGATCTGCAATCCACACTTTGGCAGTTCCCATCAGCTACAGTAGATTTCTAGTTACTTATTTTTAATTTATAACTATTTGTACTTTTATTTTCTTCTCATTTTCAAAAGTACAGCTACCATAGGATGTCAGCTTTATTATGTATGAAATATGTGTGTTATATATTTCATGTGTTATATTTTATGCTTTGGAATTCCAGTAAGAAGTCATAATTCCTTTCTGCTGAGACACATTTAAAGTATTCTGTAAGGCTTCTAGGCATAGAACGGCATGTTTATAAACCCAGCATTTGGGAGGCTGAGGCAGGAAGGTTTGAGTCAACCTGGGCTACACAGCAAAAATGTCTCAAAAAAAAAAGAACTAAATAAACATTCCTGATTACAACCTTATCTTTTATTATTATATTTCCCTACTTGTAATATTTTACTTGTATGTTTTGGGAAGCTTGCTAAGAATCATAGAAAATCCACAAATCCTGCAGCTACAACATTTTGCTATGACTTGTAACCCTCCATTTCCTCAGCCATCAAGTATATGCTCTGTAACGACCTTCTCTGAGATCCTGTCACATTAGACACTATCCCAAGGCTAACTCAACTCTATACTGTAGAAAGATTTTCACACAGTTAATATATATGAGGGAGAGAGAAAAATACCCTATAGAACAATTCTAAAAATGTTTGCTGAGGGACCTCAATGGTCCTTAGCCGTGTAGCCCCTTTGAATACACAATGTTCCGTAAACAAGTAAATATCATACCTGAGGGTAGCAATGCTGAGTACCAAAGACAAAAAGAGAGAAAAATGGGGAGCGATGCAGAAATAGAGGGCTGCTGTTTTTCCATAAAGTGATCACAAAAGCTCTCCTTTCGGGGGATGCTGAAGGAAGCAAGCAGAGGAAGCATGGGATTTGCAGGAGCAGCAGCACGCTCTGTAAGCAGAAGGCTGTTGACAGCAGCCAGGGTGGAGTGCACAAGAGGAAGAAGGATACGGTGTCACAGCTGGGGGATACAGGCAAAGGAGGTGGCTTCCATGGCTAAAGAGGAAAGGGGGGCCACTGCAGCGCTCTGAGCAGAGGACAAGACTCACTGGACTTGCATCTCAAGAAGATCTTTCCAGATTAGTGTGGGAAAGGGAACGGGAAATATAGAAGTGCCTGAAACAACTGTGAAGCCGTACAGTCATCCAAGGGAGAGATGGGGAGAGATGGGGAGAGGCGGAAGCAGACTGATATGAGTAAGAGAGACAAAAAGGCCAACACAGGAGTGAGTGGAAGATGGAGCACAGACTCCGAAGGGAAAGATGAGGGGGAGCTGCCGTGATGGAGATGAGGAATTGGTTTGTCTACTGAGACAGCAGCTGAACGTATGAAAATGAACGGCATGGGAGAACAGAGCAAACTGTTAGTCTGCACTCACAAAGGGATGAGATCACTCATGGTATAGCCCTCAGTGTAGGAAGAGCCAACAAGACAGCTGACAACTCCCTGTCCTCAGGTGAAGATGGCCTTACTATCAGGCTGCAGAGAGCAGCCAGGAGCCTTGGCAGTAGCCTGGGTTGCTTGGGGATTTCCATGAGCACCCTTTGCCAACAATGCAACTAGATATAAGCCAGTCCTGGCACTGGAGACTTCACTTGGAGGCGTGAGATGTGGAGGTGGGTTTTGACTCCCCCATTATGTGGTGATTTCACTTCTACTTCCTTTATATGTGTTTACATTTAAAGAAGCTGCTGCCTTACTGGGCCTCACTGCTGTTCTGGGCCTCACTGCTGTTCTGGGCCTCACTGCTGCTGTACTGGGCCTCACTGGCTTTCTGTTTCCAACTCTGCTATCTCTTCAGAGCAGCGAAGTGACACTGATAACTGTAACCATGAATCTGTCTCTCTTTCAAGCTTGACAGGTTTTCTGCTGTTTCCTATGTTTGTTTCATTTTGACGCTTTGTTTTGGACACCTGAAGATCCTTTTGTCTTCCAGGGAGCAAATTCTTGTTACAAAACCCCCTTCAGTGGATGTTAAGACATTTAACTTCACGGATATGAAATGAGTCACTCGAGCTCTTTAGGTGCCTGTATAAATACATTTTCTACCTTATAGTCCACGTATTCACATGAAAGCACCATCTCCTGAGGATCACTGCTGCATCATGGGATCTTCTCCTAACTGGTAACATCAGACTCCTCACACTTAATGTAACTGATGTTATAGTCAGCTCATTCACCTCCCCACTGCCTCACTTTCAGACAGCCTAGCAACACCCGGAGCTTCGCTTCATGGATAGGTCTTAGACTCTGCTATGAGAAGAGAAGAAAGGGTTTCAGCTCTCATGTCCAGCACTGTGTGCTCACAACTGTAGGCAATAAGATCACAAACAAAAATCCTTAAATACCTTTAGGTGAAAACAGGGTTATACTATTGCCTTATTTTGTCTTCAAAATGATTAATTCTAGTTCACAGAAGAAGTATCTTGATATCAGAGATAGAAAAGTTAGAACTAGAACATAAGTTTCTTGATTTCTTATGTTACTGCCTACTTAACAGTTTTAAAAGGCAATCTAAATTAATTAGAAAGAACGGGGTAATGCTGTTTACCCATCACTTAGCACGCACGGTGGATATAATCACAGGCTACACAGCTCCCAAAAGTCTAAATAATCGAACATTTGACCTACCCCAACAATTCGCTTCATAGCATCTAGTTTGGCAGAATCTTTGTTGCTCTCCAGCATCTGCTTCAGGTCTTCATTCCTATTACAAAAAAGAAGACGTAATTCTAGACTTGGACTTTTTGCAAAAGATAAGCTATTAAATCTATCTGTCATTCGTATGAGAACTGGAAACAGCACAATGGGACAACAGTAAGGAGCTACACTCAGATAACCAAGGGCCGGTCTCCTGTTTCCTCCCACAAAGTCTGGATGTGCAGTACATTGTCATAAAGCCCAAAGTGACACAAAGGTAAGAACTGCCCTTCATCCTGACACCTGCTGATGAAATGTCAACGAGAGCATGGCATACAGAGTCACTTACTGAAGTAAGTATTTCTTTGACATAATCATCAGGGAAAAAAATTATCAAGTCAGCTCTAAAATACTACCGCATGCAAAAACAAAACAACCAAACTAAAAAACCTTTTCAAACTATACTACACAGAGCCCTGACTAAGGCACTTTATTAACACCAACCCAAGTTCCTATCCCCCTATTGCACAAATAAATAGGGACACCTCCTTCATTCTGAGACTCAACCCATTTTAACATCTAAATGGTAGCCTGTGGTAATAAACATGGGTAGTTAGCTATAGGGATGATAACTCGGGGCAGAGAAAGAACTTAGAAGTTTGACTCAGTGGGACGCAGCGACTGGGCAATGAGACAGACAGGAATGGTGACATTATTCCCGAGTCAAAAACCCACACAGATTAACACTGCTACCCTATGCAGCAACGACACCCGGGGGCCATGTCTGCCTTGTTTACAAGGCTCTCTGCTATTTAAAACAGCCTTAAAAGAGTCTAAAACAAAAGCTGCTTGGAAGAGCTGCAGAGAAGAGGAAGGACTGCCCCATCAGTTCCTGGCGGTCATGACCAGCCTTCTGATTTTCTCTGGGGAAATTCACAAATGTGCATTTGTCCCACTAAAGAAAATATATAATTTGTAACCTCTCATCATTTTTCATTAAACAAAATGAAATAATTTTTGAAGACAGATTGCTAGACAAAGAGTTCTTGACACTCAGGAGAAGTAGTCTACCAACACTTCGTCCTTGGGCTGCAGCCAGAGCTGTGTGATGGAAGTCTGTGTTTAGGACTCCTGGTCCGGGGTATTACGGCAGGCCTGGCAAGCTAAGACAGATCTTAGCACCCAGAAGCCGACCGGTGCTACAAAAACTGCTTGTGAGACTAGGTACTAGGAAAAGGATTTAGAGTTCTAAAATACACATTCAAAAAGGGAGCAGAAAAATGCATATGCTAAAGGTGATCTGTGGGATCTCAGACAGGAGGAGGGATCGTGTTATCTAAAGACAGAGGAAATGTGGTTCTTCTGATAAACAGCAGCAGAGACCTTTGGTGAACTGTGTTCAGGTGTCTTAAGGAAAACAATGATGAACAATAGGAGCTTGGCAAGGAGCTGTGATGCACGTCTGTAGTCCAAATACCTGGGCGAGTAAGGTACCCTTGTGAATGTACACTTTACTGAGGTATGCTTAACCCTCAGAGCATAAACTAACTGTTGCTCTGAACAAAGCTGGCTACTGCATGAGCCTCGTTTACTGGCTCCATTCTCCTAAGTCCCACAGACTCTCGAGCAGTAAACAAAATCCTGTCTCCAAAAAAAAAAAAAAAAAAAATAGTATTTGATTTTTTAAAAAGAATCTGATTGAAATATAAAGAAACCAGAACTTAAAATGTTTAGAAAATCCTCAACCCAGCTCTACAACAAACAATAAAAAGGGATATTCTAGAGAAATACCAAGGGTGTGGCTAAAATCATTTAAGAAGGCCATCAAGCCAAATGGGCAGTGCACTTGAAATCCCAACCTGGGAGGTGAGGTGGACAGACTACGAGTTTAGAGTCAGCCTTGGCTGTAGCAATTCCAGCAGCCCAGGCCAGCAAGAGACTTTGCCTCAGAACAAATAAACAAACAGATCATGAGAAAACTCAAGGATTTAATCAGTCATCTCCACTGAGCCAGAGAGAAAGGGGATTCAACAGCAGAGACACTGGATAAAATGAATGAACAAAAACTGGTAACATCTGGAATGCCAGGCCCTGCGCAATATGAGGTAGAAGGCAGTCCTCCATTTCTCAACAAAGAAAAGCATCCCTGTAGGAGTGACATCAACCAGCCTGATGATGGGCACTTTGAGACCCCAGCACAGACACAAGAAGCCCAGAGCTGTCCAAGGCAGGGCTTCCCACAGGCTCCCATTTACAACCATTTTTACCCAAGAACATTTTTACACAATCCCACGTATTCAGATATATGAAGTAGTATAAAAGCAAAACATTCATGAATTTAAAATACATCTAGACATATAATTTTGCCATTTAGTAAAGATGAAAGCAGATTTTGTATACTAATGTAATGGGTATGCTTCCTTAGGTCTGCACTGAATATCTGATTATGAGGACCACTGCTTCAATGTCTGTCAGAGCTGATCAATAACCAGTGGTAAGTATCAAATTGTGGTACGTCCATTTCATTGACTGCATCTCAGCAATGAAAAGAAACAGAGTACTAACACAAGGGACAGAACTAACCTCCAGAAAAGCAAGCTGAGCTCCAGTCCTGCAAGGCCACATCTTAACAATAACAAAATAGAGATATTAGAGACCACTGGGGCAGACACAGGGGGGCCCATTGCCTGCTACTTCAAGCATGTGAGCTACACGTATGACAAGAGAGAGCTAGTCATGTAAACAGGAGTAATACCAGTAAAGCTGTGCAGACCTGCGAGCAACGGATACATTCCATCAATGCCAACTTCCTGGTTGTGCTTTTATACCAGAGCTTAGCAAGAGCAAACTCGTCAGAAATGGTGAGGGATACAGGACATCTCTGTAGCATATCTTTCAACTGAGAATGACTCTACAGGGACCCCAAAATAAAATTATTTAAAATAGGAAGACACAGGTTTAATGCAGACCTCTGGATATAAGAAAATCCACCTCCAATCTGGGCCACACCTTCTGCTGGCAGCCTATATAGAGAGTACGGAAGAGGGAAATTTTCACTCTTTGCCTGCTTGCTCTCACTTAGCTGGCAAACCCATTCCTGGCATTAGAGCCTACTTCTTCAGGATTCTGAAGTACACTGAAGACCAACTGAGATGTCCGTCCTTGTAGACTGAACAACTACTGGATTCTTGGATCTTCCCTTGATAGACAGCCCCTGCCAGACTAGGTAGACCACAGTGCGGTTCTAATAAACACCCTTTCTAAATATACACATAGACTCACTCTATAAGCTCTGTTCCTCTAAAGAGCCCTGACTAATATATAAATCTTTTAAAACTGACGAAATGAGCATAAAGCTCACCCTGAAGTTAAGCCTCTGGAGACAGCCTTTGTTGAGGTGATGGGGACAAAAGGAGGACATGTGGCTGGGGATGAGGAAGAGAACACATACAGCAAGGAATGATCAGGCAGGGACATAGCAAACCAGAAAAGAGAGGCCTTGAGGACAAAGCTGCTGACATCTTGATGTGCCACCTTCAAACATTTTGTTTTGGTTAATTCACCCAGTGTCCGCAACTTAGACAAACTAACACAGGGTTTAAATGTTAAGAAACTGTCCTTGATGTGTTTATAAAAAGATAAAGAGATATACATGTATGTTCTATGTGTGTGGGAGGGGGAGAGATGTGGGGGAAGGGTGTACCTCAGCAGGCCCATGCGGAGGCATCCCTTCCCCCGAGGGACCAGGCACACCACACACCATGGTATAGTATAGAACAGAGATTATTCAGGGCATGGGGAGGGGAGCTAAGAGGGTAGTAGAGGCAGAGAGAGGCAGAGAGGGAGAGAGTAGAGAAGTGGAGAAGTGGAGGCCAGCCATGACCACGGTGGGGGGGGGGGGCAAGAGGCAAGGTAAGAGAGGAAGAGAGAGAGGAGGGGGCAAGTAGCCCCTTTTATAGTGGGCTAGGTCCACTTGGCTGTTGCCAGGCAACTGTGGGGAGGAGCATACCTGGTTGTTGCCAGGTAACTGTGGGGTGAAGTTTAGACAGAATGCTAACAGTCTTCATACCAAAACAATTAAAAAAGAAACACTACACACACTTTCCCCAGACAGAATATAAGCAATGCAAATTATTATGAAGAAAGCTTACTTTTACTTCTCAAATGGTGCATTAGAGTACTGACCTTTGCAGGAGACAAAAAAAAAAAAAAAACTACAGTAATTAAAACATCCAATTAAAATATAACCAGTACTTTATGTTAACTAAATAGTAGCAATAGCTATATATAAAAACTGCTAGGCTGAGGAGAGGGCTCAGGCATTTGAAGAGGGTAAAGGCTTGACACATGCAACCCTGATGGCCAGGGCTCAATCCCCAGAGCCCACAAAAAATGCCGCAATGGTGTGCATCTATAATCCAAGCATTCCATGGTGAGATGGGAGGGTCACGCAGGAGCTTGTGGGTCAGCCATCCTGGAGCACACAGCACAGCACCACAAGGTAGGAGACCAGACTCCCAAGGGCTGACTTCTGACCTCCATACGCACTCTATAGAACAAGCGTGCCCCGCCTCAAACTAATAAGTGAACAAATGTTTGGGGCTGGAGAGATGCCTCCTTGGTTAAGATCACTCGCTGCTCTTCATAGATAGGACAGGGATTCCATTCTCACCACTCACAAGGTGCTCACAACCATCTGTAACTCCAGTTCCTGCTTCTGACCTCTGCGGGCTCACACATGGTACACCTACATACATTCAGGAGAAACATTCATATACATAAAATAAATGTTTTAAAAGAAAAAACCGTCTCTGAAGATTTACAACTACTAAATAGGAAAATACTATAAATCTCATTGTAGTAAACTTAGAACCCCCTCTTCTAACATCTTCAGCTCTTCAAAACTCAAAGACAATAGAAAGCTGTGGTGGGAATGAAAGAAATGTTTTCCTCCCCTCCTCCCCTCTCAGGAGATAGGGCCACCTAGCTAGCAGATATTTCCTATGGGACATAAGAAAGGGGCATCCCTCCCCTCCCTAGAGATAAGGCCAACTGGCCAGCAGGTATTCTCTGTCAACGTGGGCTCTTCCAAACAACAATGGCCCTGGGGTAAAGAATAACCACAGTGACTAGCCCTGGGGTAAAGGATAACCACAGGGAGACTCACTAAGAATCCCCTAATTGTGTGAAAGGTCAACAACCAACTCAGGCTGTGACCAGAATCTGCCTCAAGAGTGTATAAAAAGTGTGAGCTTTAGGAATTGGGGGTCGCCTCTGCCTCACGTGCAGGACGGCCCCAATGCATTGGAAATAATAAACCTTTTGCTGATTGCAGTGCTCTCGATCTCCGTGTTTTTTCGAGGGGGAACAACTGGTAGCTGCGACCTTCATGGGTCCAACAGTGTGGGGAACAAGGGCACCTCCAGCAAGTCCTCCTCCTCCTCCTTTGTCCTGTTCTTTCATTTTGCGTAGATACTAAGATACTAGATCTACTTACGTGAATACAGATACTAAGTGGAAATACTAAAACATAAAAGAAACATTTTAAATTGTATTTGGGTTAAACACACACACACACACACACACACAGAATTACACAGGAACTAAGAAGAGATTAGACACCCAAATGCCACAAAATGGGAAAGTCTTCCTCCTATGTTTCCCTTTCCTTTTCCCTAAGAATATTCCAGAACTTTCTTCATGTTACCTGGAGAGAGGAATGAACAATGAGGAAGAATCAAATACCAATGTTAGGACCTGCCTACTGCTCACCCAGACATCACTTTGGTTGGTCCTAATGGAAGCCTGGCTAATTCCTCCTACGTTCGGGCAGACGAGGCCCTCTTTTCAGCCACCCTGTGTCCTGTCCAGTTCTCTAAAACTAAAAACTAGAAAACAGGATCCAGATATTAAGGCCAGAGGTTTAGTTCAGGTTTAACAGAAAAGACAGTCTTCAAAGCAAACACGGTTGCCTTTGTGTGGCCCCAGGAAATAGCTACCAACTCTGAGATCCAAGGGAAGGTAAATAAGCCCCAGGCACTGCTTGAGCCAGAGGCAGTGCCCAGCTTCCCCCATGGGTCACAAAGACCTCCCAGATAGTGCCTTCCCCAACACTCCTTTGCTTGTCACCAAAACAGGAAGGATTAAAAGAGCTGACACCTTCCTGCTCACTCTCTGATGCACTGTCTCTTCCTGCTCCTAAGTCACTGCCCTCATTGATGTGTATCCAAAAATGACCAGGAGCATGTGTTACTACATGACTCTTAGGAAGTAAGGGATGTTTATAAATTTTAAGATACCTGTTTGAAATAATGTTGAATTAGCAACATTTGAAAAAACATGTGTATCTGTTTCAAATGCTGCTTACTTTCTATCTGCCTCTTCACTTGGCCGAAATATTAGGGAACCTGCAATACTGGATAACTGACTTTATTTTCACATGAGTGACATCTTGTGGTGTTAAACGGTATAACTGTTCCTGCCCCATTCAAAATACGCCTAAAAGTTTCAAGGAACAGGAAACGCATTGCTGAAGAGCTAAAGCAAACCGTACGCTGACCTTGTTCTTATAATGCACACGTGTACTCTACCAGAATAAACTGGAATACGGCCCAAAGCCACATGGGACCAGTCACGCAGGACCACCTAGGAGGTAGGTGAGTTTGCAGAGGCTCAGTGGCCGTTCTCTTTCATCAGTCTAAAACCCAGAACTCGTTACAACACTAACCTTCCCCCCAAAACCCAACCCTTCCTCCCTTCCTTCCTTCCGCTTCTTGTAAAGCAGTATAAATGAAGAGGAGACTGAAATCCAGCAGGAACGGATGCTCATCAGTGCCAAAGTATTATCTAGAATGCCTGGGCCCAGACACATGCAGGTACTCAGAGTACACACACCTGGAAATGTGGAATAATTTGACAGTATAATTTTATGTTTATTGAATCCAATAAAAATGGGGTGGTATTTTTACATACTTTCTCCAATGTATTTTTCTAGTAATTTATTTTTATTGAATTTAATAGAAGTATTCATCCATGACAGAATGAAATTGTTCAAAGAAAGAAAAGCTCTTTAGCAGCTTGAGAACAGCGCATCACACAATTAACCTGTCAGCCTTACTTTGCTGTGACTTGCAATAACATTCTCCAATCCTAAGAGTGTAGTTTGTTCAGTTTTCAAACATGGGTAAACCCTACAATCAATACATCAACCACAGGACACTCCCTCCGAGCTTGCCCTCAACCCTTCACAGCCAGACTCCCCCACACTCCCCAACATCCTGATGGGTTGCTACCACTGTGACCCTGTCTTCTCTAAAACTGCATACAAGCAGAGGCCGTCATAGCAACTATAAAGCAACTGGCATTATGTGTGTGCCCTCCTCAACACAGTCCAAGTGGTCCTTCTATGGCAGATCCGGTAGATCTACAACGACTTCGCTTACTAATACTCATGAGGTGTTAGCTATCACAAATCTGTGAATAATTTTAACTTTTATTTATTTAAGAAAACTAGTTTTGAGACAGTTTCACCACATAGGCCAGGTTGGCCTGGAACTTGAGATCTTTGTGCCTCTGCCTCCCTATTGCTGGGATTACAGGATAAAGACATCTACCTCTTTGAACATCTTCTTTATGGTATGTATATGCGTATGCTCGGGTGGAGGTCAAAGGACACCTTTCAGAAGCTGGTTCTCCCCTTCAGATCCCTTGGCTTGCACTGTAAGGATTGTTACCAACTCACTGGCCCCTCAAGCATTTACTTGCTCTGTGTTGGAAATCTTCCAAGTCTCTTTCCCCTAAGTCTTTTGAAATATACACTGGTAATCATTACCTAGTCACCCTACACAGTTACCTCCCCTCTCTCAAAACTGTTCAAGAGCTGTGCACCACTAACAGCAACGCCTGAGACTTAAATCTAAACATGAGGGCGTGGCACACGTGCTGAGGGAAAGTGACTTCCTTCAGAGTTGTACCCTTACAGGAGATATCAAAATGGGGGTCGGGGGAAGAGGACATTTCCCAAGGCTGCCAGGAAACTCTCAATGAGAGTGAGAAACTCCTAACAAGAAGACACAACTCCTGGGGGCAAATGGCAAATGTGAATGGATTTGCAGAACGGGCTGGGAACTAGAGCAGGATGCAGTGCTCCAGCCAAGGCTCCTGGTCTTCCTGACAGCTTGTGGAACAGCACCAGGGCCTGCTGACGCCTGCAGTCTGCCTACCCTTCCTGACCAGAGCCTTGCACAGCTTCAGGCATGTGCTGTTCACTCACTACATACAAAAACGTAAAAACGCAAACCCCAGCTACAGCTGATAGAACCTTTAACCATCCAGTCACCCACCATCGACT
This sequence comes from Rhynchomys soricoides, assembly GCA_019843965.1. Classification (NCBI taxonomy): domain Eukaryota; kingdom Metazoa; phylum Chordata; class Mammalia; order Rodentia; family Muridae; genus Rhynchomys; species Rhynchomys soricoides. The sequence goes on along the minus strand of JADRCH010000005.1, from coordinate 11,995,769 downwards.
CTCCACCCAGACCACCCAAGCATACACAGAATTTCCTCTACATACTGTGTGCAGGAGTAAAGGAGAACACATGTTATAGACACTCCCTTAACCCTTGCTAAGCTTTTCCCTCCTGGCTTTTTATTAAAACTTCTCCCACACAGGACAACGATCTCTTTATTTAAAAAGCCAGTGTACAATTTCATGAATCCTTCAGAGCACACCTCTTAGACTGAGACAAATGAACACTGTCTTCCATCTTGAAGGGTCTGCCTCCATTATGTCCCATTTGCACTGGTGACAGACACACAAAAGAAAAACAAGATGGAAGGGGAGGGAATCCCTCACGAAATTGTATTCTAATAAACAAAAATAAATGCACTTGAGAAGCAGATCATAAGTCATAAGGCAGCACATGAAGGAAGTAAAACAAAAGAGAACACAGGAAGCAGTTTGAGAGTGGTCGCACTCAACGAAGAAATGGGACCTGTGGACAGATAGGCCTTTTCAAGTGGGGTTGGGGGGAGAGAGGTGTCAGTGTTTACTCTCAGAGGATTTTTTTTTTTTTTTTTTTTTTTGGTTTTTCTAGACAGGGTTTCTCTGTGTAGCCCTGGCTGTCTTGGAACTTACTCTGTAGACCAGGCTGGCCTCGAACTCAGAAATCCGCCTGTCTCTGCCTCCCAAGTCCTGGGATTAAAGGCGTGCGGCACCACTGCCCGGCTACTCTCTGAGTTTTAACAGCTGAGTAACAAGTATTTATCAAATAGGAATTAAACTTAATATATTTAGCAGGGCCGTTCTGGTTGCTATGTCTAAAACTCGGAGACTAATGTAAGGATCTCCAATTCCTGTCATGAAACCACCTTGTAGTAAACTGCCACAGAAAACAGCCATTTTTAAAGATATAGGCAAGTGCACACACAAATACAGATAGGACTTAGAGGCCGTCATCCCTCCACACCAGTTGGTTCCCTCAGTGAATTCCCCTGGGAAGAATAAACCAGAGAAGCAAGTATTGTGACTGAAGCAACAAATACTGAATTCAGTCACAAGAGTGACTGGAACTTGAAGGGCAAAATCAAAGAGGAAGAAACCACCCATAGGTACACAAAGTTGTGTGCACACTCCCTTCAAGTAGCTGGCACATTTCCAAGGGGCAAGATTCTAAGAAACCCAGAGAAAATGTCACCTGGGAGGGAAATGCATGAGGGGAGGCTTCAGAGGGCAGAGCTGGAGAGAAGAGCAACAATCAACTCCCTTAGCCAGGGCCGCTCTGGGTTCTTACACCACGGAAGAGCCACATAGACAGGACGATAAACTGGAGCGTTTCTGGGAAAAACGGCACAGAAAAGAATGCAGAGCCTGGAACTAGCATAGTTCAAAGTGATCGGCTGACAGACTCACCAAAGCCTTCATCCCAAGTACCCAGAACCTGACTAAAATGAGAGGTGGAACAGGAAGGCAATGACAGAAACTAAATGGGATGGGATCTGAGAGGAAGAGAACATCTGCAGAGGCGATCTATAGCTGAGTCCAATTCTACAGTCACCAGGTAGACATGTTAAATAACTAAATACAGTCACAAATCACAAGAAAAGACAGTCAGGACAGATAATACACAGAAATACTGTAAGAGTTTGTTTCCGTTTTAATCCTCGGGTGTGGGGACATGGGGCTACGTCTACTTCACAGCAGCTATGACTGGCCTTGTGCTCTGGCAGAGGCATGGGTTTGCCAGCTGCTGACAGTTGCTGTGATTGTGTGATGTTTGAAACTCTGGGAACCTTTCAGAGGGTATAGAAATGCTGGGCCTAGGCCAGGCGGGAGGTGGTGACTGTTGGTCACTGGAGGTAGGGGTTGATTGAAGTTTTGTGCTCAAAGAACAAGAAAGAAATTAGATTCAGGGATTTCTAGTGCTCTCTCTCTTCTTTCTTCTCCACCCTTCTTTCTCTATCCTATCTAGCAGTAAGGGCTGAAAGCTGGGGGAGGGGAGAAAAAGGCTGAGAAGAATCCACCAAGTAATTAAGACTGGCAACAACATTCAGAACTGAAAAATACCAATTTGAGATTGAAAGCCCTCTGGGCAGGCTTAACACCAGAGTAGGAAGTGAAGGTAGAGTCCAGGGGAAACATGCAAATTAAAGTTCAGACAGAGACAAGGACAGGAAACAGCATGGATGTATTCTATGCTATCCAAACACCTAATACAGGTCTAATCAGAGCCAAAAGCAAGGTGAGAAATCAAAGCACAAAAATAACTGAAGAATTTGTACCAAACTGAGAAAGACTTGAAGTCACATATTTTAAAAATCTTAGGAAAGGGGCAAGACAAAGTCAGGCCAAGTGTAGCAGTCAAATGATAGAACAATGAGAGACCACCCTTAAAGTGTAGCAGTCAAATGATAGAACAATGAGAGACCACCCTTAAAGGCATCAAAACGAAACACATTAGCTTAAGACATGTCTGCAAACCTCCCTATAAGGGGACAAATAATAAACAGTCTAGGTTTTAACAGGCACACCATCCCTGATGTAACTACTCATCTCTACTGCAGAATGAAACAGAGAATGCATAACAGGGCATGGCTATGTCCAAATAAGACTTATGTAGACGGGCAGGTCTTCCATCTGACTGCCAACTTCAGAAGACAGAAGACAATGGAATGAGTTTTTAAGAGCTAGATTAGAAAAAAATGGGAACATATAATTCTAGACCTATTAAAATATCATATATTTAATTCGATGATGGCCAGCATTTGACACTGATGTGGAAGAAAAGCAGGCTTTACCGCTAGTCACTGGGACTTGGTATAATCATCTAGAAGGTACCTCAGCAAACTCCACCATGATTTAATGTTCACTTTGGCTTTACAAGACTGCCTCTAAAAATGTTTCCTGTAAGAAGATAAACTCACACCAGATGTGTACAAAAATGTATACCGCAGACCTGTTTATACGTGACAAAAGTGAAATCGATCAAATGGCCTTCCCCAGCAGAGTAACTAACTAACCTCAAGGAACACAGAATTGTGGCTAGAGACTGGACTTGTTTCATAGAGTAATACGGATAGATCTCCAAAATATATTAAGTAAAAAGGAAGACTCAGAAAGAATGGTATGTCTGTCTGCATAAGATCCTTTGACATTTTGTGAAAAGATACTTACGAACCTGTTCATTACTGTTGACTGTGAGAGTACACAAATGGAAGGTTACAGCATGTGTTTATAACAAGTAACGAACACAGCCGCAGTTTTCTGTAACTTAACACCATATTCTGCTGTCACAGTCAGAGAGACAAAGTCTGGATGCTGCTATTGTTCCCGAGTACCAGTAAAGAAGCCAGCACAGAAAACAAACTGCACTTGTCCAACCTAGCTCAGCTTCCATCAGCACACCGTCACAGAACTGGGATTGGTAAAACACAGCATTAAACAAAATTTATTTTCAAATCCAGTACTGTAAAGAACCACACAAGTAGTATAAACTCTGTAATTAACAATGTTACATGACTTCCTTGCTAATCACATTCTACCATGATAAAAACCACTGCATTTTTTTTCCTTTTCAGCTCTAAATTTTATACAAAGAAAACTGACTGCTGGAACCATAGTAAACACTGATTGTAATTATTCTCAGCGGCAGTCTGAAATGTCTGTGATATACCCCTTTGTAAGTCAAAGTACGTTTTATTTTCACTGATAGTACTTGGGCTGTATTTGGTTAACATTAGCTCATGCAGATTCATCAGCTCAAAATTAATTAGTATTACAGACTAGTGTATTCCATCCAAACAATTCATCTTTGTTGGCTCCTTCGCCTCGCTGGCACTGGCATGCCACCATGATACTGGGCATGGTGCCACAGTAACAGACGGGCATAAACACAGACATGCCAAGCAGTCAGTTGCATCAAGGCTGGGCATTAGTATTCACTCTTCCTCCAAGAAATTCATAAACTACATGAGGGTAAATGTAAGTTTTCTACAACTGTGTTAGTAAGATATGCCAACTCAAAGCTAGATTAATTTTAAAACTCCTTTTTTAAAAGCAAACATGTTTCCAAGGCCACAGAAGGTAAGTTTCCCATCTGATGTGTTGGATCAGCCTTCTGTGCAGGGAGTTGGGGAGACTGATACGCACGCTCTGCTTTGACAGGCTCGTCCCTGAAGCACTTTTTAAAGCTCAGCTTTTAAAAAGGTCACTGGTGATGCTGCCAAGCTGGACAAGTTTTATGGAGCTGCACCAAGCGTGTTCTTATACTACTAACTCTACCCTTAGGAGGGGTCGGCTCCAAGATCTGGGGCAGGAACAGACAACACAAAACTGGGAGTGGTGTGGCCCATGCCTGTAACTCCAGCACTCCTGGAGGCAGAAGCATCAGAAGCTCAGTCACCAGGGCAGCCTGGGCCTGACTCAAAGGAAAGGAGGGTGTGGGTGTGAAATGGCAAAACCAATGTATTCACTTTTGTTTTTGTTGCAGGTTATTTAAAGTCATGTGGTCCCTCCAAGTTCCTAATGAAGGCTTCAAATAGAGATTTTTGTTTGTTTGTGTTTGTTTTGTTTTTGTTTTTTGAGACAGGGCTTCTCTGTGTAGCTCTGGCTATCCTGGAACTCTGTAGACCAGGCTGGCCTCGAACTCAGAAATCCGCCTGCCTCTGCCTCTGCCTCTGCCTCCCAAGTGCTGGGATTAAAGGCTTACGCCACCACTGCCGGCTCAAATAGAGATCTTAATAAAACAAAAAGACCCCAGCCCTACTTGACAGGAATATAACATTTATTTATTTACTTATTCATGTACAGGTTTTTTTTTTGAGGCAAGGTTTCTCTGTGTAACCTTGACTATACTGGAATTCACTCTATAGACCAGGCTGGAACTCAGAGATCTGCCTGCGTCTGCCTTCCGGTGTGTGCCACCACAGCCTGGTTACAAGAATCTAATCTAAATGTGTAAATCACTTAAGTTTATGTGATAAACTTTTCTGTGCACTGAAAATGAATACTTACCTCTAATTGTCTTTTTAATTTTAATTTTCCTTAGTAGAAGTGTCTTGGGGGTGGGGCACGCCATGGTGCATGCGTGAAGGTCAGAGGGCAACTCTGAAGTCTGTTCTCTCCTTTGTAAGGGTTTTACGGATAACTGAATTCAATGGTCAGTTTTGCAAAACTGGGCAGCAAATGTCTTTAGGCACTCAGCCATCTTGGGGGTTCTGCAATTGTTATGTGGGATAAAAAGTGAGCAACAGAGGCTGGGGCTATTGGCCAAGGTGGCTGTGACTTAGACCTTAAAATGGGGACCGGGAAAGGATAAAGCACACTCCGGAAGGATGAAGGTACGATGCCTTCAATGGTGAATGGGCTCATTTGGAAAAAAAGGGAGGAGCAAGTGAAGGCAGAGGCTCGAGGGGTGGCCATGACAGTGTGAAGGACAACAGTGGACTTCAGAGTCCATCCTAAGAACAGTGGTTATGCAGTTGAGTGCTACAGTGATGTTTTGGGGTGCCTTAGCCCACTTAGAGTTAACGCATTTTCCATGCCTGTGCTCTGACACCTGGAAAGACAAACACATGCACACAAAGGCGTTCTGCAAACTGAAGAGGGGAAGTAGCCCTCAAATTCCAGGGACAGATGTAAATGTCACAGCCTTCCAAAACAAAAGGAACAGGCCCCATGTTCTAGACATGAAAGCAATGGGATACAGGTAGTATGTTCTCATCCACAGAAAAACACAGGAGCTAAAGTATTTCACATAGACCCAAATCCAGAGGGCTCTGGCTAAGTAACTGAGCCTGCCCATAGCACTGATGGCCACAGGTTCAGTCATATAACTGATACTACAAGCCTAAGGTCAGAGGGGCACAGAGATCCCTATACAGTCCCGTTTGCTGCGGATGTAACTCAGTGCCAGAGCCCCTGCCTAGCATATGTAGAGCCCTGGTTCACTCCCCGGAGGGAATACCATGTAGGAAGTCTGGGCAGACTTACAATTTCTTGAGATATATAAAAGGAAGGGCTTAAGTTAAGATTACTAAAAATAGCCGGGCAGTGGTGGCGCACACCTTTAATCCCAGCACTTGGGAGGCAGAGGCAGGAGGATCTCTGAGTTCAAGGCCAGCCTGGTCTACAGAGTGAGTTCCAGGACAGCCAGGGCTACACAGAGAAACCCTGTCTCGAAAAACCATAAAAAAAAAAAAAAAAGATTACTAAAAATAAAAATACTATTTAAGGCTGAGCATGGTGGCACACACCTTTTATCTTAACACTTGGGAGGCAGAGGCTGGTAGATCTCTGAGTTTGAAACCATCCTGGTCTATACACAAACTTCCGGGCTAGCCAGGGCTACAAGTGGGGCCCTGGCTCAAGCAAAGCCCAGATAAGGTATTATTGGTGTTGTTACTGTAGAATGCTGGCTCACATTTCCACGATGAGAACAAAGGCGAAGGGGTGAGACTCTACGGCTGCACAGAGACCATGGTGGCATAAGAGGCTATGATGCTGTGGAGGTTTGAATATCCCTGGCCCAGGGAGTGGCACTATCAAGAGGTGTGGCCTTGGAGAAAGTGTGTCACTGTGGGGGTGGGCTTTGAGAGACCTTCCTCTTAGTTGCCTGGCTGCCAGTTTTCTCCTGTTTGCCTTTGGAACCAGATGTAGAACTCTCAGTTCCTCCAGCACCATGCCTGCCTGGACGCTGCCATGCTTCCCACCACGATGATGGACTGAACTTCAGAATCTTTAAGTCATCCCCAATTAAATGTTTTCTTTATAAGAGTTGCCTTGGTCGTGCTGTCTCTTCACAGCAATGCAAACCCTAAGACAGGTGGCATAGAGGCTACTGGTGGTATAGAGAGGCTGTGGTGGCACAGAGAGGCAGTGGTGGCACAGAGAGGCTGTGGTGGCACAGAGAGGCTGTGGTGGCACAGAGAGGCTGTGGTGGCACCGAGAGGCAGTGGTGGCACAGAGAGGCAGTGGTGGCACAGAGAGGCAG
>JADRCH010000005.1:11958554-11988798 GCA_019843965.1 Rhynchomys soricoides | reverse complement strand
GGCACAGAGAGGCAGTGGTGGCACAGAGAGGCAGTGGTGGCACAGAGAGGCAGTGGTGGCACAGAGAGTATAGAGAGGCTGAGATAGAAAGACAAAAATAACCGCTGCACCGTTGCCAATCACACACATATAGGCCAATCTTTGTTCCCAACTTTAATGTAAGAAAGAGGAGGTAGGTATTCCATTGCTTATAACAAATAAAAGGCTTTAAATTGTAGTGGAGAAAAGGAAATAGAAATTAGAGGCAAGAAAAGATTAGCGTCCTAAAGTGATGCCACACGGTGCACACACTGACTCGCTGCATACTGTCAATTTTGCTCTGGGTTTTCTAGCTGTCCCAGAGCCCTGTCCGTAGCCACTCTCGGTGCTCCACCTTCAGCTGGAAAGCCCACCCCATGCCGACTTCTAGTTCCTAGCTCTCACCACTTCAACCGTCAGCTGCTCACTCCCACAGCCTCAAACCTTGTGAACACCCAAAACTGCTAAACCCCTGTGACTTTTAAATCAGTCCTTAGCCTTGCCGAGGTCTCAGCTGCTCCTCCTCCTGCTCCTGTGTGCTCTTGGAGACCTCTAGTTCTACGCACATGTACTTTTTCCTACTAGTCATTCCCACTCCAGCTTGGATGTTTTTTAATCTAGCATCTTTCTGTACCAACAGCCTAACCTTCTTTCTTGTCCAACTGACATTCATAGCTTCCATTCAACAAAACCTCGGGCCATGTCGTGAACTGAGTTTCTTGGAATTGCGCATGACTACAGATTGGCCAGAGACCAGAACAACATAAACAAGGCTCTAACTGCAGTCCCCACAGGACCCCTTGGCTCTGTCGAAGCCTCCCACCTTGTCCCCTCCCCTCCTCTGATGACCTAACCATCTTCCCTATCACTTGCAGACTCTAAATCCATCCCACCCTCCTCTGCGGTCCCTGGGCTTCTCTCCGACATCCCACCCTCTTCTGCGGTCCCTGGGCTTCTCTCCGACATCCCACCCTCCTCTGCGGTCCCTGGGCTGCTCTCCGACATCCCACCCTCCTCTAGTGCCCCTCCTGCTCACCACACTGGCATCCTCTATCCTTCCTCAAATCAGCCCAAGATTCTGTGTCTCCCCGTAGTCGTCATGCTTCCTCTAGGCCCTGGACAGCAAACATCTATGGAGCGGTCATCTCTCTCTCTCCCTCACTTCTCAGTCCTCTGTCCATCCACTGCAGATGCCCTTGCACTGCTTCTCCATTACCAGGCCCCCAAATCCAGCCAACACATCTCCTGACCTCACTGCCCTTCACCCTCACCAGAAGCTGGCCCTGCTGCCCACACACTTTCTAGAAACACTTTTCATTTCTGCCTGAAGCAAGCTTAAGAGTCTGTGTCAACAACAGAATGCCTGTGAGCAAACAGGAAGGTCGGCTGGGGATGTAGCTCAAGGCTATAGCTCTGGCCAGCAAACACACAAGCAAACAAAAACAAACATGTTAAATAAAAGTCTAAGACAAAATGTATCACCCTGTACCGTACATATAATCATTGTTCACAAATCCCTGATGCCCACGCAGAAAACTTCACCTGGCACTAATTAATTTTGTCTACTATTATATGGTCACATTAAAGGTGCCTTATATAATTTAGTTATTCCAAATGCTAGTGAAATATGATTTAAAAAACAGTACAGAAACTTAGTAATAATTTTAAAACTGAAAAAGTGAAGCAATGCTTAATGTGAAAATTAATGGTAATTCCATAGTAATTTCCATAAATCCACAACGGCTGGGAAGGGGCAAAACAATTTTTGAAAGAACTCAGCGGGTCTTAACAGTGCCACAGTGGTGATAATGATGACTGTGTTACACATCAGCTGAACACTCTTAATTGTATCACACAGCAAACAAGCATTCTTAACAGATTACACATCAGACGAGCACTCTTAACTGCAGGCAGCTCTCAGTAAATACTAACAGTTTATGTCAGGAAAGTTAGCAGTCTATATTTAACCATGTTACACTTTCTAATCCTCAGAATTATTCAGAGTAGAGGTTCTGCTACCCTCATCCCCATTTTCATCCCCCAAGGAATCAGAGGCCGAGAGCCATGAGCAGGCTGCCGGGCATATGAACCATCTATGAGAGGCTTTCAGACCAGCAGACTAGCCCCAGGGTGGTCATGCCTGAGCAGCGTGCCTTCCTGCCTCAAAAGCTCACAAACCTGTCATCGTCTCTTTCAGAAGGCTTGGCCTCTGTGCTACATCTTAACCACAATGCTTTACCTGTGTGCGTGCTCCCAACTTCCATGGCTTCTCCAAACTGAACACTCTTGTTTCTGGCTTTCTGAGTGAGCACCATTCCTCTCTCTCCTCAATGCTGGCTTTACAGAGAGTAAAGCCTTTCACACGGGCTGTTCCCTACCACACACTGCCCACTCAAAGCTGTCCAATACCATTACCAGACGGTAACTAGCAAATGTCTATCATCAGCCTAGCTACGAGGCTACATCCACCCATCTGACTGCTTAAAGGATGTTCATCTATCCAAACTCAAGAGACCCAGACAGAACTCAGCACCTCCCTTCCTCACTCCAAACTTGCTCTATTTGTCTTTCCAGCATCATACGTTACCACCATTCTCACGCCGGTCCAATTTCATACCCCAAACATTGTAAAACAAATCTCAGTAAATCCATTACTCTTCTACTTAGATTCTTTGCCAGCTCCTTAACTGTGCAAACTTTCATGACAAAAGTCCAAAACTCAGCATGGAGTGCCACATGATGTGTACACAGGCACTCACCAGTCCTTCCTTCTCTCCCAGCTCTGTGCTCGGCTCCAAGTGAACTTTCTTGTGTTCCCCAGTGAGCTCTAAATCGCTGCCCATAAACCAGCAGCCCTCCTTGGATGTTGTCATAAAAGAATCTCTGCACTATTCCACTACCCAGTGTGGCTACAGTCCTACAGTCTCATTCCAGTGGGAATGACAAACGGAGTCTTCTGTCTCAATTAAAGTTAAATAGCTCCATTTGGCTAGCAGCCATGATGAACGCACAGCTTTGAGCCTCTCTGATTCCCTCTGAGAGCGAGGGACAGGTATATGAGGAAAGTCTTCATAGGACGTCCCATCTAGCAACACTGATGCTTAGGTAATGCTTAACTTATTCCTAACGTCATTCTTTCTTAAGGTAATTGTGCTATAGTTAATAAGGTCTCATTCTCTGTGTATGTGTGTATGTATATAAAATATATATTATTTGCATGACACAGTTGTTTACTGCGTGTATGTGTGTTCACTAACAACACCCCCAAATGTATATTTCTCACAACAAAGCTTCATCCTGGAAGAGAAGCAGAAGGTGGAGGAGTCCAAGTCTCTCTGGAGTTAGCTGATTCTCTCCGGGCATGAAAGCGAGGCTGGCTTTAGAGCTGGTGTGCATGTGCTGAGTGTTCTGTAGTGTTCTTCCCTCTCCATCACGTGCTCCATGAATGAGAACTTAGCGGTTGCTGCCCTCCCACACAAAGCCCCTCCCCATCCCTCTCCAGGCACTGTTTCTTTGCTCCCTGTACTAGAGCACACCTGACCTACGATTCTTCACCTTTCTCTCAAGTCCACTCAGGCACATCACTGTACCTAAAATCCTGGTCAAGATTACCAAATTCCGACAGGCAGTGGTGGTGCACACCTTGAATCTCAGGCAGAGGCAGATGGATCTCTGTGACTCTGAGGCCAGACTGGCCAACAGGGAGAATTCCGGGACAGCCAGGGCTACACAGAGAAACCCCTGTTGCCATGAAAGAAAAAGAAAGGAAAAAAAAACAAAAAACACCACACCAACGAACCCAAGCTCCTGTCTCAGGGGTCACTTTCCTTGACCTGTCTGTATGCTCTGACCCCATTACCCCAAGAGTGTCCCAGCATTTAGGACTCCGGCTTCACTCTCTGCCCATCTCACCCAACCCAAAGCCTCACTCACCCCTTAAACTCCAGATCCAATGTCTATGCACTAGCTCTACGTTCATGCCCAATACCATCTACGTCAGACAACAGAGAAGCTCCCTGGCCCCTTAGCTTCGGGGCTTTGTTTGTCTGCTTGTCCTTCTATGGTCTTCTTCATCGTATTCAGCAGCAATTCTAAACTTCCACTGCAGAAGAGCTCAGGTGCACTGGCACTGTCTTTTTCTTACCCGTCTATCATAGCTGGAGGATCAGCAAAATGGATGGTCCTGTGGGTTATTGCCTCTCTCTCTACTAGCTCCCATCTCAACCCTGTGAATAACTACTAGCTTTCAAGGTGCCCCCTAGGTATTTTAAAAGGTAAACAGGGTCACCCCACTCCTCACCTCAAATCCCTCAATAGCATCCCATCTCTCTTGGGGACCCTAAGTCTTTACAAGGCCCTTTGCAAGCTGACCCCCATCCTGTACCCCAAATCTTACCCCTTCTCACTTCAGCTTCTACTACTTTATTTACCTTTCCTCCTTTGCTTACCCCAGCCACACTGGCCTCTCTCTTGATCCTCAAATAGGTCAAAAATTCTGCCTTGATGCCTAAGCAACTGTTCTGCCTATGGATGAACAGACGCCGTCATGCCAACACAGCCATGCCGCTTCCTCACCTCCGTCATATATGTGCTCCTGGACCTTCTCCTGGCTCTATATTGCAAACGCCATCCCAATCTCAATCTAAACTGTCCTGTACTCCACCCTCCTACTGCATTTCTAGTCATCAGATGGCCGCACAGTGACTCGTTCAGTACACACCTTCCCAGGCTAGAAATGCACACTCCAGGTCAGCGGTGGTTCATAGCTTACTCCTCAGCATCAACAATAGCGCCTGGGGCCTGTGAGACGGCTTAGAGGGTAAAGATACACACCACCATGCCTTCTGATCTGAGTTCCATCCCTGGGACCACTTGGTGAAATGAGAAAAGCAATGCCCAAAAGCTGTCCACTGATCCCAAAATAGAATGGAACATACTTTCAGGCATACACACACACACACAAGCATTCACACATACACACACACACACACACACACACACAGGAAGTGGGGAGGGCAAACAAGGGGGGGGGAGAGTGTTTTTAAAGAGCAATGCCCAGCATGCAGACAACATTCCTATGTGTTGAATCGGTAAATTACTTCTAAAATTTGTTAATTATTGAAATACGTCTGTCACACAATTGACACTTAACAGTTAACCATGTTCTAAGTACACACTGTACTTAAAACTCTCCAATAGCTTAGCCTGCAGAATAAACTCCAAAGCCCTTAGCTATGGAGCCCAGCACAGCCTGGCCCCACCTTCACTCCCCCTCACTCCTTAGCAGGCATGCACTAACAGCCTGCCCATCCCTCACGATCACCGTCTGAACCCATTGCAAGAGCAAAGGTGATGCCCTCTGCCAAGCCATGGTTTAGGACCAGCCTCAGTTACAGTCTCTCCCTTGTTCGGCCTCCGTGCCAACTCATTCTGCTGAAGGATCAGACTCTGGCCTTCTGATTGGGACATCAGCTCCTATCAGCAATACGAGTAACCAGCCACCCACGAGCAGGCACTGGCTACAAACTGTCTACTTGTGTGGATCTGTGTACTTGTTGCAGCTGATATGCTAAATGTCTTCCCTAAATACAACCAGCACTGTTCATAATATGAAATACAGGAAATCATTTCCTCCCTGATTGTTCTACTTTGGGCTCTTCACTTCAAATTTTCAGTTTGGACTGGGGGCAATTTGTTTTTGTCAGTGGTTCATTTATACACACCAGCGAGCGTCATGCTGTCATATTATTTTACCATGAGACATTTGTCATTCTGTGAGTGTAACTTTAATGCAGTTTTTTTTTAAAAAAAAAAAAGAACATTTCAGTAAACCACTTGTCTGCTTTTTGTTATGGCTGATTTTTAAATTCATTCCTTCCAAGGAATAATGTTCAAAGATCTAAGTGTCTCCTAAGATAACACTATTTCACAGCTTATAATCTGACAAGCCAGAAATGTAGGGATTGAGATTTTTAGAAATTTCAGTGATCTTAAGGTAGCCTCTATCAGGGGTGAGCAGTTTCCCGGCTGACTACCTGCTAAAATATAAAGCCAGCACTGACTCTCCTGCAAGAACAGGGCCACGTGACACAAAGCAAAGGCACACTCCGGCAGGCAGAGCTCTGCCTGCACACAGGCTTCATCACATTAACTCATTACATCTGGTTTAAGATATCTCAAGAATTAGATCATATTAATAAATGCCATTCAATAAGTATATCACACTGAAAAGGCAAGAATTCCCACACAATTTAACACTAAGTATAAGCCTGTATTACTGTCAGGAGATAAATGACTATTGCCTCTATAGGAGAACACTGTGGGTGGGGAGTCTAGCTCGTGGCAGACCACAAGCTTAACATGTACAAGACATGTACAGATCACAGCACCAAGGCAAACACAAACCCAAAGGAACACACATAGAATAATCCCAAGTTTTAATAAAATCTGCCTTTGAAGAGTATGAGGCTTAAAATCTTGATTGACATGGAAATTCCAAGTTAATTAAACCTAGCACAGTCAAGACCATTCCAGAACTACTGCAGGTGGGAAGTTGCCTTTTGTATAGAAGCCACATGAGGTGCACAGGATCAAACCACTGGCTTAGCACAGAATGCTGTGCACAAAATCTACCACTGAGCAATATCCCCAGTGACCCTAAGTGTGTGTGTGTGTGTGTGTGCGTGCACATGTGTAATGTTTGCACATGTATGCAGGTGTGCACACTGATCAAAAGAAGTTGTCAAGTAAGTGAAGGTGGAGTTACAGGACTGAGCCCCATGTGTGTGCTGGGAACTGACCGCCAGTCCTCTACAAGAGCAGCAAGTGCTCTCAACTGCCGAGCTGACCCTCCAAGCCTTCACCCCTGAACAGCGCTGCCTTCTGAGACAGGAGGTCCTAACACAGTCTAAATCCCTGAGTAAAAGGACCCAGAAACACGCATCAGGCAAAACTGTGAACCAAAAAATTCTTTCCTGATCCACGTCACATAAATTATGTTACTTAATATTACAATGTGTGAGACATTTACTAAGTCAGCAGTTCTCATATCAGATATCTACAGTTCATAACAGCAGGCAAATTACAGTTATGCACAGCAAGGAAATAGCTTTACGGCTGGGGTCACCACAGCATGAGGACTGTAGCAAAGGGCTGCAGCCTTAGGAAGGGTGAGAACCATGTCTCTTGGCAAATGTTCAACAAATGCCTACCGAGGTCCTAGAATCCCAAGGCCGCAGAATCACTGGCTAAAGTAAACGTATCAATCAGAAACACTAGAGTAAGAATAAAGACCACGCTCTCACAACTGAAACCATAAAGACACATTGAATAAAATATAAAAACATGACACAGATGCTAATAAAACTGAACATCAGTAGAAACTGAAGCAGTCACATAAACACGTTTACAGCCTCATATTGGGACACAGTGACACATTTTAAGCTATGTCAAAATAATGTTTTATTATTAGTGAAGTACTGACACCTAGAACTGGCTTATTTAGAAAAATACACGTAAGGCCATCCTCTAAATAGACTGTCTCATTAGGTGCATGTCTACTGCCTTCTTGAAAGAGCAAAAATGACGGAGATAAAGCTGGGCTAGGGCAGCTTCATACAAACCAGGTATGCGCGATCTCCCAACTCAGCAAGAAGCACTGGGATTAAAGACAAGAGGGAATGAGGGAACGCTCAAGATTGACACCCCAAAGCTGATAATGCGATGGAAATGCACTTAATGTAACTCCCATTTCAGGGAGACATGCAGCCCTCTGGTAGTCTCTAAAAATGCCCTGTGGATCTAAAATAACAAATCCACTCCAACATCAGCAGAGGGTCAGAGGTCAAACTGTCACCTTCCAATGTAGTTCAGTCAGTAGGTGATGGACTGCTGAATTCTTGGTTGCTAACCTTTAATTACTACATGCAAGGGCCTCTGTGGCCTCCATTCCATTCACCCTTTCCAGATCCTTCTATTCAGAAGCAAATGGGTTTTCTGTGCACGGCCCATCACTCTGTCTGAGTGGTTCAACCACCCCAAGCTTCTCTATCTGCTGCCGAGAACACTGAGGTCCACCTTGCTCTCATCTGAACATGGATCCTTTCCTGTAGCTCTCCTGGTTTCTTCACTCTGGGCCTAAATAACTCTCCTTTCCACCTGTGTGGCAAAAGCCTCCTCAGACCTTCCGCTACAACATCAGCACTTCAGTGATGCTCTCACCAGTTTTCCCAGTCTTGGTTCTGGTTTAGAAATCACTCTCCTCTGAGCACAGCGACTCATGCTTGTAATCCCAGTACTAAAGAGGGGCTGAGGAGAAAGGACTGCCAATCTGTCTACACACAGTGAGTTCCAGGCCAGTCTGAACAGTAGGAGACCATACCTCTAAACAGACAGACAGACAGGAAGAACGGACAGGGGAGGGAAAGAAGGAAAGAGAAGAGGAAGAGAAGATGAGAGCTTTCCCTTAAATGGGCTGTCTTACATAAATCTCTACAGGCAAGTATTAACCACACCTTTCTAGAAACAAGGAAACTGAAATTTGAGGAATTCAACCAAGCTGAGCAAGAGAACACTGCTATCATTGGAAAGCACTAACTTAAACCTTGTCATCTTCTGCCTCCTGTAAGTCTCTAATAGCACAATGCTTTCTAGGGAAAGGAGACTAGGAAACCCTGCACTCTGGCATAACCAGCATCCATCATACATTTGCAATCACTCTTACGTTTCTGTTGAACTGAGAGGGGAAAACAGTAGAGCTGAATGACTACTAAACTAGTTAGATGAAAGGAGTTCCGGTCTCCTGTGGTGGTCTGAATAGGAATGGCTCCTGGAGGTCACTTATGCAATGCTTGGTCCCACTTAGTAGAACTCTTTGGGAAGGATTGGTGGGTGTGAGCTTGTTAGAGAAGGTGTGGTCTTGCTGGAGGAGATATGCTTCTGGGACAGGGCTTTGAGGATTCAAAAGCCCCACACCCACACCAGGCTTGCTTCCTTTGCCTGCTACCTGCAGATCAGGACGGAAAGTTCTCAACTACTGCTCCAGTGCCAAGCCTGTCTATACCATGATGATCATGGACTAACATTCTGAAACTGTAAGTAAACTCCCAGTCAAATGCTTTCTTTTACAAAAGTTGCCTTGGTCATGGTGTCATCTCCTACAACAACAGAACAGTAACTAAGACACATCTCTTAGAACATGAGCCTATTAAAATTCTCAATGAACTACTTCAGAGTTGTGAAAAAGAAGTGAGAAGCCAAAGGCTCTAAACAAAAAAATAAGGAGAAAGAATTGCTCTTTTACCCTAGTTTGATCAGTTCATAATGTATACACATGCTGAAATGCCACAATGAACATCATCAATATATACAATTACTGCACAGTAATAAAATTTTTTAAATGATAGCTTAAGTTTTTCAATGATACATTTTTAAAAACACTTAGAAATTCAGAAGAAAATCAGAAAATTGACTAGTCTTGTGCTTCACCTAGAAACTACTTTGCAATTAACTGGTAATCTGGAAAGAAATTGAAATTATTTCTTTACACATACACCCAAATGGACTAAACTAAGGACGGTTCTTTTTCTTGGTTTTTTTTTTGAAAAATAAAGAAAAATAACTTAGATGATAAAAGCAATGAAAGTATAGACTGTTCCAGAATAAAGGGGGGGGGGGATGAGTTAGTTCTTTACAATTAAAAGTAAAGAAAATGAAAAAACACTAAGGCCAATAAACTAACACACTGGGATGATTCCAAGAACAGATATGCTGAGGATATGCTTTCATGGGCAATAAAACCTTCCCAGCTCTGGTTTTGTTAGAAGAATAAGAAGGACTACAAAATTACAAATAAATTCTGAAAACAAAAATCAGTGACTAACTGGGAAGAGATTAGACATCCTTGGAACAGTCAATGAAGTCTAAAGAACAGAGTCCAAAACCACACAATGAGAGCACATGGCAGAGGACACGGGGAACAGGGGCAGGGCACCCCACTCACAGTAAGGGGGGTTCAGAAGAACTACATCTTAGAGCAGGGATGGATGGCCCAAGCAGTGAAGCTCATGAGTGTTCCCCAGCTCCCACATCAGGTGGCTCACAACCATGTATGACTCTAATCCCAGGGGATCTGATGTCCTCTTCTGACCTCTCCTTGATCACCTACACTTACCTGCGCGCGCGCGCGCGCACACACACACACACACATAAATAAAATAAAATGAATCTTTAAAACAAAAACTTCATCCATAGCTGGCTGCTGAGGACATTAATGAAAAAGCTAGCTAAATAGTCTCGAGGTGTCTTTCCACAAACCCAGACTGGGGGAGGGGTAAAAACAATTATATAGTCCAGACACCAGAAAAGCCCTTAACTGGGAAACTTAGGAAGGCTGGGTATCCTGTGTCTCTAGCCACAACAGAAGACCTACGCCAGTGCTCTCATCAGGACCATACAACCCAAACCTAAAGATGATGAGACACCAGCATGTGCTTGGTGATTAGAATGCTACAAAATATCAGCTGATACTCTTTAGATACGTCAAGGGGTCATGGGAGACAAAGAAAGGCTAAGAAATCACTAATGGAGAGTAAAGGGAGATGATCACTACGTGAATACTGTATGGCACTAGACGAGATCCCATAGTAAGGAAAGGCATCGGAGAAGAGAAGAGAAGAGAAGAGTCAAGTCACTCCTGGAACAAAGGGCAAACCTGGACTGCACACTATCCTGACCAATATCAAACACCTTATCATATCTGTAGCCACAAGTACTTAAGAGACTGTTTTTATTACCAAAAACATATGCTAAGGTTTTAAGAGTAAAGGACATGATTTAAACATAATCTCCATGGTTCAGAAGACAACAATTCAAGTGGGGGGGGGGTGTGGGGAAGGGGTGGGTGTGTGGGTGTGTGGGTGTGGGGGAGGAAGGGGTCGGGAGAAAGGGAGAGAGAAGAGAGCAAGGGAGGGGAGGGGCAGGTGAGCACAGCAACTGTTTTGACAGTGACTCTGGACTGGAGAGACAGCTCAGTGGTTAAGAGCCCATACTGATCTTCCAGAAGACCCCAGTTTCATTTCCAGCACCATATTAGGCAACTTACAACTGCCTGTTAACACCAGTTCCGGGGAAATCTAATGCCTTCTTGTGGCCTCTATGGGCACTGCACAAGTAAGTAAAGAATTAAAAGCTAAAATTATAATTGGTGACTCTAGATAAAGTGGGTCTCCTTACAAATGCTGGAGGGAAAAAACTGAAATGATTTTAAAGTAAAAACAAAAAGAAAAGAAGCTCTTTCAAAGAAATCCATTAAAAAGTAGAGCAAAAGAGCCAGGTGCAATAGGTCACACCTATAAATCCAAGCATTCAAGAGTCTACGGAAGAAGGATTACAAGTTTGAGGCCAGCCAGGGCTACATAGTGAGATCCTATCTCAAAAGACAAATGTTTTTAATGAGAGCTCAGGAGAGATTAAGTGGCCACTTCCAAAATAGGAGTCTGCTGCTTTCTACACAATTAACTCCATTAGACTGCAGCTCAGCAACCAAAATGTTCCAACTCCTGAAAGCTTCAAGGCCATAAAGTCTCTGTGGCTACTATTCCAAGTTTTAGACTTTTGGTGGAGCTGTATGCATTCCCTACTAAAAATAACATCAATCTCAAGTAGTTCATAGCATATCCAAACACCTTAAAGAAAGAACTGAGATTACAGGGTGTAGGTTCAAATTCTGACAGCTTTGTGACCTTGGGAAAATTAACCAACTGGACTCCAATTTCCTCACCCAAAAAGCAGTATCAGAGAAGTACCAGTAACAGCCCACTAAGGACTGAGGACTGGGGAGGGAGCTTGGAGGCCAAGCACTTGCCTAGGCAAAGCCCCAGCTTGCAGAAACACTGAAGATGATAATTCCGAGTACCCATGCACAGGATTCAATGTAAGCTCATTTTAATTCAACTCTAACTTCAACTACCCTATAAAGCCATGCACTCTTCCCAAATCAGACCCAAACTTTACATAAGCGAAAAGAAAAAACACCTCAGATGCTTACACATCAGAAAAGTAGACTAAGCGTACACAAGTCACATGCGAACTCAACAACTGAGACCTTCTGCTGAGGAAAATGTAGTTACAATAAACTCCTGGTTGGATCAATCAGTCACACAATGTACACAATAACAGATGACATCAATTATGTTTTAAACTTCCATATCCTGGAAATAATGGACACAGATATAATTAATATGCTTTATATAAGATGTTAGTCAAGAGAGTCAAATTTTAACATCAATTTCAGCTATCAGCACCTGGGAGGCTGAGGCAGAAGAATGGCAAGTTCTAGTTTGAGGTCAGCCTGAGCTACAGAGCACGCCTTTAATCCCAGCACTCGGGAGGCAGAGACAGGCGGATTTCTGAGTTCGAGGCCAGCCTGGTCTACAGAGTGAGTTCCAGGACAGCCAGGGCTATACAGAGAAACCCTGTCTCGGGGGAAAAAAAAAAAAAAAAAAGACTCTCTAACCACCTTCCCCCCAAATTCTTATTTTAACTATACCTCTGAACATCCACAAAACTATCAGCCCAGTTTCTTTACCTTAAGTGGGCACAATCCGGTGATGGTCTATTATGTTTTACTACACTGTGTAACAATAAGAGATCAAAAATTCTTTTAAAGCATGTAATGGCATGGTGGTGTGTGCACTGGGGTAGCAGAGGCAGGAGGATTTCTCTGATTTTCAGGCCAGCCTGCTCTACCTGGTGAGTTCCAGGCCAGCCAAGGTTACATAGTGAGACCCTGTCAGAAAGAAAGGGGTGGGGAACTACAATTTAGCAAAGTTGTCAGAATTCTGTACATTTATACACTGCCCAGCATCCCCAAATGTAAAAACCAAACGAAAACAGAACCTGCTAAGGATGTTTTCAATTCTGGGCGGTATTTGATGTGTGAACCCTAAGTAACTTTTTATAAAAATAAGTGTACAGTGGTTACTGCTTATTTTTAAAATCATACTATTTATAAAGAACTAAATTTAGGTTTGGTTCACAACAACACTATTTAAATATTATCTCAATGCTTTAGAGGGCGGGGGAGAGTGCCCCGGCGCAAAGATCATCAAGTAAAAAACGCCAAAGGTGGCTTTAAAAAGTTTGTCATTCATACAGAATCCCAAGGCACTTTTTAGTCCCTACATGACAGTGTCCAAATAAGCAGCAGGCCCACTCTCCACTCCCTTATCAACTTTTAAAAAGTGACTTTCTCGTGGTCTCATCCTGTGGCCCTTAAATTCACTAGAAGTTCAAAGTTCAAACCCCTGTGTCCAGCCCAGATCAACTCAGTCAACGGTTTGGGAAGTGGAACCTCAGCTCACCAACGGGTTTTCTTCCCCCCACCAAAGTTTGAAAACAACCGGCGCCGTCTTTGGCGTCCCCAGACGTCCCCAACATGCCCTGCCACCCGACGGGGCCACCACACCCACCCACCGCTGCGGGGGCGGCAGGGAGGTCCCTCAGGAACCGAGAGCAGCCGGGCGGCCGCCTCGCGTCCCCGCAGCGCTCCCGCACCCGGAGCCCGGGTCCTCACTTCTTCCAATCGCTGCTGAAGAGGCCGAAGGCGCCGGAGGGAGAGATGGTCGAGGTGGCCTCCTGCCCCAGCTCCGCCGCCTCCCCTCCTCCCGACTGCTCGTTGTAAGCGAAACTGTTGCTAGACATCGCGGCGGTGGCGGCCAGCGGGCGGGTGCGGGCGGGAGCGGGCGGGAGCGTGCGGGGTTCTCTCCGGATGGCTCGCGTTCCGAGGACACCGAACAAAACTAGTTCTGGGGCGGAGGGGGCGCGCGCCGGCGCTTCCGGGCTCGTCACCGCTCCGCCTGACCGGCCGGCCCACCCCCTGCGCGTGCGCACTGAGTCCGTGCGGGTCCGCGCCTGCCGCTCCGGGTACGCTGGATTCTCGTGCTCCGGGTGTTAGAGGCGGCCGGGAAGCTGCACCCGGGACCCTTAACAGGAAGCTGGGTTTTTGCACCGAGTTTGCCAGAGGGCAGTGGGCATGTAAACTACTAGATTTGAGGCCCTCGGATGCGTTTCGCTGGAGGAGATCTCAGATCCTCCAGGGCTCTTTGCTTCACTTCTGCTGTCCACAGATCGCTTCCCGATTGCTCCTGAAACATGGTGCACACGCCGGAGGAACTTGGCTTCCCGGGTCACGAGCTCTCAGCCCTCGGGGCTGGTTTCCGCCCCTCTCACAGCCAGCGTGGCCTGACTGACGTTCTCGACTTGAAAGCTCCTCCTCCCGAGAAGGCTTTCAAGATCGGCCAAGAGGTGATCATCCCTGGGAAAGCTTTGGCTAAGTATTCCTGGGACTTGAGGAGTTCGAGGCGTGCGTCCTGCCCGCTGTCAGCTTCGGCCAGGTGCGCTCGCCTCTGGGCGCCGCCTGCTTCCACTCTTCAGCAAATAGCTTTCCAACATCTCCTAAGCAGCTAGGTGGGATGGTTTCTGGCCGCGGAGCTGCACCCTTCCTGCTCCCGGCAGCTTTCTGAGAGGACCCTCACCAGCCAGCCTCCCTGGTGACTACCGGTCCTTCGTTCTTCTTTCCCTACACGTGCGGTCCAGAAAGGACTGAATACCTGCAGCCCGGCAGCCAATCACCAAAACCCCAGGGTAACACCGGGCAAACACCAACCCGGATCCCACCAAGATTTCGCTCCTTTGACTGAAAGATCGCGTTGTCTTTCAGAAAACATGCTCCTCCCTAGTGCTAGGAGGGAGAGGAGCAGTCGGCCTCCAAACTGGTCAAATGTTGGCGGTTAATTAACCTTTCAATATACCTGTCCAGACAAACTGTTAGAGCACCTCAAGTATGTTGCTTCCCAGTATTGATGATATTGATGGATTTTTCGGCGGTGATGATACATAACGAGGTGTTATATGATACCTTAAGTTATACCTCAGACACTATTCTAAGTGGAGTGCGTGGATTAATTCATTTACTACAGAAAGACACAAGGCTTTGCTTACTTGGTCAAGTAATGACAATGCTGTACACATCCTCACTACAAAATATACCCAAGTCTATAATGTTTTTATTTTAGAATATGTACACTTTTACTAGATATTCTAAATTGCTCTCCTAGCATTTATGTGTCAGAGGAATTTCCTCACATTCTCATAATTTTGTCGTAAATGTGATAGATATTTGTGTTATAATTAATCTTTATATTCATGTTGATAATATGGTTATCTTTCATGTGATTTTTTTTCTCGGTGTTTTTTATTGCTTTAGAATTGCACGTGAGCTTGTTAATCCAATTTATCTTGAATAGTTCATTTTCCTGTGGAAAAGGTTTATTTTATTTTTAGAGATAAGGTCTCACGCTAGTCCTTCCTGGCCTCGAACTTGCAATCCTCCTGTGTTAACCTGACAATGCTGTGACTATAGCTGTGCACCAGCACACCCCACTTGGAGAGGGCTCATTCTCAAGTCTCCCATTCTTTTTTTTTTTTTTTTTTTTTTTTGGTTTTTCAAGACAGGGTTTCTCTGTGTAGCCCTGGCTGTCCTGGAACTCACTCTGTAGACCAGGCTGGCCTTGAACTCAGAAATCTGCCTGCCTCTGCCTCCCAAGTGCTGGGATTAAAGGCGTTCGCCACCACTGCCCGACAAGTCTCCCATTCTTTTAACAAGCTGCTTTATTTTCACTGGTTGTTTTGTTTTCGTACAGACTCGTGTAAACAGTTGACCTATGCTTTGGAAATTTGTGGGGGAAGTCTTGTTTTATTTGGTTTACCTTGTCCTTGGATGGTGTGGGCTATCAAGGCTATAAGTTTCTCAAGAAAAAGAAACATTATTGAGTAACTTATTTTTTTTCCTCCTTCCTGGAATATTTTATATAAAGCCTGTCTTTCTCTGTGTCTTGGTTTCTATTGCTGTAATGAAACACCATGACCAAAGCAAGTTGGGGAGGAAAGGGTTTATTTATTTGGCTTAATACTTCCACATCACTGTCCATCATTGAAGGAAGCCATGATAGGAACTCACACAGGAACCTGGAGGCAGGAGCTGGTGCACAGGCCATGGAGGGGTGCTGCTGACTGGCTTGCTCCCCACTGCTTGCTCTGCCTGCTTTCTTATGGAACCTAAGACCACCAGCCAGGGATGGCACCACCCACAATGGGTTAGGCCCACATCAATCACTAATTAAGAAAATGCCCCATATAGCAGCGGTTCTCAACCTGTGGGTCACAAACCTTTCAGGTGTTGCTTATCAGATATTTACATTATGATTCATAGCAAAATTGCAGTTATGAAGTAGCAACAAAATGATTTCATGGCTGAGGGTCATCACAGCATGAGGCATTTCTTCAGCTGAGTTTCCCTCCTCTCCAGTGACCCTAGCTTGTGTCAAGCTGACATAAAACTAGCCAGCACGCTCTGAAAACATGTAGAAGTTGACAAGGAGAGACTTAGATCTCCCTAATTATAAGACTGTCTATTCATTCAGAAGGAGTAAAATTGTAACTTCCTATACTGAAGTCTTATGTTCCACTCCTTCAAGAATTTAAAACTTTTATATAGCCCTAAAGCTTTCTAATAAAAAAATTGTAAATGCTCACTGTCCAGAAGAAACATCTATGAAAGAACCAAAGAAATCAGATCTATTACCAAACCGAAGCCAGATTTCTTCCCTACCAACATGTATAATGTCTATATATAGATTATTATAAAATAAATACATTTTTTCCAAAAATACATAGTTATTTTTCCATAATTTTTCTGCAATACTTAACAAAGCATTCATGTAATATTCTGATTTCCATTTCTTTTCATCTAAACCATCATGCTAATATATGATAAATTTGGTGCTGGGCTTAGAAGCCCACACCTTTAATCCCAGCACTTGGGAGGCAGGGGCAGGCAGATCTCTGTGAGTTCAAGGCCAGTGTGGTATATAATAGGGCATTCAAGGACAGCTAGAACTACAAAGTGAGACCCTATATCCAAAAAAAAAAACTTTGTATGTATTGTTGAACTTGTTTTCCAAGCAAAAAACAACAAATTATATGTGTGTGTTTCTCATAATGCAAATTAAAACTAATATCATTTTGCACCTTATTTTAAGATTTATTTATCTACTTTATGGGCATCAGTACTCCACCAGCATCTATGTATGTTTGAGAGTGTCAGATCCCCTGGAACTGGAGTTACAGACAGTTGTGAGCTGCCATGTGGTTGCTGGGAACCGAACAGGGCTCCTCTGGAAGAACAGCTAGTGCTCCTAACCACAGAGCCGTCTCTCCAGCCCTACATCTTATTTTTTTTTCCTCGTTGTATTCTGTTGGCTCTCTTTATCAACCCCGTTTGTCTTGTATATGCCACACACAGTTACCTTGCTTTAAATATCTGTATAATATTTTATTTTGTTAATGAAAAGGATTCTTTTCTTGACCAAACTTTGGTCAGCCTTCTGACTTCTGCTGGACCTATGTCTCACTTCTTTGTAAAGTTATTTTTAGCAAGAATATTCCACCCTCTATATCTAATCAAAACTAGTCACTCCCAACCTTGGTGTGTTAGTCTTCTGTCTGCCATCAGCAGAAAATCTGTTGTCAGGTAGACTTCTATCCCTAGACCTGATTTCTCCTCCAAACACTGCTATGAATCACCACCAATTATCCCCAGTGTATTCAAGACAGATCCCTGGGTTAGCTCTCTCTTTCCCATTGTAATAATCCCATTCCACTTTCTAGGGAAGTAATAAAAGTCACTGTCCAAGTAGGGAAATTTTGAGACTAAATGGTAACACTTCTGATTTTACACAGTAAACCAGTTTCCCGGGGACACAGAGCTAAACGGTGACCATAAATTTAGCAGATTGAGAGCAACACAATTATGTAATGATGTGAATTTATCTTTTATTAATTATGCAAACTTGAAAAATGCTTATTTTAAGTGGAATATTCATCTTGTTCATTTTCAAGCAAACTATACAGATAAAGCAAACTATACAGATAAAACTTTATTTTGCATAAGTTATAAACTTGAAAAACTAGAAATCTGAATAAACTAACTATAGAACAAAACTTAGAAAATTTGTCAGAAATCTGCCACCAAAATGTCCTAGACCAGGGAGGGGTTGGAAAGAGGGCTCATCAGCTGACAATACTTTGCTGCATAGACCAAAAGACCAAAATTAATATCCCAGCACCCACATAACAAGCCAAGTGTCCAACATATGCCTGTAGCATTGGCTCTGAGTTAGGCGGAAGAAGAAATTGGGACTTGATAGCTTCAGGCCTTGATGAGAAAACCGGAGCTCCGGGTTAGAAAACAACCTTACCGAAAGAGACTAGGCAGAGAGTGATAAAGGACACCTACCTCCTTTTTCTGGCCACAAGGCCACAGGAGCATACTCCGTACACACACACATACACATGTAGTAGTTTGAATAAAAATGGGCCCCATTAGCTCATAGAGAGTGGCAGTAATTGGAAGCGTGGCCTTGTTGGAGGAAGCGTTACTAAGGGCAGGTATTACAGTTTCAGATGCTCAAGCCAGGTCTACTGTCACTCTCCCCACTGCCGTCAGGTGCAGATGTAGACCTCTCAGCCACTTCCTTAGCACCACGTCTGTCTGAGTACCACCATGCTCCCCACTATGATGACAGTGAACCGAACCTCTGACTGTAAGACGGCCCCAAATTAAATGGTTTATTAAATGGTTTTCTTTATAAGATTTGCTGTGATCACAGTGTATCTTCACAGCAATAAAAACCTTAACTATGACATCACATAAATAAGTGAAAAAACAAATATTTTTACGGGACCTTAGTCCAGTATAATTCTATATAGGAATTAGTATTTTTTGATACTTTAAACTGTTACTGATGTTTTAAGATAACATACTTCTAAATTTACCTTCTAGGATTGGCATCGCTGATATTAAGCCTGAATTTGTAAATGAAAGTGAACAACAGGCTAGGCCTGGTGGCATTCACCTTTAACCCCAGCATTCAGGAGGTAGAGGCAGGAGAGCTCTCAACACCAGCCTGATCTACAGAGCAAGCTCTGCACCTTAAAACAAAGGTCTTCTATTGTGATAGGAGGGACTATAATACTTATCTATATAAAAGTGACAAGGGCTGGAGAGATAGCTCAGATGTTAAGAGCACTGTCTGCCCTTCCAGAGGTCCTGAGTTCAATTCCCATCAACCACATGGTGGCTCACAACCATCTGTAATGAGATCTGATGCCCTCTCCTGGCTTGCAGGCATACATGCAGGCAGAATGCTATATATACATAATAAATAAATAAATAAATCTTTAAAAAAAATAAAAGAAACACAACAAACAAGCCCGCAGTGGTGACACATACAAACAGGAGAATCTCTGTGAGTTCAAGGTCAGCCTGAGTGAGTTCCAGGACTATGTAAGACCACATCTCAAAAGATAGATAGATGGATAGATGGATAGATAGATAGATAGATAGATAGATAGATAGAATTAAATAACACAGTTTTGCCTCTATGATAAAAGAATTGTCAGGAATGGCAGTGCACACTTCCCTGTAACCTCAGCACTCAGAGACAGTGGTAAGAGAATAATCATAAGTTAGAAGCTAGCTATGTTACATAGTGAGAATGTGGTGGTCGATCTTGATTGTCAAGTTGGCAGAATGGAGAGTCACCTGGGAAGTGAGCTTCCAGGCATGCCTTTGATGGATTACCTTAACTGCTTTAGTTGAGATAGAACCCACTGTGGATGGTGGTTCCGTTTCCTGGTTGAGATCCTGAACTATATCAATGGGAAACATCTGAACAGAAATGCTGAGCAGTGGCACCCATTGACCCATCTATTTCCTGACTGAAAGTATCACGTGACCATCTTCTTCAAGCTCCTGCTTCCTTGGTTTCCCCACCATGATAGGCTGTACTTATTTATTGGCTTATTTATTGGCGCTGTGAGCCAAAATAAGCCCTCCTCCCTTAAGTAGCTTTTGTTGAGGCATTTTAACACTGCAACAATGTTGTGGATTTGGTTTATTGCTTTGGTTTATGTTAATTGGGGTCCCAAAAAATTACACGAGAATCCCGCATGTAAGATGCTGCAGGTCCCTGACCCAATTTGTTCTAATTGGTAAATAAAGTTGCCAGCAGCCAGTGGTTGAGCAGGAAGATAGAGGCAGGACTTTAGTTGTCCCGGGTAAGGGAACCGAGGGAGGAAGAAGGATTTAGAATCACCATGCTGGGGAAGGAATAAGATGCAGGTTTGAGAGATGCAAAATACATAGTAACAATCGTGTAAGAGCCAGGGAAAGGTGACCCCAGCTTACCCCAACCCCATCTTAGCAAAGATGGAATATAGATTTTAGTAAGTAATAATTCAGGAGGGGAAGCATTAGCAATGTGGAAATTTAGGAGTGGCCCAGCCATTGCACTGTTTAAGGCATATTAAAATAGAAGGCTGCATGTGTGTGCATGTGAGTGTGTGTGTGTATGTGTGTGTGTGTCATGTGTCTTTCATTGGAGAATCCAGAGTATTGGAGTGGTAGCAAGGAACTCATGCTGCTGCTGCTGGGGAGATTAGAGCGGATTAATCAACTACAGCTACACAACAGGAAAAGAAATTCACACTAAGACTTAAGATATTTTCAATAACAGGTAATGGAAGTTCATTTACTGGTATTTCATCTATTCTTTGTATTTAAAGACATACTTAATGACCTAGAAATAAATATAAATATCTTCACTCTCTCAGTAGTCTTAGGACTGGTTTCAGATCCTCAAGAATACTAAAATCCACCAGTGCTCAAGAATTTCTATTAAATGGCATAGTAATGTATGTAACCCATACACATGCTCCTACTTAAAAATCATGTCTATATTACATACACTACCTAATACAATATAAATACTATATAAACAGTTGGTATACCTTATTGTTTAGTCAATAGAAACAAGAAAAAAGTAAATCCCATATATATGCACAATTTTTTGAATGTTTGTTGTTTATGGTTGGTTGAATCTGTAAATATGGAATCTATAGATAAAGGACTAATTGTATTTTTACTATTATTTTATATATAAATGGGCATATGATTCATTTACATTAAAATGCCTCTATAAATGTGCAGAATAAGATATACATCATTTTTGTCAACTATTAAAGGCATTCTAACTATGATGAAGGATAAATCTTTTAATATCTTGGGGAAATAGAGACTGGACTTAACCTTTTTACTCATTTAAATGTGTTACAAAACTAATGTCAAAATTTGATATTGGACCCAGAGCAAATAAATTGATTGGTAGAATAAAATAGAATCTGTGGTATGGCTTTTCCTGGGGAGGTATGGACAGTTCCGCTATCCCAATGTAAAACATCAATGGCAGGGTGAAGAACTGATTCTACCCACCGCTGGCTTGATGAGCCAATGAATTTATTGAGTTACTTGTGTACTCGCTTACCGTCAAGGACCAGCCTCAGCTTAGAGAGGGGTTCCTGAGGAAGGGGTGTTTGGAAGCAGCGAAAAAATGACTCAAAGTCAATCATGGATGTAAGCTGACAGACAGCTCGGTGTTCTGCTCAAGCTGGCTTTCCAGATAGCTGTATAGAAAGCTCAGCTCTTGAGACCAAAGCCCAGTCTTTTATTTACAAGTCAATTCAATCATTAACCCAGGTTCACTTTTGATTATCCCATGTATCTGCATTTTATGACACTTGATTCTTAGAAAGAGACAGCAAGTACATTTTTTAAAACATACTAAATGAACTCAGAGATCTGCCTGCCTTTGAAAGCACAAACAATAAATTAAGCTGGGTAGGATTCTGTCCTGAGATTACCATTTGCACCATGACTGGACCTAAACTCAATCTATCCCAGGCTGACCTTGAACTCAGGAATCTGTCTGCCTTTGTAAGCACAGCTTTGTAAGCTAGCTGGTCCAGATCTGACTCTGAGATCACCATTCCCAAAATCTCTTTATCTCTTTACTTAATATTTTTCTGACAAGCTGGCTCATTTGTGTAGCTATCTCTGGTCTTTTAGGTCCACTAACCCTCTCATAAAATTCATATTTCATCGTTATATTTTGCATAGCTGAAAAATATATATTCTTTTTTAATATATATATATATATATATATATATATATATATATATATATATTCTTGAACTCAGGTTTTCAGAGTTCTTTCCCACAGCCTTAAGTGCTGTTTTGAAGGTCACAGTGTTTACCATGTTGCTGTAGAACACCTTCTCTCTTCCTGGATTCATTCGGTTTCTAATTATCATGGAGTCATTAACCTTAACAGGAAAAGCATTCCTTGAAGGAGGAACATGAAAATATGTACATTATTATGCAAACAAGCTCCTAACCCACAGCAACTGTCAGCACTCATGGAAACCAGTACCCTGATAGCTCCATTCCAGGAAACTGTGTCAAATGGGCCCTTCCAAATGGCAGGACTTGGCAACTTACTTAGCAAGGATGACTCAAAAACATTTGCATCTCTGAAGGCCTGCCCCCAACATGAGCTAAGACTCAGGAAAGCTGCATTCCTGGAACTCTCGTGTAGTAGGGTCCCAAACCTCAATAGGCCTCCAGACCTTAGCACAACTGATTCCATAATAGAAGTAACATGCAGGTCACAAAACTCAGCAAGTAGACAGTATCATCGGCCAAAACTAAAATATAGGATTAATTCATCAAAGTCCATATAGTTCTGGGAATGTCTCAAAAAGTACTAACCTTGCTTTTTAGCTTCTGTAGTTCCAATTCTGGCTAATTATACTTGTTAACTGAAGTATGTTAACCCAGAACATGGATCTTGTGCTTAAAACCTCACCTTGAGACCCAGTGTTGTCACCAGCCAGCCAATAAAGATTTTCTAGGGTTTAAACCCATGTCCAAGCAGTCTTCTCTAGTTTATATCCCACAACAGATACCTTGCAAGACTTTTCTTGAAAGATCAATGCTGTGAGATCATGTCTGTGTACAGTCAGAAATCTAAATAAAGCCACAGGATATTTGATCACACTGTGACCTCTGAGATTGTGGTATTTACTGGAAAACCCTGTTTTTAGTTGTGTGACTCAGCCTTAGCACACACCTTTAATCCAAGAGCTTTCTTCTTGAATATCATAAAGTTAAATAGAGTCAACCATAGGTCAAGGAGCAGAGCAAGCAGCTAGTTGACAGGAATCAAGCATAGTATTATTAAGAAAAAACCATAGAGAGTAAGAGCAAGTCAGGAGGACTGATAGAGAGATGCACAGGAAATAAAAGAGAGGGTCATTTGGGTCTGTCTTAGTCAGGGTTTACTGCTGTGAACAGACACCATGACCAAGGCAAGTCTTATAAAGGACTGGCTTAGGGGTTCAGTCATTATCATCAAGGTGGGAGCATGGCAGCATCCAGGCAGGCATGGTACAGGCAGAGCTTAGAGTTCTACATCTTCATCTGAAGGCTGCTAGCCGAATACTCACTTCCAGGCAGCTAGGATGAAGGTCTTATCGCCCACACCCACAGTGGCACACCTACTCCAATAGGGCCACACCTTCTAATCATGTCATTCCATTTGCTGAGCCTATACAAACATCACAGGGTTGTTTTGTTCTGTTCTGTTCTGTTCTTTTTGAGACAGCTTGAGAGAGGGGCATTGCTTCTGGAACATCAGCTGAGGAAGATCATCTGGGTGCTTTCTCTTCTTCTCTGAGCAGGCTTTCACCCCAGCATCTGGCTCTCAAGACTTCATTGGTAAAATGGAATGATTCAGATTTTGTTTTTGTTTTTGTTTTTTTAAAAAAGCCACAAATACATAAAAAGCTTGCCCTGTGTTTGATACATGTTGGAGATCAGACACAGCATGAATCAGATGAAAAGCCAGGCCTTCTCTTCAAACAGATCATAACAGAAGTGAAAACAGAGTCAAGATAGTTCTGCTCATGTATATGCTCCACACTGCCACAGGGGAAAGAGGCTGTCATTTATGAAATACTTAACAAGAACATACTTACAGAATATATTTTAAATTATATTAGTTGATTTAAGACTTATCCATTAACATTCTATTGTTATATTTAAGTTACTTTACTAAGTGTCCGGCTCTCTTCTGAGTGGTTTGTATATATTAACTCAGTTGATCATTTTAAATTTTTTTTTTTTAGTTTTTTTTTTTTTAAATTTCATATGCATTGATGTTTTGCCCACTTCTATGTCTGTGTGAGGGTGTCCGATCCCCTAGAACTAGAGTTAAAGACAGTTTGAGCTGCCATGTGGGTGCTCGGAATTGAACTCCAGACCTCTGGAGTGCTCTTAACCACTGAGTCATCTCTCCAGCTCCAGTTGATCATTTTAATGGGTAAAAAAATCAACTGAGGAAGTGAGCTTGAAATATGTGATCAAGTTTACAAAGCTAATAAGACTTTGAAACCATGAAATCAGTACCTAGTGTCTGCACATTGAATCAATACTTTCTATTACTTCTTGACAAGCTTGTACTATAGCTTGGAGATTGTATTGTATCAATACATGCTTTTGTCAACTGGGTAGGTTTCATTTTATGGCTATGTCAGAATTCAAAAAAATAACTCAATGGCAAACCTTTGATTTATGTCTAATCTTTCACCATTACTAATTGTGTGCTTTCAGAAGTAATAATAACAATACATTTTGCTGCCCATGATTCCCTGAGAGATGGGTACATGGTTAGCTCAGGACTCCCCAGTGACACTTCCCCTATTAATTGAATCATTTCTCGGGAGTAAGAGTTAGATTGGCCAAGTCTGACTGAAACAAGCAACAACAAAAAACGCGTCCATGACCAAGGAGATGAAAAAAATCATTGAGTCACTCTGGTGTTTTCCCAGATCCTGATAGATAGGCTACAGCATCAGTGGCTCTAGTCTCTGCATCTATCCATGTGCTTTCTTCAGTACAAATAATATAAGGGTTTGTACATTCAGGTGGGAAAACTAATTAGACCAGTATCCAAAGAAAAGCATGCATTTGGCTATCTCCAATGGTCCCTATGAACTACTGAGATGAATAGCAGGAACATTCTAGAGTGTGGGTAGAAATATGTTTGCCACCCTTGGTGATGTCATCATATCACTGATGACCCTCCTGTGATCATAATCCACCAGGACATAAATACATTTGTGGTGCTTCTGAAAATGTGAAAACCCTTCTACTAGAAAGAAGGGTTAGGCTTGGCTCTAACTTCCACACAAGTAGAATCATGAACAATGGTTTTGGAGCTTCTTTAACTTATTGTTGATTGCGTTTTGTTTTGTTTTACTTTGCTTTGGTTTGCTTTGGTTTTGAGCTGAAGTCTCCCTGTGTTGCCCAGGCTGATTTCAAGCTTCTAGACTCAGGTGATCCTTTCTTGACCTCCCTGTAGCTAGAACTACAGGCACATGTGAACATGCCTTACTAATGAGAAGCTTAAGCATTCAAAATGTTGAATTTTCACTTTTGCTGCATACTAGTAACTTGATTGAAATTAGGTGACAAAAAGAAAACTGAACTCATATCAATCTGAGCTAGATCTTTTTGTGTTTTGAAGCAGAGTCTCTCTATGTAGCCCTGTCTGGCTAGGAGCTCATAGCAAGCCTCTTGTCTCTGCCTTCTGAGGACTGACATTACAGATGCATGCCACATACCCCACCAGAGCTAGGTCTTAAAATACAGAAAAGTTAGTTTATGCATGTAAATGAGGTGCATCTAGACTTCAAAGCAATGAAACAACCAGGAACACCTTCCGAAGGCGCTAGGGCACTAGAGTAATCCTGTGTCTGAAGCAAATATACCAGTCGGAAGGCTTCAATTTGAACAACATTGTTTTTGAGCTTACTAGATTAAAAAGATAATAAAGCAGCTCCTACAAGAGTTAAGAATAAATCTTCAGAGTAACATAAAACATTTCCTGAACCACTGCCATAGGACACTAATGTATTCAAATGTGCCTATGCAGATGAGACAGATGCAGCCACAAGCATTGTTCTAGTCACAGATGGGAGCCTTACAATGGATTTTTAAAAACAAAACTGGATGGCCTTTAAAAATTAGGCAGTAAATCATCTCATGTTAAATTTTGCTATTCAGACTTCAGACCACCGGCCCATGTTGGAAGAAACTAATGGGAAATTTAGAAGGGGGTCATTCAGAAGGCACTGAAAAAGAACACCGAGTTCATGGTAGAAAAATATTTTAAATCATCTTAAAGTTCAATATCATCACTTAAGAAAACCGAAGTGGAAGAAGTCAGGGAAACAGGAGTTAATAGACACAATA
The DNA here is from genome assembly GCA_019843965.1 of Rhynchomys soricoides. Taxonomy (NCBI): domain Eukaryota; kingdom Metazoa; phylum Chordata; class Mammalia; order Rodentia; family Muridae; genus Rhynchomys; species Rhynchomys soricoides. The sequence goes on along the minus strand of JADRCH010000005.1, from coordinate 11,962,508 downwards.
AATATGAACACTTTTATTAGTCAGGATATTTGGGGCAAATAAAAGGGAGCCTCAAACCAACTCAGCAAGTAATAAATGCAAAAGTTAAGTATAAGGGAAGGAATTTAGCTCATAGCAAAGGCATGCAGGCTATGCTGGCCCCAATAAATAAATCTACAGAGGCAAATGACATTGTCAGAATCTTCTCCCATCTCTCAGATCCTGGCTTTGTTTTCCTTCACCAGAACAGTCTGACAACAGGGCTGTAGGGAATTTTAACCTTATGACACTGAACTTAGCAGCCCAGTGCAGCAGAGACTTTTTTCTAGCAAATTCCAAGGAAAGGGATCTGATTGTCCCAACATGGGTCCTTGTCTTAGTTTGGGTTTCCATTGCTGTGAAGAAACACCATGACCAAGGCAATTCTCATAAGAGGCAACATTTAATTGAGGCTGGCTTACAGGTTCTGAGGTTCAGTCCATGACTGTCAAGGCAGGTACATGGCAGCATCCAGGCAGACATGGCCTGGAGGAACCAAAGCTTCTACATCTTCATCCAAAGGCAAACAAGAGAGGACTGTCTTCAGGCAGCTAGGAGGAGGGTCTCAAAGCCCACCCCAAAAATGACACACTTCCTCCAACAAGGACACACATTCTAATAGTGCCACTACCTGGGCCAAGCATATTCCAAGCACCACAGTCCACTCCCTGCCCCCCACAGGCTTGTTCAAACACATGAGTCTATACAAAATACATTTAGTCCAACTTCAAAAGTCCTCATAGTCTACAGCAGTCTCAACAATGTTAAAAGTCCAAAGTTCAAAGTCTCTTCTGAGATTCATCCAATTGCTTAACTGTAATTCCTTTTAAAATCAAAATCAGAAAAGTAGATCACATAACTCCAACATCACAGGATATATATTACCATTCTAAAACAATATAGAGAGTAAATCCTGGACAAAAGCAAGACAAAAAGACAGCTGCATCTCCACATCTGATATCCAACTCCTTTCATCTTGGATGACTGCAGCATAATTCTTTTACTTGGACTGGTTCTACTCTGTTAGCAGCTTTCCTCAGCAGGTGTCCCATGGCTCTAGCATCTCATACATCTTGGGGTCTCCAAGGCAACTTCAAAGTTACAGCTTCTTGTTTCAATGTCTGGGATCCACACATGATCTTCTGGATTCCTCCAAAGGGCTGACGTCACTTCTCCAGCTCTGCCCTCTGTAGCACTCTAGGCTCTAGTTGACTCCACTCCCCTGCTGCTGCTGTTCTTGGTGGTCATCCCATGGAACTGGCATCTCCAAATACACTGGGGTCTTCCAATGCAACTAGGCTTCACCAATAGCCTCTCATAGGCTCTCTTCATGGTGTCAGCCTCAACTCCTTTGCATGACCCCTTCAATCCTGGGCAGTCAACTGAAACTAAGGCTGCACCTTCACCAATGGCCTTTTCTGGTCTTTCAGAGTACCGAGCCTCAGCTGCTCTCATGACCCCTTAATGCCTTCAAAACCAGTACCACTGGGGTGATTCTTATACGTTAGCAAGTCCAGCTACCTGAATGGGGTATATTCTTTGTGTTCTCAGAAAATATTTCCCAGAAATCTCACCTCAGTGATTCCAGTCTTTTCTTTTTATTTACAACCCAGCCATTTCCCCCTTCCCATTTCTCCCTCCCATAGTTCCTTATCACATTCCTCCCTGATGTCCTTGAGAGGATGCCCCCACCACCAGACCTCCCCACTCCCTGAAACCTCAAGTCCCTCCAGGATTAGGTGCATCTTCTCCCACTGAAGCCAAACCAGGAAGTCCTCTGCTGTATATATGTTGGGGTCCTCGGACCAGCTCCTGTATGCTGCCTGGTTGGTGGCTCAGTGTCTGGGAGCTCCTAGGCATCAGGGTTAGCTGAGATTGTTGGTCTTCCTGTGGGGTCACCCTCCTCTTCTGCTTCTTCCAGCTTTTCCCTAATTGAACCATAGGAGTCCCTGACTTCAGTCCAGTGGTTGGGTGTATGTGCATCTGTCTCAGTCAGCTGCTGATTGGGCCTCTCAGAAGACAGCCATGCTAGGCTCCTGTCTATAAGCACATCATAGCATCAGTAACAGTGTCAAGCCTTGGTGTCTCCCCATGAGGCAGATCCCCAGTTGGGCCAGTTACTAGGCTGCCTTTCCCTCAGTCTCTTCTCCATTTTTGTCCCTGTAGTTCTGTTAGATAAGAACACTTCTGGGTCAGAAATTTTGATTGTGGGTTGGTAACACCATCCCTCCTTTTGAGGCCCTGTCTATATACTGGAGGTGGACTCTTAAGCTGGAAACCACTCAGATGTCCCACAACGGAAGAATGGATACAGATAATGTGGTACACTTACACAATGGAATACTAGTCAACTATTAAGAACAAGGACATCATGAGTTTTGCAGGTAAATGGATAGAAGTAGAAAATATCATCCTGAGTGAGGTAACCCAGACCCAAAAGGACATGTATGATATATACTCACTAATAAGTGGACATTAGCCAAAAAGTACAGAATACCTAGGATGCAACCCACAGAATTTAAGAAATTTAACAAGCAGAAAAGCCAAGTGAGGATGCTTCAATCCCACTTAGTAGGGGGAAGAAAACCATCACAGGAGGCAGAGGGAGGGAGGGGTTTGGGTGGGAGAGGGGAGGGGGCAAAGGGTACTAGGTTCAGTTATGGGGTTGGGGACAGAAGAGAAGCCCAAAGGGTCAGCAGAATGAATGGAAATATGCAGCCTCAGAAGGTGGGAGCTACTTTCCTCTAGAAAGTACCAGAGACCGGAGAGGTGAGAGACACTCAATGGGGATGGCCTCAGATGAAATGCCCAACAGTGGGGAGAGGGAACTCTTTTCTTAATCACCACTAATTTCTTAGCTTCAGCAACCAACATCAATTGTCCCAGTAGTTCCTTCTCTTCTTGACTCTGAAGCCAGAGCCACATGGCTGAAGCTTCAAAGTTCTGCTGCTTGCAGGGGCTGGAACATAACCCCTTGTTCTATTACATTATCATCAGCATTCTGTTTTCTATCTCCTTCACTGTCTAATCTTGGCTGTCATGGAGCTTGCTCTGCAGACTGTGAACTCAGAGATCTGCATGGCTCTGTCTCCTGAATGCTGGGATTAAAGGCACGTATCACCATGCTTGGACCTATGCTTTTCTTTACTTGGAACTTGCTCTGTACTAGGCTGGCTTTGAACTCAGAGATCTACTTGCTTCTGTCTCCTGGGATTAAAGGCATGTACTACCAAGCCTGGACCTAAGCTTTTCACGGTCACTATTCCTCAAGAACAGGATCAAAAGCCTGAGCCTCCATTTCTGGATTGTAGTTCATTCTAGATTAAAAGTCCAAATAAAAGCAATAACTAGGTAATACTAATGCCTACATATAACGATTCCTTGTTCAATGGCAAATGCATAAACAGTAAGTTTAGCTGAGTGGGACCTTGCCCCAAAGTCACCAATATATTTATCTCTTCAAACACAGGATTTAGATAGTGAGAGGTATGAGTTATTTTTCTTTAAAAAGGTCTGCTGTTGTTTCTGCATCCAGGAGGCTACAGAACTACAAAATTGTGAGGAGAGGTGACAGAGGGCCCTCAGTCCCAGGACTGAGTATGCTTGCCATGATGAACAATGGATGGCTTCACATGTGTGAAATCCTCACCTGGGCCAGGTCCTCTCTGGGTTCTCAGTCTCTCTCTCTCTCTCTCTCTCTCTCTCTCTCTCTCTCTCTCTCTGTCTCTCTCTCTCTCTCTCTCTCTGGTTGTGAGTACAAAACATTAATAGGCAAAACCACAAAAGAGATAGAAGACATGGAAGAGAATTCAAAAGGATTACAGCCTTGTTTCTAGTGTGACCCCAGAAGTTAGCTGACAGGGTGACTGTGACCCCAGCAGTTAGCTGTGAGTGTGACTGTGACCCCAGCAGTTAGCTGCCAGTGTGACTGTGACC
>JADRCH010000005.1:11917595-11958544 GCA_019843965.1 Rhynchomys soricoides | reverse complement strand
GACTGTGACCCCAGCAGTTAGCTGTCAGTGTGACTGTGACCCCAGCAATCACATGTCCTTATCAACTTCTCACTGGTCATAAGAAAACTTCCCATTTGAGTTTCTCCTCTTCCCACATTTAATTTTGTTTATAATAATTTATTCCTCTTCTGTATGACATATGTGCTAATAATTATTGCTGTAACTATTTTATTTTTTAACGTTATTCACAAAGTTGAAGTGATTTGCACACTACCATTACAACCCTAGAACATTCTGTATTTATGATTTTTCATTTTTATTGTGCTTTTAAGGTTTTATTTTTAAATGACACATGTATGTTGGAGGGAAGAGCACTTTGTGAGTGGAATGTGAGAGGGAGCTGGAAGCTCTAGAATATAGAGTTGGTTGTGAGACACGTGACATGGATGCTGGGAACCCAGCTCAGGTCTTCTGCCAAAGCATTGTGGCCTCTTAATCATTTAACTATTCCAGCCAGTTTTAAAAAAAAAAAAATACAATGTCTTTACCCAGCCCTGGCCCATTTAGAACTTGCTATGTAGGCCAGTCTGGACTTGAACACACAGAGATCAACTTGTCTCTGCCATCTAAGTGGTGGGATTAAATACCTGTGTCCCTGGCTCCCGCCCACCGTATCATGGATTTGCTTTCCTGTTGTAAGTGTCCTTCTATTCTTCCTTGAAGAACTCACAGACCTCCTATGAGGCTGGTCTCTTGATGATAAGAAGTCCCAGGTTTGGTTTAGAGAGGCCATTCCATCTCTCCGGGTTTCTGAAGCACAGGCTTTGCTGAGAATGTCCTTCCTGGCAGGTGGTTCCTTTACTTCTACACTTTGCATCCACCACTCCACTGTCCTGGCCTGCAAGGCTGTGCTGAGCATCTTGGTGTGTCACAGCACCTTCCCTGTGCATAACAGTCTATGTTCCTCTTGCCGCTTGCAAAATTCTGTATTTGATTTTAGAGAGTTTGACTATAGTGTGTCTGGGTGAAGATTTCTATATTTTCTTTATTTAAGATATTTGGGCTGGGCAGTCGTGGCGCACTCCTTTAATCCCAGCACTTGGGAGGCAGAGACAGGTGGTTTCTGAGTTCGAGGCCAGCCTGGTCTACAGAGTAAGTTCCAGGACAGCCAGGGCTACACAGAGAAACAAAAACAAAACCAAAAAAGATATTTGGGACTTCAGAGATCCTAATGGTAGAGATCTGAAGTCAGGTCCCTGGACTCACACAGCTAAAGTACTTCACTGGTCAAGCCATCTCTCTAGCCTGTATTTTAAAACATTTTTGTGCACATGTATTGATCTCTAATAAGAAAGTATATTTAAATTAAGAACCATCTTTGGAATAAATAGAAGAATAAGGCCTATATATAAAGTCATATTACTTCATTAAAAGCCACCTTTAAAATATGCAGAAGCAGTCATTCTCAACTATACAACAAATTCATAGCCATTAAGAGGCCATGGAAGGCCATTGGTGAAGGTGCAGTCTCAGTTGCAATTGACAGCCCAGGGCTGAAGGGGTCATGCAAAGGAGGTGAGGCTTGGCACCATGAAGGGAGCCTATGAGAAGCTGTTGGTAAACCTAGTTGTAGCAGAAGATAGCAGTGATTTTGGAGATGCCAGTACCATGAGATGACCACAAAGAAGAGCAGCAGCAGTGGAATACAGGCATCTGGAGCCTAGAAGACAAGGTGTGTGCTACAAAAGGCAGAGCTGGAGAAGTGACTCAAGCCCTTGGAGGAATCCAGAAGATTGTGAGTAGATCCCAGACATTGGATGGTTGGAGTTTGGTTTTGCTTTTGATTGTGACTGTGCCCTGATATTTTTCCCTCTTGAAGAAAGAAGGTATTTTAGTGAAGCCCACAGTTAAGAGACTTTGAATTTTTAAAAGACTTTGAATTATAAGAGATTGGATGTTTAAAAGGAACTGAAATGTTAATATGTAAAAATCTGCAAAGACTGTGGGGCTTATAAAGTTATTTAGATCTTGGGGATGAATAAGAAAGTAAGGGTGGAGGCTTATTTTTGATGTGTTTGTGTGTCAGGTTAACAAGGGGGTCAATTGTACTGGCTAGTTTTGTGTGTCAACTTGACACAAGCTGGAGTTATCAAACAGAAAGGAGCTTCAGTTGAGAAAATGCCTCCATGAGATCCAGCTGTAAGGCATTTTCTCAATTAGTGATCAAGGAGGGAGGGCCCCTTGTGGGTGGTATCATCTGTGGGCTGGTAGTCTTTGGTTCTATAAGAAAGCAGGCTGAGCAAGCCAGGAGAAGCAAGCAAGACAGTAAGCAGCATTCCTCCATGGCCTCTGCATCAGCTCCTGCTCTGTGACCTGCTTGAGTTCCAGTCCTGACTTCCTTTCGTGATGAACAGCAGCATGGAAGCATAAGCCGAATAAACCCTTTCCTCCCCAACTTGCTTCTTGGTCATGATGTTTGTTCAGGAATAGAAACCCTGATTAAGACAGGCTCCTCGAGAAAGAAAGAAATAAAATAGTTCCAAAGATCTTGTACTGGCTGGTTTTGTATGTCATCTTGACACAAGCTGGAATTATCACTGAAAAAGGAGTTTCAGTTTAGAAAATGCCTCCATGAGATCCAACTGTAAGACATTTTCTCAATTAGTGATCAAGAGTGGGAGAATCCATCGTGGGTGGTGCCATACATGGGCTGGTAGTCCTGGGTTCTATAAGAAAGCAAGCTGAGCAAGCCAGTAAGTAACATCCGTCCATGGCCTCTACAAAAGCTCCTGCTTCCTGACTTGCTTGAGTTCCAGTCCTGATTTCCTTTGGTGATGAACAGCAAAGTGGAAGTATAAGCTGAATAAATCCTTTCCTCCCCAACTTGTTTTTTTGTCATGATGTTTTGTGCAGGAATAGAAACCCTGAGTAAGACAGATCTGTACTTAGTAAGATAAAATAATAAGTTTAGAAAACTGAAATTAAAATATGCAGAAGACAGACTAAAGGCAAAATGTTAACATTTGTTGAATAGAACTAAAGAGTACACATGTAAACATTTTCTTTCAACTTTTATATATGCTCAAAAGTTTACATTTGGGGCTGGAGAGATGGCCCAGAGATTAAGAGCACTGTCTGCTCTTCCAGAGGTTCTGAGTTCAATTCCCAACAACAAGGTAGCTCACAACCATCTTTAATGAGATCTGGTGCTCTCTTCTGGCCTGCAGGCATACATGCAGGCAGGACACTATACATAATAAATCTTAAAAAAAAAAGTTTAAATTCAAAACAGGATTTTTTCAAACCCTAACTAACAGTGAAGCCTCATGCAGTTTTCTTTTGTTTTAAGATTTATTTATTTATTTTATGTATATAAGTACACTGTTACCCTCTTTGGACACGCCAGAAGAGGGCATCAGGTTCCATTATAGATAGCTGTGAGTCACCATGTAGTTGCTGGGAATTGAACTCAGGACCTCTAGAAGAGCAGTCAGGGCTCTTAACTGCTGAGCCATCTCTCCAACCCTCAAAGCAGTTTTCTTTTTCTTTGGGTTTGTTTGTTTGTTTGTTTTAGATTTTATTTTATTTATTTTATGTATGAGTACACTGTAGCTGTCTTCAGACACACCAGAAGAGGGCATCAGATCCCATTACAGAAGGTTGTGAGCCACCATGTGGTTGCTGGGATTTGAACTCAGGACCTCTGGAAGAGCAGTCAGTGCTCTTAACCACTGAGCCATCTCTCCAGCTCTCAGAACAGTTTTAAGAGCCACACAGATACATCAAGTTTATAGCAATGAAGCCCCTCAGCGCTCTAACCCATTTCTCCAGCATTCTTCACTGAGTGCAGACTACAGTGCCAATGGTAAAAGCTCAGCTGGCCCTGTTCAACCCATAACCTACTGATGTGTATGGCCACACATGTTTATAAAAAGCCATCCACTAATAGCATCGATAAAGCTAATGGATTAACTTCTAATTAAAACAGATAACAATGCTAATCCAATAATCATATAGATCCTGAACAGCAAGCAAAAGAAACGAGAAAGAGAATTGCATATGTTCAGGAAATGTACTTGTGCAAGTAGCCTCAGAAATGATTTGCATATCCCGGTGTAAAAGGAAAAGAAATTCTCTCCCTTCACCGTTCATAAACTCAGTGTACAAATGTTACCATATGTGTTGGCTAGTTTTCTGTCAATGTTACACAATCTAGAGTCATCAGAGAGGAAGGAGCCTCAATTGAGAAAATGCCCCCATAAGATCCAGCTGTAAGGTATTTTCTTGAACAGTGACTGATGTGGGAGGGGTCAGCCTATTGCTGGTGGTGCCATCCCTGGGTTGGTGGTCCTGGGTTCTATAAGAAAGCAGGCTGAGCAAGCCATGAGGAGCAAGCCAGTGAGCAGCACCTCTCCATGGCTTCTGCTTTAGCTCCTGCCTCCAGGTTCCTTCCTTATTTGAGTTCCTGTCCTAACATCCTTCAATGATGAACTGTAATATGGAAGTGTAAGCTAAATTAAACCCTTTCCTTCCCAAATTGCTTTTGGTCATGGTGTTTAATCAAAGCAGCTTTCTTTATATGATGATTAGCATTTTAGTGTCAGGAAATGACTTTGTTGTACATCATGCTCATATCATAGAAATGTTAAATTTCGCTGGGCAGTAATGGTGCACACCTTTAAAGCCAGCACTCAGAAGGTAGAGGCAGGCAGATCTTTGAGTTCAAAGTCATCCTGGTCTATAGCCTGGAACCTACAGAGTGGGTTCCAGAGCAGTCATGGCTACACATAAAAACCTTGCCGTGAAAAACCAAATAAAATTAATAATTAATAATAGTAATAACTATTATTACTATTCACTTGCAAGACTGATATAAAACCTCCTTCATGACTATTTTATTTTATTTTATTTTATTTTTCTGAGACAGAATCTCTCTATGTTATCCTGGCTCCCTGGGGCTCGCTATGTATACCAGTATGGCCTTGAACCAACAGAGGACCTCCTGCCTCAGCCGCCTGAATGCTGGGCTCACAGGCATGCAGCATTACACCTAACTGCACATAAGAACTCCAGTACACTGGGCAGTTTGGTTATAAAGGGGGAGATGTGTCCTAGTGGACAAGTGTTCAGGAGAAAACTTCTGTTCAGTGACGGGACACCAGCTTATTGAGCAAGACAAGATTTCTCTCAAGGGCATTAAGAACCTGCACCTTAACACTGTGGTTACAAAAATCTGTGACAGACAGGTGGTAGGCCCCACCACCATTTAGCTGAAGACATGAGACTTGAAATACTTGCTCAAGTTAGCCAAATAAAGAGCTCAGAGAATGGTGTTCTCTTGTAATGAATTGCCTTCTATCTGAAGGTGGCTAATGCTGTCTACTTTATGTTTAAAAATATGTGTAAAAATCTTAGCAAAGAAAGTATGGGTCATTTGGACATATATAACTCTATCTATGTTTACAGGATTGAATCAAAAAATGTTGGACCAATTTTAACCAGTCTAAATGGTTTTCTTTTTCTTTTTCTTTTTTTATCTTGTGGACATAGCCAGTCTTTTGACATAGTGAAACAAGGTTGAAATTCACAAAGTTTACATTCTAGAACTGCACAATTAACTTACAAAATATACAGAAAAGCAATGCCATTTTAAGTAAGTTTATGATTTTGTGTTGGGAATTTCTCATAGCTGTCCTTGGCCTCATTCAAGCCATAGGCTATGGGTCAATGGCTTAGTTACTTTTCTACTGCTGCGATAAGACCCCATGCCCAAAGCAGCTTACATAAGAAAGAGTTTATTTGGGACTTACAGTTTAGAATTAGACTCTATAATCACCAACACAGGGACCATGGGAGCAGGTAGACATGGAGACGGAGCAATAGCTAAAAGCTCACAATTTGAGACATAACCATGAGCAAAGAGACACTGGAATGGTGCCAGTGTTTTGAAACTTCAAAGACCACCCCCAGTGACACACTTCCTTCAACAAGGCCACGCCTCTTGATCCTTCCCAAATACTTTCACTAATTGGAGACCAAGTGTTCAAACACATGAGCCTGTGGGGCCATTCGCCTTCAAACACCACAGTTTGCACACCCTGGAAACTAATTGAATGTCTCCATTTAGATTATAAATTCTCCAACGGCAAGGACAATATCTTAATCCCCTTTGTGGCTTGCAGAATGCCCTACAGATTCAATAAAAGGTATCATGAACACATTTGCAATAAAGATGATGCTGGTGAGAATTTATTGGAATAAAAACATCAGAAACTGCAAAAATCTGCCAACTGAACAGAATTTTTGGAAGATAATAAAGTTCTTTATAGCTTTTTAATATTGCCCAAGTGGATTATGTTGTTTGAGGAGTTTAGCAGAGGTTATAACATTTAATTAACTCAGAAGGAGTGAAGATTAATTGAGAAGATTGGATTTTCCCTTCCTAACTGCTGTCAATATGTAAAATTGTCCTAAAGCCATCATCCTTGTCACGTTAGCATATGAGATACCATGAAGTCCATATGATACAGTCCCCTGTTATTTATGCTTTTTGACTGTGAGGGTTAATGGAAAGGGCTTTTGTTCATTAGAATAAAATTGTACTAGAAATAAAACCTGACTCCATTAGCAAGAAGCATCTCATCTGCTCTGTGGGGCAATTCCTGCTATAGGAGACTGAGCTAGCTGTTCTTACAGAAAACAGGAGACTCTACTCATATTTTAGTGTCTTTCCTAGTTTTAATTTCAAACGTTGAACTCTTACAAATTATCCATCTTTGGTGTTGTCATTTCTTTCTTCCTTTTTTCTGTCCTCTCTTGAGCAAGTATGTTTTGCTAGACAGGCAAACCTTGTCAGTTATCTTCGTTTACTTACATTGTAACTATTGCTTCGTCAATTACCAAGACCAGCAAAAATATCTCAGAGTGGACACTCTTCTAATTACCCCACTTCCTGAAAGGACTGTTTCTTGTTGCTCCTCTAAGAAGATTTTAAATTCTACTTGACGGATACTGAATGCTACCATAGACTGTGGGGAGTGTGGAGATGGACAACTGTCTAAGAACTAAAGCCAATAGTCTGGGGAAAGTGAATATGAACATTCTTCTCTGGAGATGAATTGATTCTGTAATATGGCTGTCTTGGGCCCGCCATGTCTTGAAGTAAGACCCTTAGTGTTAACATTCAAAAGGAAAAGCACCAAATCCACTTTCGCCTACTGGCTCTGTCCTCTCGCCTTCCACTAAGGTGGCTCTGGAAGCTGTTGGCTCGACTGGCTGCACAATCAGTGGAGCTGTGCTGTGCTACCTCGCTACTCGTGCTCTCAATCGCTCCAATAGAAAAATAAGGCTAACTCAACAAACTCTACAAGACCATAGTGATGCGCAAATGAAATGTAGGATGCCAAGGTATCTCCACGGTGTCTGGTGCTGATAGGTGCTCAATAAATATTAGTTCTTTTTCCATTTATGAAGATCACCCAGCATCATGCTTATTTGCAGTATCTAGACTTTCTGAACTGTAGCTGTCCAGCAGCCTTGGACGAACCTGGTCTACCTGAAAGGGAGGCCGGAAATGAGAAAGGGATGGGGTGCGAGAGAAGAATGAAGCCAAGACAAAGTTTCTGATCAAGGCTTGAACTTTATTGTTCTGTACTCCTTTCAAAGGGAAAGCCCAAAGACCCAATCCTTTGTTTCAACAAGCTCAGCAGACAGTTGACTCCTCAAGGTTCCTGTAGGAAATGCAAATGCAGAGAGGCCAGACTGGCTCCAGCCAGGTTGTAAAACCTTCCTGGGTTTGTTTGTCCACTCCAGGCTGGGGGAAGGGCACACTGAACCACAAGAGCATATGACAATGATAGCACTAAGTTGCTGCCAGATTCAAAGCTTATGAAATATGGATATAAGTAAATATTATATGCTATACAAAGTTACATAGCATGTACATAGATCCATACATTATATCTGCATTTATGTGTATGCATATACACATAAGTCTTTTTGTGTCCCTCGTTTTCTCATATCTCAACTCCTCAGCTCTCTAAGAGTCTCACACACACACACACACACACACACACACACTGCCTTTTATTTATTTATTTTTTTTAAAGCTTGAGGACAATTTAATTGGAATTTTAAAAAAAGCGACACAGCATGCAAGTTTTAAATCCTGGCAGTTGCCTGGAGGAGGGAGATAAGGAAGAGAGAGAGGCCATGCTGTTCAAGTTAATCCAGCATGGAAATCCAACACATGGTGGAGAAAGGAACAGCAGAGAAAGAGTGAGGAAGCCCAAGGTACCAGAGAAGACATGCTTGAGCTCTGACTAGTATCTGAAAGAAAAAGACAAAGGAGAAGAAAAAGCAAAAATTAAGCCTTTTTGAGTCAGGATTCAGGAAACAGGCAAACCTCATGGTGGTTCTGGACTGTGCTACTGATCAGTAATTCTGGGAAAGAAATGTATATTACCACAGAAAAGGTAATTATTCTTCCTATCTCTTTAGCATGACTTAAAGTGAACCCATCCTTCTGAGAGGAATTCCCTTGGCCAGGTGATTGGCCAGCCCAACTGAATTAATTTCTAAGGCAGGACATAATGGTATATAGCCACCGTGGTAGATACTATATATTTTTTTTACCTAGAAGGTAGCATCTTCTCTTTGATTGACCTTCAGTGGGACTGTAACGTTCCCCCTCTAAAGAGGTAAGCCTAAAATCATTTAGGAACTAGACCAGGGATCAGAGGCCCCTAAAACTTCCAACACTTCTGGCCTGCAGCCTGGACAGAACAAAGATAGTTTCGGTTTATGACCAGATGTAGGAGAGAAAGGAAGCCTTGCCTGGAACCGGGAACGAGGGTTAAAGCAGTGTACTAGCCTGACAATCCCCAGGCAAGGGAGGAGGAGAGACCAGAACAGAGAATAGTGCTTAAAAACCCACTAGAATCTCTTGATGGACACACAAGAGCATCGGCCCATTGTGTTCCTCCTTGTTTGTTTCCCTTGGGTACCAAGGCTGGACTTAAAAGTGACGACCAGGAGTGGCTAGGATCAATGTGAGGCTGGCCTCTAGAGATGGAGAGAGAAGAAACTTAACAATCATTCAATTTTTAGCTTAAAACAATCAAGGGCACATCTCTCTTGGCTGCAAGTAGGCAGTACAGCATTGAATTGGGCCAGGCACACAGTGTCCTATATCTGGGAAGCATTTTCCTTATTAAAAAGAAACTCATCCGTGAGAAATGATTATCTAGATAACATTATAAACTTTAAGGCCTAATGTCTGGAGAATGTGATCCTTCTGATGTGTTTATAAAAATATATAAAGATATATTTTATGGGGGTATAGGGAGATGTGGGGGAAGGGGTGCCTCAGCAGGCCCAAGCCCAGGCATCCCTTCCCCCAGAGGGACCAGCCACACTCTAAGGTATAGTAGAGAAATAGAGTTTATTCAGGGCATGGGGAGGGGAGTTAAGAGGGCAGTAGAGGCAGAGAAAGGCAGAGAGAGGGGGAGAGTAGAGAAGTAGAGGAGCAGAGGCCGGCTGTGACCACGTGGGGGTGGGGGGAGGGAATGGGGAGAGGTAAGGGATAAGAGATGCAAGGGAGAGGCAAGAGCAAGAGATAAGAGAGAGAGGAGAGGCAAGCAGCCCCTTTTATAGTGGGTCAGGCCCACCTGGGTGACAGTGGGCTGGAGTTTAGACAGAACGCTAACACCTTCAGACTGTTAAACATAGCAATCTTTTTTTTTTTGTTTGTTTTGTTTTTTGTTTTTTGTTTTTCAAAACAGGGTTTCTCTGTATAGCCCTGGCTGTCCTGGAACTCACTCTGTAGACCAGGCTGGCCTTGAACTCAGAAATCTGCCTGCCTCTGCCTCCCAAATGCTGGGATAAAAGGCGTGTGCCACCACTGCCCGGCCATAGCAATCATTTTTACCTCTGATTTTATACTTCCCTGTTGGATGTTTGGGTTCACATAGGTGACCAAAAATGACCATTTTCTTCTATTTACTGCCAAGACCAGTTGAGGGTCTGACCCTCATGGATCATCAGGGTTTGGAAGGAGTCCCTGGATCCTTTAGCTCTTCTTTTTACCAGTTGTTTTATTTGTAGAGGATAAAGCAAAGACCTTGCTTGACCCAGGCTTTGCCTGAAAGGCCCCTAAACTTGTAAAAATTCTCCTGAGTGGACACGTTCAGGAGATATACTGGCAAGGAGGGACAACACAAGAGAAAGAACATAGCAAAGCCCACAGCTACTGTTAAAGAATGATTTAGGGAATACTCAGAGAGAAGAAAAGGAACAGTAAGAATGCCATTTTTATACATTTCATTTTCTGCTCTGTGGAAGGTTTCCAAGAGAGAATACGTTTTCTCTTTAATCACCGTTACAGTCAGATCATTTTACAACATTGCCGAAAGATGGTGACTACACTCTACTAAACTGAGAAGTGTTTGCTCCATGACAGCCATGACAAGCTGTAGTGGGTTTACTACATTGGAGGGGACACAGTTTGTGCTATATCTCTGAAGGCAAACGGTAGGGCTACTCCATTGTTCTGTCCCCGAAACCAAAGGAACCAGTACACGACTGAACCAAAACCAAATCTCCCAGTTATACTGCTTATGCAGTCAGTTAAAGATGCTTATAACAGCTGGCGGTGGCAGGCCAGACCTGTCACTCCAGCGCTTAGGAGCCCGAGACAGGAGGATGGCTCCCAGTTGGAGGCCAGCCTGCACTGAAGTGAGTTGTAAGCCAGTTTCAGAACCGTAGTAAGACTGTTTTGAAAGACCAAACAGTGAACAGTAAGCTAATTAATCCCTGGCACATCAACACAAGTTTTCCATAGGAGCTGTATTAAAGAAAACATTTATTTTACTTTTACTGAAATGAAAGAATACTAAAATAAAAAGGAAATAGCAGTGTCATTATAATTACCCTATTTTGGAGTATCTTTACCCACAGTAGAGTTCCATGGAATTTTTTTTATCAATGGAACTTTTGTATAACAAGATAGCATTTGACACTGAGAACGTATGGCCTGATTTGATTGTTCTACCGAACTCGCAGGTACTCAAGACCAACAGTGCTAAAATAGCTAAGCTGAAAGTGACATTGATCACTTATTCATGAAAATACAATTCTGATGGTAATTTGACTGTTTTTAATATAGGACTTAATTTCCTATCTAAGAAATTATCATTCCCCATGAGAAAATCTTACCCCAAATGATTTTGTATTTTGATATGTGGCAGTGAAAAGATAAATCTGAAGTGGCTGGAGGGAAGTCTCCCGGCCCAGGAAGATGTGAGATTTCACTCTGCTCTAGTGAGGAGTGAGTCAGATTGCACACTATGCTCCCCTGCTTTTGCTGATTTCCCTGGCACCAGACTGAGGCACAGATACTGGAATATTGAGCACTTCAGGCAAGAGCCAAGTTAATTTAAATTTTTATTGCTACATTTAGTCCTTGGCTTTAAACAAACCAAAAAAAAAAAAAAAAAAAAAAGAACCCTCAGAAAAAGTAATTTAGTAAATCATGATACCAATCAAATCATGAACCAAACTGCAGTGCCTAGCTCTTCTTGGCTTCCTTTCGTTGTTGCCGAGACATACGATAATTTAACTGACATGCAGTATTTTACAGAGATTGAGTTCAGAATGCTCCTTTGGCAAGGCTGCCTGTGGGGATGGAGGCTGGCTCACTTCTCATTTCTAACTGAGATGACTTTGCAGTGCTTCCTTCTTGCTTAGATTGCCCTTTATTAGCAGTGGTTCTAAGCTCTGGATCCATGGGCTGATCAATTTGGTGAGGCTCCAGTAAATGTGTGAGGCAGATCAATGGCTATCAAAAATTCTACGAGTCCTTGGATGAGCTATCAGTGAAATGAAATGTCGGTCATAATGAGGGAGAGAGAAGAGCAGAGAGAGGGGAGAGAGGAAGGGGGAGAGGAAGGGGGGTAGGAGAGAGGGAAGGGGGGGTAGAAAAGGGGGTATTATTATAAAGACTGAACAGTTGATGCAGACAAACAATCTAGCCTAGTGTCTGCAGTAGTGTTACTCAGAAAGATTTTGCCATTGCTACTGTGAAAATTCACTGTGTTCACTAAAGGAACACATGAAAGATGGTGAAATATTTTCAATAAATAGAAATATATTATTTTTCTCATATCTGTTAGATGCTCATTAAAGAGAATTCAAGTTTAAGATTTCATCTAGCTGGGTGGTGGTGGCGCATGCCTTTAATCCCAGCACTTCGGGGGGGGAGAGGCAGGTAGATTTCTGAGTTCGAGGCCAGCCTGGTCTACAGAGTGAGTTCCAGGATAGCCAGGGCTATACAGAGAAAACCTGTCTTGAAAAACAAAACAAAACAAAACAAAACAAAAAGATCTCATCTGAAATTTTAAAATGGTTACACTGTCTGAATAAGTTAAAAGTGTCCTTACAGAAGATAAAGTCAGGAAAAAGCTGTAAAAAAAAAGAAAAGAGTGCTACCCATGCGGTCACAGAGTGGGGCCACCGGCTGGGGCACGGGAACCTACTGGTGGCTACATCCTCCAAGAATAGATTGACCTTTACTCTGCAGGGTCCCACTTCCTGAGTCCGGGGCTAGTTCCACCTCCTCCTCTTGTGTCTCAGCTAACTTCTAGGTTTCCACCAGGACATTCCCTACCTGGGGTCCCACCCATAGGACCTTTGTGCTGCCTAAAGCACCCCACTTCAAACCCAGACCTCTCACACACCCCCTCCAGGGTCTAGCCTGGTGAATGTTCCACTCTTCTCACCCAGGCATTTTCAGCAACCAGCTAGATTTAGCCTGGATCCCACAGCCAGTGTCCCAGCCTAGCCTGGCCTTCCCTGCCTTCACTGTAGAGGAGCTCTAGGTTTGAGCTAGTATCCTTGGGAATGACCTGCCAAATCACAGGATTTTCCCACATTATAATCCAACCTATCCACTCAGATCTAACCCAACGCTCAAAGGCCTGGAACAGGAAGCACATCCTGTACTCCATCCAATCCAGTCCCCTATGTCGTCTGACTTCATTCCACCCAAACCATTTACAAGCCACATGCTTGAGACCAGTGGTTCTCAACCTGTGGATCGCGACGCCTGTGGCAAACCAGTGTGTCTGAAAAATATTTACATTAGAATTCATAACAGCAGCAAACTTACAGTTATATCAGTGAAATAATTTTATGGTTGGGGGTTACCTCAACATAAACTATATTAAAGGGTCAAAGCATTAAGAAGGCTGAGAACCACTGCTCTAAACTCCACAGACCTCTCATCTTCTCCATCCTGCCCCATCCACAACAAACTCCGAACAAAGGAAATACACATAGATGGATCTCATTGCAGGAATACTAACAATCTGAAAGATCAAGCCAATATCTTCTCTCCAAAACCTGCCAGGCCTGTAGAAACGCTTGTCAATGAGAATTACCTAGATGAACTCCAGGGCACAGAAACTAAAATGAATCACAGAACTCTTCAAAGAATTCAAGGAGTTGAAAGAAGGAACAATGAAACAGCTCAATAAAAGCATGAGGAAGGAGCTTAAGGAGAAAAACCGCCTGAGTAAAGCCCAAGAAAACACAAACATAAGGCTGACGGTGAGAGACCTAGGCAACTTCTCTATTTTGAATGCAGCCCCTGCACATACCAACCCCCAACCCAGCTCCCTAGTCCAAGGAAAAAGACCACAGAGAAGGCCTGAGCTGGAGATCAGGGCCTGCTCCCATAGCAACAGCCAATCAGGAAACACCTGTGTTTCTCTAAGGGGACCTGGTGGCCTTGCTGATAAATGACTCAACAGTCATGAGGGCTGACCTTTGTAACCATTTTGTAATGGTTCCTTCCTGTTCACACCGGAAAAACAAGTTTGAAATACTAACCAATCAGAAGCCAATTTATGTGGAAAATTATTGAATGTGAGGTATTAGCTACAAAAGCTCCTCCTCCCTTGAGCTCTCATTCTGGATCCATTGCGTTGGTAACAGTGAGAGTCCCTGCTCGAGGTTGTAATAAAAGAGGCTTGTGAAGAGGTCAGCTAACTAAATAAAGACTGTTGGAAAATTCCACCGGGCCCCAGAGCACGTAGGCACCCCTCCCCTCCCAGAAGGAAGAGGTCGGTGGAGCACATAGGCCAGAAGGAAGAAGCTGATTAAGCCCCTACTACCTCATTCCCTAAAGACAGTTTAAAGGGCGCACTGTTCTGCCAATCATATTGTGCCTAGTTGTTGATGCTCTATTCCACCCCTGGAAACTATAAAAACTTGTCAAATAGGCCACCTGGGATTGCCGCCTCTCCTTGGGGTCTGGGACGACCCTAGTATGCTGGAACAATAAATTCCGCTTTTGCATTGATCCCTGGCTCCGTGTTGTTCACTGGGGAGAGGATGGTTCCCCGGTAGTTAAAGCTCTGCGGAGACTTAAAGCTTGCAGCAGAAACACATCCTTGATGGCCTTTGGGGTCTCTGAGATCTGGTCATAACATTGGAAGTAACAAAGATGTCCAGGTTTGAAGATGGAATTCAGTAAGGTGGTAGAAACACTGAAGAGGACTCAAGCTGAAATAAAGATGGAATAAAAACCAAAAAACCCAGTAGCCCAACTAGGAAACCCACAACTTACAAGAACACATCAAGCAGAAGACAGAATGTCAGGTCTCAAAGATAAAATAGAGGACCTAGATCAAATAAGGCAGGAACATGAAAAAAAAAAATTTCAGCACAGGAAAGAAATGCATAGAAAATGTGAGACACCAGGGGGAAAAAACCAAAGCTTTAAATTACAAGCATGGATGAGGAAGACCCGTAAGCCAATGGCATAGGCCACTGCCTGGATGGAGAAGCTGGGAAGAAATAGAAAGGGGATTAGCAGGGAACAAGCAATCTTATCAGGAAAGCAGGAAAGGAGAGCTCTTGGGGAAAAGAAGGGAGGTGGTAAAATAACAGCACAGATGTCTGAAAACCCAGAGAGAATCATACCACTGTTTACCTAAAGGAAGTCCACAATGCACAATGTGTAAGTGTGCACATACAGTTTTAGTGAGCTTCTCTCTCCTGGGCTGACAGCCATCCCTCCAGGAGCCAAAGACCACCTAACAAAGATCCTGGTGCCAGACATGAGAAGCCTTCTTTTGAAGTGTTGGCCAGTGCTGTCCAAGAGGCTCCCCAAACATCCAATCTATTGCCATGGGGTCCCTGCCCCCAGCTGGTTCTGGTTAATGAACTACTAATGGCTGGGTAGGGTGACAGAGGTGGGTCTTTAGGATTCTCAGGCAAGGGGACCAGAGAGAAGGCAGAGCCTCCATGACAGGGAAGCAGAAAGATTAGGCACGAGAAGTACAAGTCAGAGAGACAGCCAACATGTAAGAGTCAGGGTTCATGGCCCAGGGAGGCTGCAGGCTTGTATCAGGGCAGCCAAGATGGAATGTAGGTTTTAGTAAGTAATAATTCAAGACTGTTGGAGGGGAAAGTGTATCAGCCTCGGGGAGGTTTGGAAGTGCCCAACCATTGAGCTGTTTAAGGCATATTAAACATAAGGCTGTGTGTGTGTGTGTGTGTGTGTGTGTGTGTGTGTCTTTCATTCGAGAATCCAGGTGGTTAGTGAGGAACTTACACTGCTGCCACCGAGTGATCAGGGTGGATTAACCAACAACAGCAACAGGGGGCATCCTTACCACAGCGTATCCATGGGCCACAGCAAGGTTGGTGAGGGGAGCGGCTCAGTGTTACTCCTTAAGTCGGAAGCACCAGGGAGACAGTAAGGTAGGATGTGCTCAAATCGGTCTCACGATAATCTGAAGATTAAGGTTGAAGCATGAGATGGAGGCTGCCGTTTAGGCACTATTGTTAAAATGCAGAGGCCATAAATGTTAATGAGCTAGGTTAACTAGGAAGAAGGAAGAAAGGGAGTGTGGGAGGGAAGGAGGATGCGAAAGCTCAGGAGCAGTCATAGGAAGAGAAAGAGAGTCTGGAAAAGGGAAAAGTCTGGGGGTGGGGGTGAAGAAGAGGAAGTGGGACTGGGGGCCAGGACCAAGAAAGCTAAGAAAGGCCACCATCTGGCTTTCCTCCGAATGCACCACATCCTGTAGAAAGAGCCTGGGCCACGTGGAACCTGTCACCCCTCTGCTTGAGTACCTTAGCTACTGCTATGACTGGATTATGGGTTGTTGAGTTTGGTACTCAGTGTCAGGTGCCTAGAGGTGGCAATAGGAGCATGAAGGGGTCACTCATGCGAGAGGAGCAGGGTTGACTGAAGGGAGGCCTTTCTCACTCTCTCAAGAGCTGAGTGTTAAAAATGAGACTCATATTTGGTTTCTTCTGCACATACCTTTTCCCCTTCTACTGCGAACATAAGTGTCTCACGTACCAGACGTACTTACCGTGGATATCCTGCCTCCTGAGATATGAGCCAAAGTAAACCTCTTCTCTTTGTAGGTTAGTCTGTCTGAGAAATTCTGTTGCAGCAACTAAAACAGACTATGAAAGTTATTCAGATCTTTGTCATCTCCTCACTCACTGACCCACAATAAGGTCAGGGACTGTCTGACCTTTACCCTTAACCTCTACTCCTCAGAGCAGACCTTGGTGCCTTGGTACTGTTCCAGCACCTCTTTGATTTCATCGGAGAGGTAGAGATATCTCCCCCCCCTTTCTCTCTCTTCCTCCCCCCCTTCTCTCTCACACACACACCTCCCTTGGCTTCTGACTGACCATTCTCTTTTGTCACACACCCCTCCACACACACCTCCTTTGGCTTCTGACTGACCATTCTCTTTTGTTCCAGCAAGCTTGCTTTCTTGCTCTTCTTTGCCAGCTCCTCCTCAAATCCCCAATATCCGGTACCTCAGAGCTTATTCTTACATTTTTCATTCCTCTTTTGTCTTTACAGCCCATCATTAAATTCTCTCATTCTCTGGGGCATTGATGGCCCATGTGTATAATCCTTGCATCTTGGAGACTGAGGCAAGATAATCTGAACTTTATAGTGAGACTTTGTCTTGTAAGCCTAAAGCCAACCACCACATCAATAAAATATAAACTTATTATATCACATAGTTTTAAACAACTCTCAGATCCTAGCCCTGATCTGTTCTTTGAAGTTGACCTTTGCCTACTCAGTTGGGTACTTAGCATCTCTTAGATGTCTAACAGATACCCCAAACTCATGTCCAAATACTCAGAAATCTAAACTTTCCACTTCTGCCAACACAGCTTTCCCTATTTCAGCAGAAAACAACAAATTCATCAATAAGACTGAAAATTACAAATAATTACCTTTTTCTTTGTTGAGACAGAATCTCATGTAGCTCAGGCTGGCCTTGAACTCACTGTGTAGCTGAGAGTGAATTTGAATCAGAGATCCTGCTCTTTCTACTTCCAAATGTTTAGATCACAGCTATGTGGAGTGGTGTCAGATGTATGTGCTTCTGGTGCTCAAACCCAGGTCTTGATTTCAAGCTGGGGAAGTACCCTGCCAGCTAAGGTACAGCCCTAGTTCCTTCAGAATCATTCTTATCCCCCACTCATTTTATTTTTTAATCTCTATACAATCATGAACACATCCTGTAAGCCTCACTTATAAACTATATCTAGAATTTTGTTAATCCTCATTTCTCTACCACTTTTACTCAAATACTTAAAAAAAAAAAAAACCTTTCACAACTATGTGTATGATTGGGGAAGCGGGAGAGTGTGTACATGGGGGTGCAGATGTCTAAAGAGGCCAGAGGCATCAGATTCTTCTGGAGCTGGAGTTACAGGTGCGTGTGAGCTGCCTGGTGTGGGTGCTGGGAACCACAGTTTGGTCCTCAGGGAACCAGCAAGTGCTCTGTGGTCGTTTGACTAGGAATGGTTTCCATAGACTCATGGTGTAAATGCTTGGCCCATAAGAAGTGACAATATTCAGATGTGTGGCCCTGTTGGAGGAACTGTGTCACTGTAGGGGCAAGTTTTGAGGGCTCAGAAATGCTCAAGCCATGCCCAGTGACAGTGTCTCCCTTCTGTTGCCTGTGGGTCTAAATGTTGAACTCTTAGCTCCTTCTCCATGCCTGCCTGCACACTGCCATATTTCCCACTAGGGACTAAACCTCTGAAACTATAAGCCAGCCCCAATTAAATGTTTTCCTTTATAAGATTTGCCTTTGTCATGGTGTCTCTTCACAGCAATAAAACCTTAACTAAGACAAGTTCCTACCCATTGAGCCATCTCTCCAGACTTCATTTGCCTTTTTATCTGGGTTATCTATCTGGATTAGGAGTCAGCACACTTTGTCTATAAAGGTCAAGTAAGTGATATAGCCTCTATTGCAAATACTCGGATCTGATGTTATCCATGGGAAGCAGCATAGGCAATACTTAAATATTTTATTTGCAAAACCAGGTACCAGCCAGATCTGCTGGTCTAAAAGCCATATTTTACAGACTCATGATCTGGACTTCTCATTGATCTTTACCAGTTGTCCCTGATTCCACCCTCCCTCCTGAAATGGAGACATTGATAAAAGATATGACCTTGAATAAGGTGGAGGGAGGGAAGGTTGAGTAAAGACAAAGGAATTAGTGAAGGGAGGCTAAACATGTAGATCATCCAAAGCTGTTCTTAGTTATGGAGTCCAAAGATAAGCTGTGGCAGACTAGGGTTGGGGAAGTCATGAATACAGTGATCTTATCATATGTCCTGTGATATCCTCAACTTCATCTTGCAAGACATTTATCTGGGCTTCAGACACTTATACTCAGTGTTTTCTGGAGTTTAAAAAATCCTGTTCCATACCCCACAACCCCCAGAAATCCCTCTCCTCTGCACCTCACTGATTAAAGGTCTTATCAACTTTCTTTATCCATCTCAGCTTAGTTAATACTGGCTCCAAAATGGCTTCTCTAACAAGGCTTCTGATTGGCTTGGACTCAAGAACTCTGTAAGCTCCATCTGCACATGACACCAGTTCTCCCTCACTACTCATCCCTAAGGCATCCTGTAAGACCATACAGTAAAATAGTCTGTGGAAGGGGATAGAGTTTTCCTGACTGAGAAGCAAGTGATGTTGAGTTGAGAAATGTAGTGAAGGGTCTATGAATAACCACATTAGGGAGAGCAAGAGGAGCCCATAGGGACAGCTGCATGTAAGTATCCAAGAAGTTCCAAGAAGGACAGCTTAGCAGGGTCACAATAGAAAAAGTGTGCACCCCAAAATAAAGTCATCCAAAATTTATTTGTGATGAAGATGTTGGGCTATAGAGAATTACAGTACAGCACCAAGTAACTGGAATTCAGTTTTTCTTAGCCAAAAAGGAGAGAGATGGGACAGGGCTATGACCCTAGAAGTGAGATGAATGTATTCTGGAGATGAACCGTGACATACTGTATTAGTCAGGGTTCTCTAGAGTCACAGAACTTATGGGTAGTCTCTATATAGTAAGGGAATTTGTTAATGACTTACAGTCTGTAGTTAAAATCCCCAACAATGGTCAGCAGCAGCTGTGAATGAAAACCTGAGGATCTAGCAGTCCCTTAGTCCCACAAGACTGGCAGGCAAAGAAGATTGAATCTTCCCTCTTCCAGTGTCCTTATGTAGATCTCCAGCAGCAGTCTAGGCCCAGATCAGAGGTGTTTGTGCCACCACACCTGAAACTTGTGTCTTCCAGACTCAAGATCTAGATCACAGGTGAGCCTTCTAATTCTGGGCTGTAATTCACTCCAGATATAGTCAAGTTGACAATCAGAAATATCCACTACACATACCTAATGTCAGTCAAATGAATCAGTCAGCCTGAGACAAACCCAAAAAGAGGAAGCTGGGGAAATGAATTCTCTGCTTTCATGGGCCTCCCTTCTTTCAGTGACTGCTTTGGCTGGGTAGTTTTAAGTCAGCTTGACACAGACTAGAGTAATTTGGAAAGAGGGACTCTCAATAAGAAAAAAATTGGCCCCTAGGCAAGTCTGTAGTTCATTTTCTTTTTGTTGTTGAAGTGGGATGGCCTAGCCTATGGTGGCTAGTGCTACCCTTGGGCTGCTGGTCCTAAATGCTATAAGCAAGCAGATGGGGCAAGCCAGTAAAATCCATGGCCTGCTCTCCTGTTCTTGCTTCCAGGTTTCTACCCTGGTTTCCCTCAGTGATGGGTTATGAGCTATAAAGTGAACTAAACCCTTTCCTTCCCAAGCTGCCTATGGGCATGGGGTTTCATCACAGCGATAAGAATTCTAAGACAAACCCAATGGGAAGCCAGAGGAATAAGAGTCCACACCCAAACTTCTCCTCTTCAGTCAGAGGGGTGATGAGGAATGAGGCTAGAGACAGGTGGGTGATAACCCACAGAATGACCTTCCCACTGGATAGGCCAGGACTATCTGGAAAGACCTTGCTAGGTTGTCTGGTGGGTTGACAAATCAGAAGGAGTGTTTTCAGAGACAAAAGAGAGAGGAATGACCATGAAAACCTGGCTGACAAGTGGACATGTTGCATTTTATAAAAAAGAAAAAGAAGCTAGGGATGTGTTTGGTGGAGGCACAGTATGGTATGGGGGACTGGGGTGCTTCTGAGGGTCCATGCTGGGGCATCCCTTCCCCCTGAGGTACCAGCCACAACTTATAGTATAGAATAGAGTTTATTTAGGGTATGGGGGGAGGAGTTGAGGGAGTAGAAACATAGAAAGGCAGAGAGAGACAGAGAGAGAGAGAGAGAAACTGGCCATGAGTATGTGGGGGTGGGGAGAAGGGACAGAGGAGGAAGAGGGGAAGAGAGCAAGAGAAGAGGAGAAGAGAGGGCAGAGGGGGCAAACACCCCCTTTTATAGTGAGTCAGGCACACCTGACTATTGCCAGGTAACTGTGGGGCAGAGCCTAGATGAATTGCTAGATGGTATTGATACCCAAGGCACATGAAGTGAGATCCTGTGTGCGAAGTGTGAAGAAGACAGCTCAGAGGCATTGGAAAATTCCACCAGACCCCCAAGCATGTAGGCATCCCTCCCCTCCTGGAAGAGACAGGTTAGAGAGCACGTAGGCTGGAAGGGAGGGACTGATTAAGCCCCTACTACCTCATTCTCTAAAGACCAATCAGTTTAAAAGTCACACTGTTCTGCCAATCTCATTGTGCTTAGTGGCTGCTGCTCTAAAAACTGTATAAAAGCTGGACAGGGGTAGCACATGCCTTTAATCCTAGCACTTGGGAGGCAGAGGCAGGGAAATTTCTGAGTTTGAGGCCAGCCTGGTCTACAGAGTGAGTTCCAGGACAGCCAGGGCTATACAGAGAAACCCTGTTTTGAAAAACCATAAAACCAAACCAAACAAAAACTGTATAAAAACTTGCTGAACAGTCAATGTGGGGGCGTTCTCTCTCTCCTTGGTGTGCAGGGTGACCCCAGCATGCTGGAACAATAAATTCCTCTTGTGTTTGCATCAATCCCTGACTCCATGTTGTTCACTCGGAGGTCTCCCGTAAGACCAACAGAGTAAGCTCAACAGTCTTACAAGAGAAACAGAAGCAGGTGGTGTGGTTATCAGTGAGTTCTTCAGAGGGAAACTACCTGGAAAGTGAAGGGCTCCAAAGCAAAGGTTAGGAAGACAGGCATTAGGCATCCTTAGTCTGGAGGTCAGGAGACCTTGTGTGATGAAGCAATCATGTGTCTTTAAATGCTTTTAAAAAGGCTTCTTGGTGGAGAGGAATTGACCTTTTGTGTATTATACAGTAGGGAGCTTTAGATTTAGCAATGGAATTCCCAATCCTCATCTCACAGAAGGCTTATCATGGCAGGTGTCCTGATGCTCCTGTGGCCCTGGGCTGAGAAAGAGGTCCCTTCGTGTGGGAGCTGGGTGAACAATCACCTGGAGATGGTCTCCTGCCCCCAAGAAGGCGGGATATTTGTAATATTTGAATCACTTTAGTGTAGAGAATATAAGATTAATACTTCCCTTAATAAAAATAACCATGATAGGCATCACAACCCAGGAGAGAAAATTAAATCTGACTTATGATAGGTTAAATCTAATAAAAATACAAAGATTTTGTCATTGCTTTAACATGTCCTCGCTCCTCTGTCCTCTTTCATTTTCGGAAATGAATTCCTATGAAGCAAATCTATAAAGGGAGCCATGGCAGCACAACACCACGGAAAGGCAGCAGCTTGCCTCGTGGGCTCACCTAGGGAGACAAGTGTGAAAACTCATTACAACCGGGATGGCTCACACAGCCTGCTCTCTTCTCTTTTAAGCTTCCTAATAGAAAAAGTTAACCCCACTTTGTAGGCACCCCCACGCTTCCATCAACTAGATAGATAAATTAGAGAGATTTCTTTTCTCCACATTTATTTTAATTTAAAATGCTGTGATCCTTTGGGATTTCTTGTATGTTTTCTCAAAAGATTACATCTTGGAAATCTCATTCTTAAAACCATGGGTAGCAGGCATGTCTTTACTTGGTCTGGTACATTGAGAAGGAGTGGAATTTGATTCAATACCTGTTTATGTCTGTAGGTTCTGCACTCAAAATACTGCCAAAAATAAATACTATAATCAACCACTACTTTATTTTGGGTTTCAAGATAACATTGCAGACATTTGTGTTAGTTTTATATTAATGAAATTGAAAAAAACAATGCCTTTGTAATTTTATTAGCATTTATCAGTGCTATATTTTCCTTTCTTTAATACAATAAGTTAAAAATTCCTTTGAGGGCTAGAAAGATGGCTCAGCAGTTAAGAGGACAGGCTGATCTTCCAGAGGACCCAGAGTCAATTCCCAGCACCCACACGGTGGCTCACAAAAACACCGCTAACTCCAGTCCCAGGGGATCTGACGTCTTCCTCTGCCTCTGAGGATACTGCACACACACAGTGCACTGACATGCAGGCAACACACCCATACACATAAAAAATATATTTAATTTTTTTTTTCTTCAAGAAAGTTAATTTTTTTTTTAAATCACCTATTTCAAGGACTCAGAGATTGCTTAGTGGCTAAGAATGCTTGCTGTGCAAACATGAGGACCTGAGTTTGAATCCTCAGCTCTCACAAAAACTTTGAGTCCCTGAAAACCTAGCATTATGGATGGAGACAGACAAATCTCAAGAGCTTGCTGGCTAGCCAAAATGGCAAGCTAGAGAGATGGAGGAGAGAGGGAGAGAGGTAGAGAGGAAGAGAGAGGATGAGAAGAAGGGTAAGACATATGAGGTCCTCCGTGTGTGTGCGTGTGCATGTGCGTGTGTGCAAACCCTTTCTCTATTTAGATGAATACTGGTCCTTAAAGAGTGTTTTACAGCTTTCCCAAGGTCTCGTGACTAGCAGGCTTTCGTAGTCAATTCCAAGGTTTGCTGCAGTTGCTACATCCATCTCTCATTCTTCTGATACCATACTTCCTAATATCACAGCATGGCCAGGTCCGTTTTTTGTTTTGTTTTTTCCTACCAAATACCTGTTCGTTAGCATAACAGAATGATGGATTTTAGCTAAGTTCACTGCACACCTGATGCTTCTTCTCAGCTTCTCTAGCAGCTAAGGATGAGAACATGACTAGGAATTAAGTAGCATCATTTGACATGGAAGTGTTGGTGGAATTTCTCTCGCCTAATACTCTTCTTGGTTTTCCATTATGCAGATGTAATGCTGTAGCTCTACCAGCCATTGTGAAGAGCAGAGGGCCTCGAGAACAGATGCCAGGCTGCAGGTGGAAGAGCATGTGTTCTCTGATGACATCACACAGATACCATGCTAACTCTGGTCTTCCCATTCTGGGACTTCTTTTACATATGTATGAAACAAATGACCATCTTTTTGATGGTTAGGCATAGTATTTTTTTTTAAAGATTTATTTATTTATTATATATAAGCACAGTGTAGCTGTCTTCAGACACATCAGAAGAGGACATCAGTTCTCATTATAGATGGTTGTGAGTCACCATGTGGTTCCTGGTAATTGAACTCATGGCCTCTGGAAGAGCAGTCAGTGCTCTTAACCCTGAACAATCTCTCCGGCCCTAGACACTGTATATTATACTCAATACTTTTTGTGTTATTTAAATTGGTCCTCACTCGGGCAGTGGTGCCACATGCCTTTAATCCCAGCACTCGGGAGGCAGAGGCAGGCAGATTTCTGAGTTCGAGGCCAGCCTGGTCTACAGAGTGAGTTCCAGGACAGCCAGGGCTACACAGAGAAACCCTGTCTAGAAAAACTGAAAAAAAAAAAAAAAAAAACCACCACCAACAAAATTGGTCCTCACTCCTGGCACTCTGAAGCTTCTCCAGTGCCAATTATTTAAAATTTAGCTTAAATTCTAACTTGTCTGTAAAGCACTCCCTGACTGCAACTTTATCTGTCTCCACTGGTAATTTCAAACAAGTTACTAAGTGTTTATAATTATCTATGCTATTTTTAAAAAAATCTATTTATTTTATTTATATGCGTACACTGTAGCTGTCTTCAGACACACCAGAAGAGGGCATTGGATCCCATTACAGATGGTTGTGAGCCACCATGTGTTGCTGGGAATGGAACTCAGGACCTCTGGAAGAGCAGTCAGTGCTCTTAACCACTGACTTTCCAATCCTCCATGCTATTTTTTTTTTTTTTTTTGGTTTTTTCAAGACAGGGTTTCTCTGTGTAGCCCTGGCTGTCCTCTGTAGACCAGGCTGTCCTCGAACTCAGGAATCTGCCTGCCTCTGCCTCCCAAGTGCTAGGATTAAAGGCATGTGCCACCAGTGCCTGGCCACTATTTTTTTTTTTTTTTAAGGCTTCTAGTTATGGACTGTCAAGACAGGTCAACAATTTTTAAAGGTTTCAAAAGCCCACACCAGTTTCAGTGTCTCCTTCTCTGTCTGATGCCTGTGGACCAGGATGTAAAGCTCTCAGCTACTGCTACAGAGCCATTCTTGTGTGCTTCTCACCATGATGATCATGGACCAACCCTCTAAAACTGTAAGCAAGCCCCAAAGTGTGTGTGTGTGTGAGTGTGTGTGTGTGTGTGTGTGTGTGTGTGTTGCTTTGGTCCTGGTGTCTCTTCACAGCAATAGAACAGTTGCTAAGACAATGAACTATATTAAGAATATGACATTATGAATACTATTTAATTGCTCCATTAAAATAGTACCCCTTTACCACAAAGTGTTGTGGTGTGGTGCACACACACATAGACAAACATGTGTATAAAGAATTTTGGTTTCCTTTAAAACCCAGTTATGTTATGGGAGTATGTTTTTGTTTCAATCTCAGATGTGGGATACAGGGCTGCTTCAGATTGTCCACAGCAGCTGACTATGATTTGTCTTGTGCTCTGGCAGGGGTGTGATTCTGCCAGCTGAAGATTACCTTTGGAACTCTAGGAATTCTTAAGAAGGTATAAAACGGCCACAGCCCTAAGAGAGGCAGGCAGCTGCTGCTCTCCCTGCTGCTGCTGGTTCCTGCTGTTGTGTTCCTGCTTTGCTGCCTTTGCTGAATTTGCTGGTTGGAGATGGATGACCACAAACATTGGCTTTGCCCCTAGGAACTCCATGCCTCTAATCAGCAAGAAGTGATCTAAACAGATCTGTGCCCTCCTTCCCTTTTAACCCTCATTCTTCTCTACCTAGTGTTTGGGCTTGGAAGGGTGGAGAAGGGTAGTAGATAATGTGGACAGAAAGGATGGTCACACATGCACGCGCGCGCGCGCACAAGCCTAAGAACATGCCAGAAACACTATGTTATGTACTTCAGAGTGGTGGTGAGATTGCTGGGTCAAAGGTCATTTGGACTTTCTGTTTGTAATTATGCTAGATTTTGTCCAGTTCTTCCCAGACTGTACCAGTTTACACAACCACCCACAGATGGGAGAGGGCATGCTCTTCACAGGCTTCTCGATTGTTTAGAGTTTTATCAAGCTGACAAGGAAGTAGCATTATGCCTTAATTTGTTGTTCTCATGAGTGAGATTAAACTTCATTTTTTTCCTTTCTTATTTTCTATTAAAAATTAAAAACTAATCCGTTGGAAATGCTGCTTGTTTTGCTATGTAGGAATCTATCATTCCTAGGGCCACGAAGGAATTTGCTCTGTTTCCAACCCTCTCAATCAACCCCAATTTCGTTTCTACCCTCCAGTTTAGTGTATAATTATTCAAATTAGTGATGAATCTCTTTGGCAACAAATTGAACCTCTGCAGAAAATGAACCAAGAGCCATAAAGAGAAAATAGAAGCTTAATTTTTAGCCTTTGAATCGATCTGGGCTTTTGAAAAACCAAACAAAAGGCCAGAGCCTCTCCAAATTACTGATTTACACAACAATGTCCTTGCAGCTGATGCCCCCCCCCCCCCCCCGAGTTAACTAACAGCTTGTAGCTCCTTTCTTCTAGCTCGAAAATAGATCATATGAACTGGATTCGTTCCTTAAATACATTTGTTTGGGCAGCTCCTTCCGTCACTGAAGATTAATCCCCCATCTGTATAATAACTTGGATGATAAACATGCCTATTTTTCTGGGTAGAAAACCAGATTCTCTTGAGTGTCCCAGGCTGAGATCAATTGTCAGGCTGCCTGCCAATGATGGACGGTTAGCCCAGTTTCCAATAGCAACACTTTAGACTCTATACTTTAAATGTAAACAGTTGAAATACAGTGTCTGATGCATCTCCAAAAAAGTTCATTCCTGAGTAGCTATATGACTTCACAGTTGAGCTGTTTCATGCCTGTGTTCTTCTGGTGCTCTTTTCTCTGTCCAGATCTGACGTTTTCCATCTCTGGGTCGTAGGGAGTGTCTTAGTAGGGTTTCTATTGCTGTGAAGAGACACTGTCTTAGTCAGGATTTCTATTCCTGCACAAACATCATGACCAAGAAGCAAGTTGGGAAGGAAAGGGTTTATTCAGCTTACGTTTCCATACTGCTGTTCATCACTAATGGAAGTCAGGACTGGAACTCAAGCAGGTCAGGAAGCAGGAGCTGATGCAGAGGCCATGGAGGGATGTAACTTACCGGCTTGCTTCTTCTTCTGGATTGCTCAGCTGGCTTTCTTATAGAGCCCAAGACTACCAGCCCAGGGATGGTACCACTCACAAGGGGCCCTCCTCCCTTGATCACTAATTGAGAAAATGCCTTACAGCTGGATCTCATGGAGGCATTTTCTCAACTGAAACTCCTTTCTCTGTGATAACTCCAGCTTGTGTCACATTGACACAAAACCAGCCAGTACAGACACCATGACCAAGGCAACTATTATAAAGAAAACAGTTAATGAGGACTGTCTTACAGTTTCAGAGGTTCAGTTCATTGTTGTCTTGGTGGGAAGCATGGCAGCGTGCAGACAGACATGGTGCTTGAGGAGCTGAAAGTTCTACATCTTGATTTGCAGGCAACAGAAGGGGACTGGCACACTGGGTGTAGACTGAGCTTAGGAGACCTCAAAGCCCCACCCCCACAGTGACACCCTTTCTCCAACAAAGCCACTAATAGTGTCACTATCATTCAAACACTCTATGAGGGCCATACCTATTCAAATCACCACTGGGAGACTGTTCAAGACCGTAGAAAACACAAAAACCAGAACTAGAGTATTGAGAGACATATTTTTGAAGCATGACCATTTGCCAGACTCTGTTCTAAGAGCATTAAGGGCATCATATCATTAATTTTCCCAGCAGCCTGTGCAGTGTGATTTACAATTACTCCCTTTGAACAGATAAAGAAAGCAAAATTTCAGAGGTCAGACATTTTATCCAAGGTCAACCAGTTGAAGACAGGATTTATTTTATGTATGTGAGTACATTGCCACTGTCTGGTGTGTCTGTCAGATACATCGGATCCCATTACAGATGGCTGTGAGCCACCAAGTGGTTGCTGGGAATCAAACTCAGGATCTCGGGAACAGCAGTCAGTGCGCTTAACTGCTGAACCATCTCTCCAAACTGGCAGACACGATTCTAACACCAAGTCATGTTGATTGTACTCCTCGAACCACTCCTTGTGAAAATCTTGAGACAATCTGATCCAAAAATCTATGTTACTATTTATTCATTGATTAAAATTTTATGATCTTGCCGGGCAGTGGTGGCGCACGCCTTTAATCCCAGCACTCAGGAGGCAGAGGCAGGTGGATTTCTGAGTTCGAGGCCAGCCTGGTCTACAGAATGAGTTCCAGGACAGCCAGGGCTACACAGAGAAACCCTGTCTCAAAATAAATAAATAAATAAATAAAACAAGCCAACAGCCTGGTATTTTAGTAGACACTCCATGCAATATGTAGAACCTTTTTATACTAAGACATTTTTTGTTGGCAGGTTGGGGAAACAGCTTGTTAAGTCAGTAAAGTGTTTGCCTTTTGAAGGATGGGAACTACATTCCTAGGACTCCTGTTTGGAAAAACCAAAAGCTACACATGGTGGCAACCTGCCACTTGTCATCCCAGTAAAAGTAAGAGAGTGAAGCCTTGGGGCTCTGTTCCTGGCTAGCCTAGCCTACTTGTTAAGCTCCAGGCCAGTGAGAGATCTTACCTCAAAAACCACCATGGCAGGTTCCCTAAAGAATGACACCCGGGGCGGAGAGATTGCACAGTGGTTAAGAACACTGGTGGCTCTTCCAGAGGCCCTGAATTCCCAGCAACTCACAAGCATCTATAATGTGATCTAATGCCCTCTTCTGTACATGCAGATAGAATATACATATATAATAAATCAATCTTACAAAAAAAAAAATAAGAATGACACCCAAGGTTGGTGTCAGGCCTCTACTTGTGTGTATACAAACATGTATCTGCACACATGTGAACACAAACAAAAAAATGTATTGTTTATCTTAATTTCCAATTCAGTGGAGGGTCTTGCATTTTATCTGGAAACTCTACATCCATTAAAAGGAAGAGACCTGATATGTATGTTGAAGACACGGTTACTTTTTCTTTGTCCTTTTCAGCATCATTTGATTCCTTTCTGGTTACCTACATTCTTGAAACCTTTCTCTAGACCTACCATAAAATCTACCAAATGCCTGTGGTTATACCAGTCTTTGACAAATGGAATAGGATTACCATAGTTTAATGGATTTATTCCTGAAGAGTAATGATGTGAAGAAGTTGTGTTATATTTATTACAATAAGTGTTAAAGACAAACAACCATTGCACACCAGGCACAAGCTTTGTTTTACTTTATTTTCTAGAGATTTATTTACTTTTTATGTATGTGAGTACACTGTAGCTGTCTTCAGACACACCACAAGAGGGCATCCCATTACAGATGGTTGTGAGCCACCATGTGGTAGCTGAGAATAGAAGAACTCAGGACCTCTGGAAGCGCCATCTCTCCAGCTCCCCACACCAGGCACTACTATCAGAATTTTATATTAGTTAATGGATCAATTATCACAACAACAACCTTGTAGGTAAGAGCACCTGTTTCACACAGGGCAAAACCTAAACAAGCAAGATTAAATGATATGCTCAAAACAATGTATAATCTGTTTGGTGTTACACTGTCTGATATGGTAGTCACTAACAGAATGTGATAGTTCAGTTAAATGAGAAAAACTTACAATCCAGATTTCAAGTCTTCAATACCTATATGTGACTGCTGGCTACCATAGTCAGCACTGCAGATAACATGGTCCCAGTCATTGCTGATAGGACCAGCTTCAGGAGTATGTGGCCTGTGTGTTAAGCTTAGGGGGGCTGTCATAGGGATTTTTACTCTGAAAAGACACCATGACTAAGGCAACTCTTATAAAAACCATTTTTAATTGGGGCTGGTTTACAGTTTCAGGGGTTTAGTCCATTATCGCCATGGCAGGAAGCATGGCGGCATACAGGCAGACACGGGGCTGCTGAAGGAGCTGAGAGTTCTATATTTTTTTCAGGCAGCAGAAGAGGACCATGTTCCATATTGGGGGAAGCTTGAGCATATATATGAGACCCCAAAGCCTGCCTCCACAGTGACACACTTCCTCCAAAAAGGTCACACCTACTCTAACAAGGCCACACCTCCTAATTGTGTCACTCCCATATGAATCTATGGGGGCCAAACCCATCCTAATCATCACAGGGGTCCATGCTGGGTTTAATGCCTTGCTGCTGCTGTCTTAAAAGTCATAATAATTTGGGGATCAGAAGTGTAACCCTTGGTGGTATGCTTGGCTGGCATACACAAATCTCTGGTTCAGTCAGTCAGAAACTGGGTATGGTGTTGTACTGGGGGTGGAAGTGGGGGGATCTGCTATTCAAGATCATCCTCAGTTTCATGGCAAGTTCAAGGCCAGCCAGAATACCCGAGACTGAATTAAAACCAAAATCAAGTCTGAATAACTTTGGAGTGTTGAACCCTGTATTTTCATTTTGCACTGGACTCTTACATTAATGAAATAGGTCCAGAGGGCAGAAAAACTTATAAGATAGCAATATTGTGTAAAGGAAACATCCTAATAGGCCATATTGAAAAGAGTGAGTTAAGTATTCAGTGCTGATAAGGGCTAGCTCATTCTGCATGGAGCAATAGTATTTTGTCTAGTTTCTCCTCTCATCAAAGGGGGAAAAAAGATTCACCCAAGGTGCATTTGCAATTCTGAGGTTCCTAGAGGTTTCCCAGGAGGAGATCATCAGCTACTGTCCCATTCCACCACTGTGCTGCCCTGAGACTGGCCCTAGGGCAGCAGTTCTCAACCTGTGGGTAGAGACCTTCGTGAGTGTGTGTGTGTGTGTGTGTGTGCGCGCGCGCGCGTGTAAGGTTTACATATCAGATACTTGCATATCAGATATTTACATTATGATTCATAACAGCAGCAAAATTACAGTTATGAAGTAGCAACAAGAATAATTTTATGGTTTTGGGACTCATCACAACATGAGGAACTGTATTAAAGGGTTGCAGCATTAGGAAGGTTGAGACCCACTATTTTAAAGGAAAACCTTTATAAAGTCACTCTTAAAAAGCAAAACCACACGCCGGGCAGTGGTGGCACACGCCTTTAATCCCAGCACTCGGGAGGCAGGATTTCTGAGTTCGAGGACAGCCTGGTCTACAGAGTGAGTTCCAGGCAGCCAGGGCTACACAGAGAAACCCTGTCTCGAAAAAAAAAAAAAAGCAAAACCACAGCCTGGTCTACAAAATGAGTTCCAGGACAGCCAAGGTTACACAGAGAAACTCCATCTTGAAAAAACAAAATAAATTTAAAATAATTAATTAATTAATTAAAAACAGAAATAAAGCACAGTAAAAAAAAAAAAATCCAAACCAGCCTTCCCACTGTACACTGTTTCCAGATACCATGGAGCAGAAAGGCAAGCCCCTGCCTCAGTTCATGACTGCCCCACAAACAGCATCCCTTCAAATTTGTTAATGCATCTCAGCTATGTCATTTCTTAAGCTTTCATCTTCCCACATTATGAAGTTCACAATTAGAAGAAAAGTACATGTGATCAATGTTGTCTCCTATTTTTGTTTGTTTGTATGATATGCATGCATGTTTACATGTGTGTGTGAGAGAGAATTGTCAAGGCAACTTTGAGTTTAGGTTTCCTTTTTTTCCCCTATCTGGCTGGTTTGTGAGTTGAACTTGGGACCTCACGTGCTAGGGATTGTTGTTACAGTCCCAGTCCTGTCTTAGCATGTGATGCTTATGCCAGTTTCTTTACTTACCAGTGTATTGAATAAATGTAAGCTTTGGAGATAGTGGCAAAGCTCACATCCTGAGATCCCCCTGAACTGTTTTCCTTGAGGTTAGGGGTTAGGGATTATCATGTGTCTAACTATACAGAAGGTATTTCAGGCAGTGAATACTTTGTGATTTATCTCAGGGCTTATATTTATTGAGAAATAAATTATAGACCAGCAAAAACTATGTGCTTGACGAGGACAAGTAACTACCAAGATGATAATTAGCTCCATGGGTTACTCCCCCCCCCCCCCCCCAAGACAGGGTTTCTCTGTGTAGCCCTGGCTGTCCTGGAACTCACTCTGTAGACCAGGCTGGCCTTGAACTCAGAAATCCACCTGCCTCTGCCTCCCAAGTGCTGGGATTAAAGGTGTGCGCTACCACTGCCCAGCTGGGTTAAATTATTACATGAGCCAAAACTACCATTGAAAATAAGATTTTAGGAGGATGGAGAGAAGCAACCACGTGGTGGCTCACAACCGTCTGTAATGGGATCCGATGCCCTTTTCTGGTGTGTCTGAAGACAGCTACAGTGTACTCATATACATAAATTTAAAAAAAAAATTCTAGAAGGGCATTGTTGGCACACACCTTTAATCCCAGCACTCAGGAGGCAAAGGCAGGAGCATCTCTGGAGTTCAAGGCCAGCCTGGTCTACAGAGAGAGTTCCAGGACAGCCAGGACTACACAGAGAAACCCTGTCTGGAAAAATAACCACCACTACCACCATAACAACAACAACAAACAAACAATAGCAAAACAGAAAGAGCAACAACCAAAAAAAAAAAAAGGAAGAAAGAAAATAAGATTCCAGCTACTTAACAGTAAAGTATTTATAATTTCAGAGGTGCTTTGAGAGCACAAAGGTGCAGTTCAGTGGTTCATAGTTTGTATCATAGGATGGCGGAAACAGCAATAAATGGTGCCAAAAGCACATGAAAAGCAACATATGGTACTAGTGCACACTTTCTGCAAAGTATGTCTCTCATCAGGAGCTCATGCTTAATGTCATGTTTGTGATTCCCTGGAGTGTTGTCCTTCTGTGCTGATGGGACTGAGTCTGACAGAGCTTGAAGCTAGAGCCAACACAACTCTTTTCCTCAGTGAGTGAGAACTGCGGTGATGGGAAGACATCGGAATGTTGCAGGTCCAGGCCTAATTACCTGGTCTCAGGCTAGCTTTGCCCCCTGAATGACCATTTCTCACCGCCCTTTGTGTCAGAACCAAAGTCCTCTGACTAACACATAAAACCCTTTGGAATCTTTCAACTCAGAAGACCACTAACGCCAACCAACCTGGAAACTAAGAACGTCATCAGACATCATCTGAGGCCCAGAGGAGAAGATTCCCCCGTCTCACTGGGACTACCTTTCTAATGTACCCACCAATGCATGTTCACCTCACCTTAATTTATGATTTCTCTGCTTCTATGAAACTGCTTCCCTGTAGAAACACAGATGCTGGGGTGACCTCAAGCCATGTTTCCCAGGCCAGGATCATTCAAATTTGTCTCTAGAATAAATTGTCATTCCTTTGGAAGTGAGAGCTGTGTTTCTTCACCAACAGCTCCTTAAGTTATTGATCCCTGTGCTGTGTATCATTGCTTAAAAAAAAAACAAAACAAAACAAACAAACAAACAAAAAACAAACGGGGGCAGGGGTTCTTGTGTTGGAATTATTTTGTATTTTCACAGTCACACTTTCCTGATGAGAATTTAAACCTATCCTTCTATGAATTAATTCTCATGTTCATTCATCTGAATGTCCACCAATTCTTAGCTGAAAACTGACCTTGGGCCAGGTCTGTTAAGCAAATAGGACAGGATCTCCGTCTTCAAGTAGATTAGATTCTAGTGGGTAAAGTGCCAGTAATTGTTACAGTGTCTGTATTAGAGGTGCCGAGGCAGGACAGTAGGGCAGCGAGTGAGGACCAGGAGAGTCTTCACAAGGGCTTGGCAGAGAGGATGACTGGGCCAACACTGTCCTTCCCCATCATTCCCTGGGTCTACTGAATTCTGGTGCAGGCACAGAAGTACTCCAGAGAGCCCTGTTAAATAATATATTACACTGACATTGTAACAGTGAAAAATATACAGGCTGAGTAGAGATCTAACTGAGAGAGCAGGAGTGCAGTTCAGTGGCAGAGTACTTACTTAGCTGAGAGTGCAGCTCATTTACAGAGTGCTTACTTAGCTGAGGGCTGAGTGCAGCTCAGTTACAGAGTACTTACTTAGCTGAGAGTGCAGCTCAGTGACAGTGCTTACTTAGCTGAGAGTGCAGCTCAGTGGCAGAGTACTTACTTAGCTGAGGGCTGGGATGTATGTAGATCAATGACAGAGTGCTTGCTTAGCTGAGGGCTGAGTACAGCTCAGTGACAGAGTGCTTACTTAGCTGAGGGAGGGCTAGGATGTAGGTCAGTGTCAGAGTGTTTACTTAGCTGAGGGCTGAATGCAGCTCAGTGACAGAGTGCTGACTTAGCTGAGGGCTGGGATGTAGCTCAGTGACAGTGTGCTTACTTACCATGAAAGTGAACCCTTGTGTTTATATCAAGAATGTAGGGAGAAAAGGAAAATCGAGGGTATTTATCTATGTGTGTTTAATTTTACACACATCAACGTTACTTCTGGAGATAATATGTTGAGTACAAAGAATGAAAATGGATAGAACAGTAGGTTCTGAGCCACATGTGTGATAATCTCAAAGTGACAGTTACTAATTATACCCCGTTTCTTACATAATTACACCCTGCTCTTGAGAACCTGAACTTAGTCTTGCAGTATCTTTTAACCTTCTGATGTGATTTAATCTAGAAAGAAATAGCTGTTTCTCTCCTATAGAATAGAGATCTGAAGTGGAAGAAAAGTCCTTTGTGTGTGTGTAGCCACTTAATAGTCCATTTGTTAGTTATTTCTCCTTGTTAATTACTAGGGTAATTTCACAGACATCATAAGATCCCCTAATGCTCAGTTTCTCTTTCCCCTGAACCATTTGTTTTCCTTCCTCATAGTTCCTTTTGTTTAGACAATGATTATTGCTGAAATTTCTTTAAAGCAATATACACTGCATTTTCATCAAAAGGTGATACCTTGGTCCATTGTCACGTTTTTGTGGCATGTGTGTAAAAAAGCATCTTCCGTTGATGGGCTGTTCATTTTAATGTTTTACTGTTATCATTGTCATAAAGCCGCCATGGGACAAACACGTAGGAACGAAGAGGAGTGCACATCAGTGGGGTTTGGTATTTCTGGCAATGTGGGGCCCTGCTACTTATGTTTAGATTTACTTGAATTAGACATGAAAAGGTGAATTGCAAAGAACCCAAGGGGCTGTTGAACTTCAAGAGAAGTTTTCCACCACATCATATATTTGTTTTATAAAGGTTTTGATATGCTAAAATGCTAAGTCCGGACTCCCTGTGATGTGTACATGTGGGGGAAGGGGTGGCATGTTTACCTGAGTGCACATAGGTACAAAGGATAATGTTTGCAATCTTCCACCTTTGCGTTCCACCTTCTTTTTGGAGACAGTCTCTCACTGAACCTAGAGCTTGCTCATTTGGCTAGACTGGCTGACCACTGAAACCCGTGGATCCTCCTGTCTCTGCGTCCCCGGGTGTTAAGATCATGGACAAGTGCCTCTGCTTGGATTTTCTGTGGGTGCTGGAGATCTGAACTCAGCCTCCCAAGCATGCTTAGGAGGCTTAGCCACTGAGGCCCCTCCTTGTGTCTGTTAAAAACACCCTACATTCTGACCATATCTCAGGAACTGGCTGACTTGAAAGAGAGAGTAGTAGCACCCCGCACCTCTGCTCATCTCATCTTCCTCCTCCCCGCTGGTTTAAATTGGTGCCTTTTGCCGGGCAGTGGTGGCGCATGCCTTTAATCCCAGCACTCGGGAGGCAGAGGCAGGCGGATTTCTGAGTTCGACGCCAGCCTGGTCTACAGAGTGAGTTCCAGGACAGCCAGGGCTATACAGAGAAACCTTGTCTCGAAAAACCAATAAATAAATAAATAAATAAATAAATAATAAAATGGTACCTTTTGTTTTATTGACATAATTCATATAGTTTCCATCGGGCACAGCTGGTGTATTAAACAATCTTCTATCTATACCGATGCCATCCTCAGTAATTTTTTTTATGGAAAGTAAACTACTCCCGAAATGTCCCTCTGTTCTCCATCAATGCCTAACCCCAAATTACTGCCACAATGTTAACAGAAGCTGCTTTACAGCCCATCCTCCATCTCTCTCACAAACTTTCTGAAAAAGGTGAGTAGGAACATACCTAGAGAGTGACAACTCTCCTTTGCTGCTGTGGTCATCAAACTGGGGGGTAGGGGGGAGGGTAAGCTATGAATATTGATTCTCTGATTTTTCTAAGTCTAGAATTTTCTAGGATGATAGATATGGACAGTCGTTTCTCAAAAGCCACCCAAGACAAAAACTTGGGTGGCTTTTGAGAGACTGACTAACTGACTGATTGGCTTTTGAGAACTCACCGAGAGTAGGAGGTCCAGGGAAAGCAGCAAAAATTGATGGGCAAGGGCTTTGCCTCTAACAGTGGAGCACACAGCAGAAGGGCCCTCCCACCTCAGGACTCGTCCACCTCAGGGCCCAGCAGCCAGGCTGCTCATCTCCCTGCTTCTTGCACAAGCAAATAGAAAGCTTAATATTCCGAACTAAACATCTGGCTTGACAGCAGGGAGCGTTCAGTTAATGGTGGTTCAGAGGGAATGCTGTGCTTGCAGCTGTTACTTCTTGATCAAATAATTGCTGTTTCAAATGGTAAATTATTATGTAGGTTTGGAACCAAATGAAATGGTGGTGTCGTATCTCAGCTTGATTTAGTGATATATAAATAGGTTTCGGGAAAGAAAGGTATAAGGCATTAAAAAATGTGATCATTATAAATGATGGATAAATACTCTCTCAAAAGAGCCAAAGGACAATGCCAGGGAGCTATCACACAGCACTGAAAGACACCGGTCATATTGCAAATTGGTGACCGCTCATATTTTCTAATTTTTCATGGAAAGAAAACACACTCATAAGATGTGGTATTTGGAGATTGCTTTGCTCACACAAGAAGCTCAGTTGCTACTGACAGGGCCAGGATGAGAGACAGGATCATCTCTTCATGAGATGATTCCAAAACCCTGGATAGATGGCAGGCTGCAGCTTGTCTGCAGGGCCTGGTAAGAAAAGGAAGGAAGGAAGGAAGGAAGGAAGGAAGGAAGGAAGGAAGTCCATCCGTCTATTTCTCTTGCCTGTGCCTGCAGAAGAAGTTGAGAGTGCAGGTCACCAGGTCCTAAGCAGTCAAGAAGCCTTCGGACCTGCAAGGCACAACAGTTGAGAACAGTTCCTGAGGGAGAGATTCCAGAATACACTGTATGCCCTGAGGTCCTTTCCTGTGATTTGTGGCCATGACCCACTCTGGAAGCTTTAGATTCTCTAGTCCAGGAGGCACCGAAAAAAACTAAGGGAGTCAGAATTTCAGAGGCAAGAGGGCCCAGTCGCAGAGCCCTGTGATTAAGCTTGTTGAGTTACAGTGTCACGGGCTAAGAGGCTTACTGGGCCCAGCATAAGTCTGCATAGGTCCCTTTCGTCCAGACCTCATGAATCTAGAGAGTTTCACCCTGCTGGTGTCTCCTTTTCTGTACATCCCAAAGAGGACCAGAAGGCAATCACAGGACTATATCATTTACACTGTTTATCTTCCATTTTCATTTGCTACAAAAGTTATGACAGACTCAGTCACCACCTACACATTCCGTTGTTCTATCTACAACCTCAACCTTCCTAAACCCTAGACCTAAACCCCCCAGCCTTCCTAAACTGCTGCCTTACCTTTCAGTCTGTGATTGTGTGGATTCAAACACTGTCTCTTACTCATTTTCTTTCTTTCTTTCTTTTTTAAAGATTTATTTTATGTACATGAGTGTTCAATCTGCATGTTAGAGGAGGGTATTAAATCGAATTATAGGTGGATATGCGATTACTCTGGTTGCTGGGGATTGAACTCAGGGCCTCTGGAAGAGTAGACAGTGCTCTGAACCACCGAGCCATCTCTCCAGCCACCCCTCCTGTTATTCGCTTAGCAATCTTGCTTTTCCTTCTTTGCTCCTATTGGTTTTGGAGCCAATGAAAGGGGCCCCAGGCCTTGGCCTTTGAAAACCAGAGGTAAGTCTAATTGTTCCCCTACCTACAGTTGACTAGAAAAAAGAATAGTAAGTACTCAGCACCCTAAAAGTGCTGTCAGAATTTAGGTTTGCAGGCTGTGTGGTTTCTGTTGTGACCGCTCAGCACTGCTTTGGTAAGGTGGAAGCCGGTATAGACAACAGGTAAACAATCCAGTGTAGCCATGTTCTGCTAAACTGTTACTTATAAATAAAGCTGGGAGGCTGGGGCAATGAAGTTGCTTTTCTCTCTGCTGGATTTAACTCTTGACAGATGGATGATGCCACAGAGATCATTGCTGTGACCTGGAAAACAAGCGTTCATCCATGACAGGGTGTAAACTGGTTGTCATCTCTAATAAGAATGTGTTGTCCTGGAAATTAATATGTAAATTGGCATTCTTGTTTTGCCACAAAACGTAAGTCTTTGTGAATTTTCTCTGTAGAACAGAAGAACTTGATGTCTGGAACTAGGTAAACAGTCAAAGGTCTAGCGCCCCCCCCCCCCCCCCGTGTGAACCCGCATGTGTGAAGGTAAAAGAAAATGTCTGAATGACAGGTTGAATTCTCTAGAAGTTAAGAGAGAGGCAGAGCTCTGGGGTAAGATGGTTTGTTTATTAGGGATGAATGCTCATGGAAGGGAAGAGAAGGGAGCTGACTGTGCAGAGGAAGATCCAAAGGGCTTTATCTGACATAGAACAGAATTCTGGGGTAACAATATCCCAAATCGATCAAACACTGTCTCCAAATGCCCAGAACCCTGGGGAGAGGGAGCCTTTGGGCAAAACCACCTCAGGAAATAAACAAGCAAGCAAACAAAACAGCAAAGCAAGACACTGGCTGCTTGCCCAGAGCCAAACATCAAGTCTTTCCTTGGTGGATATTGGGCAGTTGATCATCACAACTTCTTAAGAAAACAAACCTCTGCAAGTGCAGTCTCCTGTAAGTCATATCATTGATTGAGCCACCTGATAAGGAGCTGTAGAGCATTTAATGATTAATAATTGTTTTTGTTACTTTTATTCTGGCTATATTTTTTATATACAGAAATATATCTTTTACGAAAGGGAAAACACAGCAAGATACAATCAAAATGAATGAGAAATCAAGAGGTTCTCTCCTACCCCCTCACCCCTATCTAATTTCTCCACCTGTTTCCACGCTCTAATTCCAAGGTGGCAGACATGTGTGGCCATGATCCGTTTTTACATGGTTGTTAGAGATTTGAACTCAGATCCTTTTACTTCCACAGCCAGCACCCACTCATTGACACATCTTCCCAACCCCACATCAAAGCAACTTTTGAAAAAAAGCACCCCTCTTAAGAATTTCTGACTCAGAGACTGGGGGTGCTTAGCCCGAGGGGGGCACACACATGAGCCTGTGTGAGCCGGACAGTGGATAACATCAAGGAACAATGCTTCCCAGGCACAACGAGGCAGTTGCACATATGGACTCACTGTGACTGTGTCAGCGTGCATAGGATTGGACAAGCTCAATCCTGACAGAGTCCTAGAATGAGTGCTTTATTAGGTATTTTTCTATTGCCGTGATAAAACACCATGGCCAAGACAATTTATAGAAGAGTTTATTTGGAGCTTACAGTTCCCGGGGGGTAGAGTCCATGGCCTTCACGGTAAGGGGCACAGCAGCAGGCAGACAGGAATGGCGCTGGAGCAGTAGTTGAGAGCTCACATCTTGATCTACAAGCATGAGGCAGAAGGAGTGACAGAACACTAACTGGGAATATTATGGGCTTTTGAAACCCCAAAGCCTAACTCCAGAGACACATGTCCCCCACGAGGCCACTCCTCTAAGAGTCCCATCAGCTGGGACCAAGCATTAAAATATATGGACCTGTGGTCATTCACATAAGGCTATGAAACTCTACCCCAGCTGAGGCTCTGTTGGCATTTGACAGATGAGAGGAGAGGACAGGTTAGTATTCTTTAATGATGAGACCTTGGTAGATTGACCTCACACAAGGGTAGACATGATTCTTAAGACTGGTTGGATTGGATGGGAGGAAAGAAGAAAGCTCAACGTTGGGTGGGAAGGTGAGGGAGGGTGGAGTGGTTGTAGGTGGGGCTCGGAGAAGGGAGGTGAATATGTTCAAAATCCATTGATACATTGTATCAAATTCCCAAAGACGTTATAAAAGTGTTGTTAAAAAAAGAATCTCTGAGAATAATTATAAAATAACCTTAGGATTAATAAAAGCTATAGACAGAAATGCATTAGAAAAGAGATAATTTATAAACCCCAAAATATTTTTAAATGTTTAAAAATTATTTTAGTCTTGGTCATGGTTTTTTTTAAATCAAGATTAATTAAATACTATATTGTGGTTAAAGTAGCTTTTTTCATAGATAATATAAACCCTTATCTCAGGCCTCGCATAGTCCACTCTGCCGTAATTGCTCTCCTAAGGTAACAATGCTTAATATTCAGGAATCTTTGCTTTATGGTGTTCTGGCACTGTTTGTTTATTATTTGAATAACTCATACAATATTGATGTGCTTGTACTTTCAAACAACTTAAGGGTAGCAGTGTATTTCTACTTCAGAATAACTAAAAATAAAATGTTGCCCAGAAGAGGGAGGGAGAGGAATGTAGCATTTGAATAGACAATCAGAAACTGGTTTTCAAAATGATGGGTTTCTGGATTTCGGACCCTGAGTAACTAACTGAGTTTCTGTACAGCTAACGCAGCACAGAATCCATTCAGCCAAGCCTCGACATCTGAGCCCAGCGGTGGTGGAACATGCTTTTAATCCCAGTGGGCAGGTGGCTCTCTGTGAGTCTGAAGCCAGCCTGGTCTACACAGTGAGTTCTGGGACAGCCAAAAACAAAACAAACAACAACAACCACAAAAACCAGACAATAACGAACAACAACAACACTCAACAGCTGTACCACACGCTGTGGTGCAACTTGTGCCTCAGGGAACCTGTTGAAGTCTGAAAACCACTTAGGGACAGTGGTGAGCAGTGTGTGCATTTGTGGGAGCTGGAATTTGTCCTTCAGTTTAGAGTCACTGATATGGATATTTTTGACAACTTTAACTTTTGTAAAGATTAGTTTACTTTTATGTGTATGAGTGCTTTGCCTGCACGCATGTCTGTGCGCCATGTAGGTGCTT
Organism: Rhynchomys soricoides; assembly: GCA_019843965.1. Lineage (NCBI taxonomy): Eukaryota > Metazoa > Chordata > Mammalia > Rodentia > Muridae > Rhynchomys > Rhynchomys soricoides. Next base: position 11,917,666 of record JADRCH010000005.1, on the reverse strand, counting down.
TAGTGCCCACGGAGGCCAGCTTCCTTAAACGTGGAGTTATGGGTAGTTGTGTGGGAACCAAACCCAGGGCT
>JADRCH010000005.1:11900095-11912595 GCA_019843965.1 Rhynchomys soricoides | reverse complement strand
CAGAATACGTGGTTAAAACTACAATTAGTCGGGCAGGTCATAAAAAGGAATTAGAAAACTTGTCAGGTGAGTAGTAATCTTCTGTGAAAGAAAATTTAATTTTAATGCTGGGGAGAGGGCTCTGTGGGTAAAGTGCTGGCTGTATGAACACAGAGGGCTGAGTTCAGATCCCCAGTACCCATGTAAGAAGCTGGGTATTGGTACAGGCCTGGGAAGCAGAGTCCGGCAGATCCCTGAAGTGTCATGGCTAGACAGTTTAGTCAAAACATTGAGCTCCAGGCTCGTTGGGAAACCCTGCTTCAAACAAACAGAATAAATAAAAAGAAGAGTGTGCTGGTTGTGTGTTTTTCAGTGTGATACAAACCCTGATCTATCTGTGAAGAGGCCATCTTAGTTGAGAAATGATTCCATAACATTGCCCTGTAGGGACACCCGAAGGGTACTTTCTTAATCAGTGACTGATGTGGGAGGGCCCAGCCCACTCTGGATGGTGCCACCCGAGGGGCTGCATAAGAAAGCAAGCTGTTCGGACCACAGAGTGCAAGCCAGTGGACTTCCTGCTTCCAGATTCCTGCCCTTGCTTCACTGGATGATGGACAAGCTGTAAGATGAAATAAACCCAAAGTTGCTTTTGTTCATGATCTTGTATTACAACAAAAGAATCCTCTAAGACAGGTAGCAATAGAGGAACATACCCAAAGTCAACCTCTGGACAGACAGACAGACAGACAGACAGACAGACACACACACACACACACGTTCTGTTCCTCTAGAGGACCTTTCAGTATACATGCATATATGCACACAGATGCCAATAAAATGTTTTGCAAGATGAGGATATCTTCACTATAAAGTTTTATGTAAACTGGTCTAGAAAACACATTGAGCTCTGTAGTGGGTGCTATGGTATAGATCCAGTGTCCTCCAAGTTTATGTATTGAAACCATTTTCAATGTACGCCTTTTGAGAGATGGCACAATAGAAGACAAGCTATGAGGGAGGATCTTAAGACTATACCTTTTTAACCTGTGAAAAGAAAAAAGTGTAGCAAGAAGTTACCATCTCTGAAGTGGAGGGTTAGGAACATAGCTTCTTGGGATAGAATGCTTGTCCCTCATGCAGAAAGCCTTGGATTCAACCCTCAGCACTGCATAAACCTGGTGTGGGGATGCATGCCTGGGATCCCAGCTTTAGGAAGTGGAAGTAGGAAAATCAGAAGTTCAAGGTCATCTCGACTACTATTAGGTTTGAGGACAGCCTGGGCTACCTGAGAGCCTGGAAAAAAAAAAATATATATATATATATATGTAGGTCTGGAATTGTGAGCAGGAGGCCCTGTAGTTTATAAACAACCAACATATGTGGGTTTTGTTATGACAGCTTAAGTGGACCAAGACTGCTAATTTGTACTTATTGACCCATACCATGCTAAGAGTAGATACCATACCTTGGGTAGTTGGGCCAGAATTATGTTCAGAATAGCAATAAGAAATAAAATGAGAAGGTTGATAGGCCCTAACCATAGACCTTTGCAAAACCCACTGTAAGGATATGAAGTCCCATTTTGCGTGTGCGTGCTTGTGTGCATGTGTGTATATGATATGATATTTAATTATTTAATCCATCCTATCAAAATGTAATTTCAACATGTAATCAACATAAAAATTACTAATGAAATATTTCCATTTGTTTCTAATGGTGTTTGAATTTAGTGAGTACTTGACAGATACAGAAAATCTCGATGCTGATGAATCATATTTCAAAGTACTCAGACACCACAGTGGCTAGTGACTGCTCTGGAACTTTGTGGGGCGGTGGACTGTGACAGGCAGCCTGGCCCCTGGTCGAGCACAGGCTTAACCTCGGATGACCCAGTGGGGGCTGGCCCTGCAAGGGTCCGGAAGGCATTTTGCCAATGCTCCCGGGAGGCCCTTGGCTCCTGTCAAGCAGCTACAACCCCCACAGCCCCCTGGAGAGAGGTTTGTCACATAAGAGCAGCACGCCAAGTCCTCTCATATGCAGATAGGGTATCCCTAAGCTCTCAGACCAAGCCAATGGGAAGTACCTGTTGTCAGACCCTGACCCATCCCAAACTGTATATTAGACCATCCCAAACTGCATATGAGAGATCCTATCCAGAAGGAATAGAGGTGTGAGAACTACTCCGTCCTCTGAGAGCGTCTATCATAAGAGCTGTAACACAGCTGCTTGGGAAGAGGTCTGCTCTCCCAAAACACCACCAGAAGCTTCCCGCACTCCTTGCCGGCTAGTTGGCCTCTGGTGGGCTCAGCCAGGCCTGACTCAGCGAAGGGCGGTGGGTTCAGCGTCTTGGACCAACCGAGGTCCAACTGTGGAGACTGGGGTGGAGGTGACCCCTGTCCATGCTTGCACTCTCCCCTTTGCCTGAACCCTCGCACTTGGCTGGGCCAGAGATCCTGTGGAAAGCCTTCGGCAAATAGGCCCACAACAGCCCACTATCACCAGCTGTCCTTGAGAGCATCTATAATTTATTTATTTCCCATAGCCCTGGTCAGGTCAATCCCAAGGCTGTGCAGCCTGTAGGCCTCTTCCACTTTCAGTGAAGCAGGATCTCCCCATCAAATCAACAGCTTGCCAACACGACTAGTTTTTCTAGTCTGCTTGCTCTGAGGATTGCTGTCTCATTCCAAGGCGGGATTGTTGAATTCACTGAACAGTTTTTGCACCATCTGGGGATTCAAATTCTGGTTTTCACTCTTGTACAAAAATAATTTTAACTATGGAGCTAGCTCTCCAGTCTAATCAGCCAACTTTTCCCCGTGATCCAAAGGGGATCACAGTGGCTGAGTGACGTGGCAAAATTTAGATTTTACAGGAAACCATTTGCCACTGTCTTGATGATAAGTTGTTGGGGGTCAAGGGCAGAATCTAGACACTAATTAAAAGGCTACTGCATTGATCCAAGCGAGGGAGATGGGTATAGTTAATGATTGTGGTTACAAATACCTGAACAAGATTAAACAGGGAAAACTGATACTGACTTCAACCCCTGGCCAGCTGGTTCCATTGCTGTGGCTCTCAGTGAGGCTGAGCATCAGGGCAGGGAGGAGAGGAGAGAATGCTCTGGAGTGAAGCCATGTACTTCACGGTGTATAGGAAGCAGAGAGAATCAAAAAGGGAGCTGCCAGCTGCGCAGTGGTGGCGCACACCTTTAGTCCCAGCACTCGGGAGGCAGAGGCAGGCGGACTTCCGAGTTCGAGGCCAGCCTGGTCTACAGAGTGAGTTCCAGGACAGCCAGCGGCTACACAGAGAAACCCTGTCTCAAAAAGCTGAAAAAAGAAGAAGGAGGAGGAAGAGGAGGAAGAGGAGGAGGAGGAGGAGGAGGAGGAGGAGGAGGAGGAGGAGGAGGGAGCTGCCTTCATTGATCCACTTCTCCACGGGCCACATCTTCCACAGTTTTATCGGCTCCCAATAGTTCTTTCAAAATCTGACTCCATCAACAAAATAACGTTGAAGGCCAAGCCCCTGTGCTCCATTTATTTCTCCAAAGCCCCATGGGTGGATGTTACTTATAAGGACCAAGTCTCCTGTTCCTGAGCCTTTGAAGGACGCTTCACGTCCAGAGTATAACAGGTGGCAATGGCGAGCAGTACAGACTGTAGAGTGGGAAGGGTGACCAGTTTGACCGAGAACATACAACCTAGAAGGCAGCTGTTTAGTCTGCCTTCCATTAATGGAAGAAAGTGCCTGGTGTTATATAATTTGTAAAGAAAGGAGGCTCATGTAGTCCACAAGTCCAAGAGTGTGTCATTGACTCTTCTTAATCTTGGCAAAAGCGAACCCAGAGTTTTTCTACAGTGATTCGTGAGCGAGAGGGAACAGCCTGTCCTTGCCATCCAAAGCCTGTGCTGTGATGCTGTGGGGATGGAGGCTTGCCAAGTTCATGTGCTGTTGGTGGATCCCTGCAGCCTTTAATTCCAAAGTGCCTTTCATTCAATCTGATTCATTTGACAAGCAAAAATCATTGTCTTGCCAGATACTGTAATGAGTACTAGGAATTAAAAACAAAACCAGTAATGAGAATGAACTAAAGCATCAATCTACCATGGAGAGACTTTCAGTTTAGAACATTATCCAAGGGGGAAACAAACGTTAAGGGTGACGCCCACTGACACGCAACCGGAACAAGTTTTGTGAATGTTATATTTATCGTAAACCTTATGCTTAGATGTTTTCTGTTTACTTGTAGAATTGTGATGGGTAGCCTCAACTGCTTTTATGATCCACTGTTGGGCTGGACTTCAAGACCAGTTTGAGTTTGGAAAAATAAAAAAAACCAAACCAACAACAACTCAAGTTTCAAGACTTGAGTCTGAAGAAAACTAAAAGAAGAAGAGGATGAGGAAGAGGAGAAGGAGGAAACCATAACAAGGGGAAGAAGATGCATAAATATAGACAACAGTAGAGCTAGAAGCACAGATTGAGGCCACATTAGGAAGGCCTTTAATGGTAGTGAATTTGTCACTTTGTTTATGGTCACCAAGATTGAGAAAGTTTTTAATCAAGGGAGCAATTCAAATCCAGAACATTTGCAATGGGATAGCTACTCAGAAGCCATTTCCTTAATGTCAAAGATGAGGAGACCCAGATGAAACTGTGCCTCCCTCTCTCCCTCCCTCCTCCTTCTCTCTCTCCCCCTTTCCTGTCTCCCCTCCCTTCTTTCTGCCCACTCTTGGTAGCATTGTGCCAGATGACAGAGGAGACACAATGAGGAAAACATACAATTATTGCTTTCAAGGTGCTGTGGTCGGGCGGTGGGGGTGCAGAAGGAATATATCTCTATGGGCAGGGCAATAAATATTCTGACAGGATTTTACGGAATGAAGAGTTAAATGAGGATCTTCCTGAACAGAGTAAGTACAGAGAAGGAGCCAGACCTAAGATTTGATAAATTCTATTCTCACTGACTATTGGTTGGTTTTTCTGTGTGAAAAGGGAAAAGCAGATCTGTTTTTTGTTTGTTTGTTTGTATTTTAAAGTTCCAGTATTGCATCCATACCTTCAATCCTAGCACTCAGGAGGCAGGTAGATCTTTGAGTTTAAAGCCAGCCTGGTCTACATAGTGATTTCTAGGGCAGCCAGGGCTATGTAGTGAGGCCTTATTCCAACAAACAAATATAAGAACTGAGAAGAAGGCTCAACTGTTAAGAGCTTGGTCTCCAGCACCCACTTGGCAGTTACAAACATCTCTAACTCCAGTTCCGGGGAAGCCTCCATGGGCACCAAGCACAAATACTTAGTATGGTGTACATATACATACACGCATGCAAATACTCATATGCATAAAAAACCAAACAGATAAAATAAACATCAGTTCCGAAGCCAAATGGAGATGGTTTATATATGCTTCCAAGACAATATCACTCCAGTTCTTCACATCTAGTAGAAGTTGGGAGTAAGAGGCCAGCGAGATGACTCAGCAGGTAAATTTGCCCGATAACCTGAATTTAATCTTTGGAACCCATCTGACGGGAAGGAGCAAGTCCCGAATTGTCCCCTGACTTCCACTTGTCCACACGCTTTGGTAGGACAACGGGCAGTAGTGGTTAAAGTGTGGAAAGAAAGGGAGACTGTCACTCTGAGGGAATTTCTAAATGGCAGATCTGTCAGCTCAAGGAGAAAAAATGCAAATGGGGCCATCATTTGTCCAGGAATGCCCAACTTAGAAAAAAAAAAAAAGATCGACACATCTATTTCTTTATTCTTTGTGTGTGTGTGTGTATGCAGAGTGATTTTATTTTATTATTTTATTTTCCTCATTCTCTCTCTTATGCCAGGAGGTCAGAGAACAACCTTGTGGAGTTGATTCTCTTCTTCCACCTTTATGTGGGTTCTGGGGATTGGACTCAGGTTGCCAGGCTTGTGTGACAAGCACCTTTATCTGCTGAGCTGTCTGGTTGGCTCCCATAGGTCCTACTCTTTTATCTGGTAAACTGTGTTATCCACAGCATCTAGAACACTGCTTGCCTCTCAGTAGGGTTCAGGAAATACTTGTTAAACTGGGTGAGTGGTGCAAGCCAGTGGTCCTAGCACTAGAGGGCTCAGGAGCCCAAGCCACCCCCTCCCCAAAAGAAAGAAAGAATTGTTAACTGGTGACAAATTAGCCTTGGAAACCCAGACAGGAAAGGTGAACTGCTATGATCGAGGTCACAAATAGCTGAGCCCTGAAACCCCTTTTGAGTCATTTTTTTAGCCTGTCTAATTTAGGTGGCAGATCCTAGAAAAAGAAGTCTGCTTCCCATTTCCCTGCTCACTTCCTCCCTTACTAAAATTACCACACTAAAGTACATCCCAAAATGACTGGACCTGTCCTGATTTGTTTTCTTCAGTGGCCTTGAGAAAAGGTAAGAGTCTTTCCTAGTCCTGTATGTCTAGTTTCAGAACAACTAATGAACGAACGAGGCCCTTCACACACCATGCGATCAGAATACCCTAACATCTGTGCTCTTGAAGCATTTTGAGCACAGCACCACCATCAGAATCACCCGGGTGGGGGAAGCTAGAAACATGATGAGTCTTGCAGTTTTTAAAATAATGCTCAAGAAATACAGTTAATTCCGAGGGATTTCCATTAGGCCATGCTTCCAAGCCCCTCTCCCCTCCGTCATCAACGTTCAAATAAAAAGTGACAATATTTCTGTGTCACGGTGAAGAAACCCTAGGCTGTCTCCTTGACAAGTACACAGCTTACTTAGAAACTCTGCACATGTCCCAGTGAGGAAAACAGGCTGGAGACAAATATGGATTATACCCTGTTTCCACAGTGTCAAGACAGCATGAGCATAAGAACGTTTGCAGAACTGAGTGACAGGTATAGAGTATCCAGAATAATGTTGAGAATATTTTACAACGTTGGTAAGAGAAGAAATACTTTTTTTCCTTAAAAAGTAAAATGCAATGAAACCAAACCAACAACAAAGAAAAGCAAAATCAAGCCCAATCCATGTGATAGTTTGGTTGTCAGTCTGACACACATAGAACCGTTTTGAAGGAGGGGCTTCCTGAGGGATTGCCTAGATTAGTTTGTCCTATGGGCATGCTGTACAGGATTGGCTTGGTTATGCTGATCGATATAGGAAGAGCCAGCCCTAGTGGACACCATCATTCCTTACATTTGAGTTATTAGCTGCTCCAAGTTCCTCTCATGACATACTGAAACAATAGACAACTTGAAACGTGAGCCAAATAGACTCCCTTTCTGTTGGGATTGCTTTTGGCCAGGGCATTTTAATCCCAGTACTAGGAAACAAAATCATAACAGCCCATATTTATGTTTCAGACCTGTTTTAGGAATTTATATACAATAACATATTTATATAAAGACATTTAAAAATGCAGATGCAGGGCACCTATCTCGGAACCCTACTGCAAACTCTTGGGGATAGGAGATGCACAGGCCTGGGTGTCTGCCCAGGGACTCTATGTGGCTGGAGCAGTGAGATCTTAGGCTTTTGTACAGAGTGCATCTTTAGCTAAAAAAACGAGAGCACAGTTGGAAATTTCCATCCTGCATTGCATGCTCAGCTGATCCCTATGGCCTTGGAATACAGAAGATAAGTATAATGGATACTGAATACTTGAGTCATCTGGGGGATACCTGGAAGGAGTGAGGGCTCAGACAATGGGAATCAGCTGGTGTAAGGTCAGGTTCAGGAGAGATGACAAATCACAAAACAAGGAGCAGGGTACCCTCCCTCTTTGTACACATTCAGCCAGTTTTTGTTTGGGTCTAAAGGCATGCAGGACATGTTTTACACGGTATTTTATATTTATTCTTTAGTCTCTAACACTCAGAGAGGTTAGCGCAGCAGCACAAAGTAACTATCAAAGTTAAGCTTGGATTTCAACAGGTGCTGAACCCTGAGTCAGAACCAGGTATGGGCAGCTGCTGAGGATCTGTGAGCAGAGCAGTAAGCTTCCCCCCCCCCCCCAAAAAAAAGCTTAGAGTCTTACCACCTTGTGGTGATCACTGTTGGATGCCTACTTCCTAATTAGTTGGTGCTGTTAGTTGGCTGCCTAGAAGCAGCTGCTTTGTCATCCCAACCTGGATTCTACCAGACTACAGCAAGTTGTGCGTGGGTGTGTGCGTGTGCTTTCACATTGGGGAAAGTTATTATTGCCTAAGTGACTTTGCCTCAAAGGTGACAAGGCCCTCAAAAAGCTACGGATAATTAAATCTGGGTTTTTCCAGTTCTTAGGCCCCTGCCAAATAGGAATAATTCTGGGTTTTCATAGGTTCACCCAAGTGCCCTTCTGTTAAAAGTGAAAGGAAGGATAGAGTTGAGAAAGCCATGTCCTCTCAATAAGTTCCAGGTGGCGCAATCACTGTCATTTACTGTACAGTTTTTGATAGTCATTCCTGGCACTAGGAAGAAAAAAAGGCAAATATCAGGTGTGTATTCTGCATCCAAATGCCTGAAAATAAAAGTCAACAATTTCTCTTCCACTATCATTAACTTGAGGGCCTCGGTCGATAGACTCTGCCACCTACACCGCCGCCCCAAGCCCCCCATCATTTATGAGTCCGGAGGGAGGATGGAAGGCAGGGGCTGGGCCAGGCACTGAATAGTGCCTTTTCTTGGAGCAACTCCGGATCCTTAGCGTGAAGCCACTTTCCGTGACTTAGCAGTAACCTGGGATCGGAGGGACTGGCTGGGTTTCCCAGGTGGGGAGTGTGTGTGGCAAGGGTGTTTTAAATTGCTTTAGGATTCCTTCCCGCTCTGGGGTCTGGAATCTTTGGCACCTGCGGCGGAGGTTTTCCCACCTCAGCTACTCGATCTCTAAGTGTCGCCTTCCCCACCTGCCACGTGGGACTTGCGCGCACCGTCCTCCCCTACACAGGCCACCACCCCTTCCCCAAGCCGCGCTAGGTGGGTCCACTGCTCCGCGCTTGTAACCTGCCCTCCGCCTGTGCTCGCCCTTCGGTCGGAGGCAGAGCCCGGAGTGCAGATCCAGGCGGGAAGGGACGGCTGGATGGCTGGGTGCCGCGGGCCTCCGCCGCACCGGGCATGCTCAGTGGCACGGCCGGCTCGGTGGCCCGCGAGCTGCACCCGGATCTGTGCGGCGGCGGCGGCGGCGACGTGAGCGCGCAGGGGGGCGGCGGCCTCGCCTCGTCTGTGTCTCGGCGCCGGGCTCGGGTGGGTGACGCGCAGTGCCGGGGCAATGTCGGATTTTGACAGCAACCCTTTTGCGGATCCGGATCTCAACAACCCGTTCAAGGTGAGCGCCGGGCCGCGGCCCTGGCCCGCGTTGGGCGTCGCGGTGGCCGAGGAGGCCCTGCCGGGAGGGTCTCGGGTCGCAGCGTCACCGGCCGCGCCATCAGCCTGGAGGCTCGCACCGGGCCGCGGACAGGCCAGACCTGGAGCCGGGTCCGGAGCGGAGTGGGGCAGGTGTGGCCGCCACTAGTCCGGCCGGCGCGGCGGGCCGCGGGGCGGGGGCCGGGAGGCTGGGGCGCCCGGGGCTGGGGTTGTCATGGGGACCTGGCACCGGCGCTGCGTGCTGGTGACGCCGAGATGTGCGGGAGAGGCGCGGGTACACGGACGCTGCGATAAAAGGATAAAGGGGTGTTTTTATTATCGAAACTCGGTTGCTCCCAGAGCCACCAGTGGCGCTGCCAGAGGCCCCTTTCCCACCGGGCCCAGGCTTAGGGGGACCGGCATCAAACAGAAGTTAAAAATAAACATCTGGAAACAATAGTGCACACGGGCATCTCCCCACCTAGCTGCTGTTAGCGAGGTGGACCCTGGGCCATTTTCCAAGCTGGGAGTGCGTCACCGGGACTCCGAGCTGTTGAGGATTCCTTTCCTCACGTGAGTGAGTTGCTTTCCTTCTTGGAGTGGACAGGATCCCCAGCCTCCGAAGGGCCTGGCACAGAAATGCCCAGGCAGGCCATTTAAACGTTGGTCATCTGCTCTAAAATTTAATGCCGCGACCGAGAACTTTGCCTTGAAAAGTTCTTTGGGTTTCTTAAAGACTGTGAGACATAGCAAGGCAATTTCTTCCAACTGTTGGCTTGGTTAGTTGTTTCTTAATTTCTCTGACTGTGTGCAGCTCAAACTTTAATTTGTAGTCTCAAAGGTGAAATAGGAACTAATTTGTGGTCACCCAAGTGCTGCTTCTGGCCTGTTGGGTTTACCTCTTTTTAGTCCTTTGTGGCTTATCTACCATATTGAAGCAGAAAGCACCCCTGTTCTGATGGTTTGACCTCATGACTTCATGGATGATTCGTTTAAGGAAGTTATCCGGCTTATACCCGACAGCTGGACTCATTTTGCAAGAATACAGAGAAAGCTCCTTCGGTTGACTGTAACTTTCAACACCAATCCCCTTCCCCGCTCTATTCATTTGCTTTCTTTTTTCTTCATTGTTGTTTTGAGGCAAGGTCTCACTGTGTAGTGTACCTGGCTTTGGAACTTTCTACCTCAGCCTGCCAAATGCTGTAATCACAGATAAAAGCACTCAAGTGCATTTTAAAGGACGTTCCATGCTCCTCCACCCCCCACTTCCATGTAGTGAAAAATTGGATTATTCTTATAGATATCAAAAAAATTTTTCATAATTTGTCAAGTGAGTGTCACTTAGAAATTAAAGATGAAACGTTAAGAACCCATTAGTTGGCCGGGCAGTGGTGGCGCACGTCTTTAATCCCAGCACTTGGGAGGCAGAGGCAGGTGGATTTCTGAGTTCGAGGCCAGCCAGGTCTACAGAGTGAGTTCCAGGACAGCCAGGGCTACACAGAGAAACCCTGTCTCGGAAAAAAAAACAAAAAACAAAAAACAAAAAACAAAAAACAAAACAAACAAAAAAAGGGAGGTTTGGTAGAATACTTATACCATGGTTCTCTACTTGTAGTGACTGTCACACCACAGACAGTGTCCCTGCCATTATCTTTGCATTTGTAGCTAGTCACCCTTCTGTCTCCCAAAATAACGTTTATATCTGCAGGAGGCTATTTTCCTTCTGCTGCTTTTGCTTCATTTTGTAGAAGTGACTTTTGAAATAAGATTTCTTTTTCACACCCTTGTTTACAAAGTTCCCAGAATTCTTTCTGTTACTTTCTGGTCGATTTTCTTTTTAAATCTTCGTGTTGACATTTTGTTATCCATGCTGCATAGTTCATTCCTACTTGATGTTGGTTTGTGTGTTTGGGTTTTGAGACTTTTGTAGCAAAAGCTGGCCTTCAACTAACTGCTGATCATCTTAACAGGCCTTTGCCAGCACAGCTCAGGCCTCTGGCACATCGCTTCCTTCCTGCACTGTTGTTAGGAACACTTTTCTTAACATCTTCTTTGAGTCATGTCTTGAAAATCATTCAGAATCGAATCTCCTAGGATGATCTGAAGCTTACTTGATTTCATCAAGCTTGCTTTGCTGGCTTCAGTTCCTTTGTCTTCTTTGAGCACCTGTTTTACCCCAGTGACTGTGGGAGGCCTAGTGAATGGCTTTATGACATTCCAGGGTCCTTTATTATACATAAGGAAGTCGATAGAATTAAAAATCTATGGTAATCCAAAACAATATTAATTTTGGGAAATTGATCAAAAATCCATGGTTTTTGAATTGTTAAAGTGACTTTAAAGCCAGAAAAGGGCTGTGCTTAGTGATACATGGCAGATCCCAGCACTTGGGATGTGGAGGCAGGAGGATTACCTAGTTTGAGGCCAGCATGGTTGATGTAGTGAGTTGTAAGTCAACCACAGCTAACATGGTGAGACCCTGTCCCCAAAAGTAGAATAAAATAGAAGTATTTTTTGCATACTCAACATGTAGTTTGGGAACAGTTGCTCTATGTACCTTATTTGGTTCAGTCCCCATTTAACCAACAGATACTGCAGCAGTATTTCTAATTTTGTGGATATTAGTCTACTACAGAGGTCAGGCATGCCTGTAGGGTGAAAGGGGAGTTTAATAACCAGCAGAGGCCAATATAGAGACTTCTGTAGTTGATCAAAAGCTAAATGAGTAAGACTAGAAGGAGGGATGCTTGTCCAGAGGGCAGCATTAATAAAGGTAAAAGATATCTATAGGCTTTCTAATATGTTTTTGTGTCTTTTTTTGTTTGTTTGTTTTAGTTTTTCGAGACAGGGTTTCTCTGTGTAGCCCTGGCTGTCCTGGAACTCACTCTGTAGACCAGGCTGGCCTTGAACTCAGAAATCAGCCTGCCTCTGCCTCCCGAGTGCTGGGATTAAAGGCGTGCACCACCACTGCCTGGCTTGTTTTTGTGTCTTAATGTAATTGAATGAGGTAAATCATAGAAGTAGCATTTAAGACACCAGGAGAATCAGAATTCAGAGCCTCAGATATATTTGATTAGGTCTATAGAAGGTGAGACTGCTTCTGTGTGTGGAATTTGGTGTCAGGCTGTACGGTGTCCAGGTTCCTAGTCCATCGTTGGTCGTGCCTTATCAGGTTGTTTGCTTTTTAAAATGTATTACCGTGTGTGGGGGAGTGGGCTGCCAGTG
>JADRCH010000005.1:11839970-11893182 GCA_019843965.1 Rhynchomys soricoides | reverse complement strand
CTCATGGTCTTCCTGCCTCCTCCAGGTGCAGTGATTACAGTGTGCCACCACACAGGACAGACCCTCTTTAGTTGTTCGTATTTCTTTGCCGAGTCTGAGATGAGGAAGCTTTACTCTAGTGTTTCCTGTAAGAATTGTACCTTTTTATCTAGCTCTTGCATTCATTTCATGATTGACGTTTAGCTAATTTTTATGTGCGGTGTGAGGTGAGGGCCTAACTCATTCTTTGTCGTATGGACATCAGCTGTTCAATGTCATTCATTGAGAACACATTCTTTCCCCGGTTCTGGCGCCTGGCTGAACACCGGAGAATCCTTTTTTAAATGCTTGTTCTTACAAAGGAGAATGCAATATTTTATCCACAAAACTCCTCGTTTCATGCAAACATGGCCGAGTCATGGGATCTCGAGTGTTGGTCAGCCTGCCCAGCTTGTCAGCGTGACAGTGTTAGTGCTGCACCTGCCTCTGGCGTGATGCGCATGTGAACACTTAAACCCAACGGTGGATTTTACCTGGCTCCATTGTGGTTACGAATGTCATGTCTATGTTATCAACTTGATAACCTTTTCCTTAAAGGTTCCCTAGAAGGAAATCTTCCATTTGTTCTCAGAACATAGGAAAATCAAGGAGTACACTTTTACTTAGAGGTTAAACCCTGGGACTGCTTGAACTCATAAAGGAAGAAGCTTAGCGCATGAGGGGTTAGCATTGTGAGCTTCAGCTAGGTTCAGCACTGAGTGTTGGTCCTTGTGCTACAAAGGAGAAATGTGTGAGATTGTTATGAGCTCATAATTTTAACTTTAGTAATAGGAGGCAAAATAAAAGATTTTGTTTTAAAGTTTTTTATTAGCATGTATTGATTATACTTAGCAGTGGGTTTCCTAGGACATTTTCGTGCACTTTGATTATATTGACATAACCCTATAACCCTTCCTCATTCTCTCCCCCAACTCCCGTTGCTCCCTTTCTCTTCTCAAGGGGTTCCTCTTCCATGGTCATGTCTGTTTGTCCCTCCTTTCCTCTTCCCCCTCCTCTCTCTCTTGTGACTGCAGAGTTTAACAAGTACTGTTTGTCAGAGTATGGATGAGGGGTTATTTACAGGAACATGGGTGTCTTAGCAGTGGCTTAGCCATGAAAGAAAATGTCTCCCTCACCCCAGAAACCACTAACTGCATTTATATCCTCAGAGCAGTGTGGTCGTGACCCCCTGCCCTCTCTGCCACAGAATGTTGAGTGCCCCCAGTTGCTCAGGCTTTGAGCGTTGAGTAGCACAGTGGTCTTCTCCACTCTGCACTCCTTCCTCTGGCCCTTCCGTGTTTTCCATCTTCTCTTCCTTGATGTTCCCAAGCCCTGGAGGGGAGGGAGTTGTAGGTGTCCATTTAGGGTTTAGTTTTCAACAGTTATTGTCAGCACTTTGAGTTATAAGTCTCTGTAGTAACCAACCACAAAGATAAGCCTCTCTGGTGAAAACTGAAATCAGCACGGATATATGGGTTTGAACAAAATTATTTAGAGGGCAGTTTGATAGACACATGAGTGTTTAGGTAGCAAATAGCAGCAGCAGCCTTCCCATTAGGGCCTATGACATCCTCTAACCATGGGCTTTTTTTACTGTATTTACTGCCAGGTATGTTCTCCCTCCTGAGGGAGCTAGCCTCAGATAACCATGGGCTTTTTTTTTTTACCGTATTTACTGCCAGGTATGTTCTCCCTCCTGAGGGAGCTAGCCTCAGATCCATTCAAAAAGTAATTGGTTGCCTCAGACTTTCCACTAGAGTCTAACTAGTCAGTAGTGTAGCACCCAAGGTCCAGAGCTGCTTAAGACTGTTGATGATGGTTGTACTCCAGCGCCTGCCTGGCATCTTTGGCACAGATTCTTGCTCAGTTTCAGTTTCTGTGTGTCCTGTGACATAGCATGTGGTCTCTTCAGCACTAGGGCTTTACTGTCTAGTGAGAAACTAACAGCAGTGGCAATAGCCTGCAGTGATTTAGGGGCCTCAGGGACCTTCCCAACCCAACCGGTAGGGAGGTAGCTTAGGCCATCTAGTCAGATATTTGAATGTAAGTGATTTTATCTACAAGATTTACTTCTTGTGTGTGCTGCTGGGAATTGCAACCAGGACTGAAGCAGGCTAGGCCAGTGCTGTACCACGGTGCTACATTTCCAGCTATGGTTATTAAAGATTTGTGCATGTCAAACACAGTGAAAAGAACACACACCACGGGAACACTGTCTGTTAGTAAACACCGGAAGTTCCTCCTTGTCCCCAGAGAAGCAAGCAGCATTTTCCTGTAGGAATCCTCTAATGGGCAGTGAGAATCTTCTGGGAGAGTTAGAAAAATGCAAAGTGGTAACAAATAAAAGTGTTAGGTGACAGGGGACAGAGCCAGTTGGTGGTGAGGGGACAGTAAGCCAGGTGCAGTTGTGGCATTGTCTGACAGTGTTTTTCTTTGCTTATTTTAAGTTGATTTAACCACATGGTTTAATATAATCTTAACTTTGATGTCTTCAATAACCATGAATTTTAGTGAATTGCTTACAGGTAAGTAGCAATTATAAAATGCAAATTAACACCCTAAGCTTAATACAAGTATAATGGATGACTTTTTTCTATTAAAAAAATTTTAATGGAAATGTTTAGATTTGTATCTCAGGGGAGTTTAACATTTAGAATTGATTTTATAAGAGAGTGTTCTTTGAACTACGTACATCATAAGCAAGCATTTGGGCTTTTGCCCTGATGTCAGGGGAGTTTGAGGGAAGAAATAGATGAAACTTTAAAGACATTTGTCCTCTGGATGAAGAGAGTCAGAAAGAACCGAGTTGCTCAGGTGCCTTAGACAAATGACTTGATTTTCTACCTTCACAATATGCGTGCTGTTCTTCTTCTTAGACGCTATCATGAGAGCGCCAAAGAGTTAGAGGAAAAATAGCACTGAAGGCTTACCTCTGGCAGCCACGGCAGATCATGTCTTCCTTCATCCTCCAAGTGTCTGTTTTCTAAGGTGCTCTCTAGTTTGTGTTAACTTTGAAACTTTTTGGTAGTAACAGAAATAGTAATGAAAAGAAAATATAAATTATTGGTTGCTTTCCAAAGCTTTAGGGATTTTAGAAGCTATTGTGTATCACAACGTGAACTGAGAAGAAGGGAGAAAAGCTCATTTTACCTTTGTGACCGATTACCTTGTGATGTAGTGTTCACTGACAGGAATCACTGACAGGAGTCACGAGCTTGGCTGTTTAATGTTACCGGTTTTTGAAAACAACATCTTGTGCTCTTTTCATTATATTTGCATGAATAGATTTTTAAAGTTATGATTACTTTTGGAGTCATGGAAGGCCAGCAGGAGATAAATCTCTGGTTTTTCAGTTACCACCACTCCCCACCCCCCACCCCCGTGGATACATTGTTACAGGGAATAGTCAGATAGTCAATAGTAGGTGGTGCTAGGGTTCTCAGTATTGGACTTGGAACTTAACCATCACTTAACTTATGTCAAAATGTTACAGGAATGATACACTTACACCTAGGAAGAAAGCTTACACTTAAAAAGTTGATTGGCTAGAAGCTATTAAACTTGTAAGACCACTTCACAGCGTGCCAGGTGACTGCATGTTACATGGTCCTATTGATGTAAAAAGTCCAGAAAGCACTCCAGTGGTTCCCTAGTTATGAGGGGAGGAACTTTACTATTTAATAGATGAACAGACATTGGCAAACACCATGAGTCATGACATGGAACCATTAGGCATGAGAAAATCAATTTCTTTGTGGAAAAGAAAACCTTTAACGGTTGAGTACCCCAAGGAGTACTTACGTGGGAAGGTCCTGCTGTTCTTCCAACAACACTACATATGACTTCAGTGACTCTCCAGTAGTGAAAGTGTCACCTGAACGAATATGTGACCCAGTATCTTCCTGTTCTGTGAGCAGCCGTTTTATCACCCATGGGCTGCAGCACATTGGTCTGTGGGCACTTAACTGTATGCACCACCCAGTTTCTCAAAATTTAGAAGAAACTCTGGTGATTTTATGTAACAGAATGCTGAAGCCCATGATAAGTAAGTGTTCGTGTTAGGGGTATGGATGTAGTCCTTGTTGCTAAGCTCCCAGTCTTATCTTCCTTCTCGAGTTTTCTAATGAGCACATTCGGTTATTTAACAGGGCACTGTGGGGTTTACATTGTGAAGATGTGTAGCTAGCTGGCTAGCTATTTTCTTCAAGAAATTATCTGTCTCTGTCTTTCTCTGCACCCTAAAAATCCATCAAACTAACCTTGAGATGCAGTTTCTAAGACATCTAAAAGGCACTCGGCTCTTTTAACACATTTGCAGTTGTCTAGAGGCAACTTGTGTGTGTTTAGAAACATTTCCATCACTCCAGAAGAAAACCCGTGCTCTCTAATAGTTACCTTATATTTCTCCCAAGCCTGCCAGGTCTAGGTGTTCATAGGACTGGAGCCATGAAATGTGTAGTCTTTAGTGACTGCTTCTTTTCCTTACCATAATTTATTGAAGGATCATACGTGTGTGGTATGGATCAACACATTTCTCCTTTTCTTTGGTGTGGGTGGTATGTGTGAGAACACAAATGTATGTAACATGTACAAGTACCCATGTGTGTGTAGCTATGCATGCACATGTGTGCATGTGTTTGTGGAAGCCAAAGAACAATATTAGATATTTTACCTCGGGAGCCACCAGTCATGTTGGTTTTTGAGACTGAGTCTTGAGAGCCTAGAACTCACTGATTTTTCCCAGGCTGGCTGGCCTGCAAGCTGCAGGGACCTTCCTGTGTCAGCATGCACAGCACAGGAATTGCGGGGGTGCTGTGTCAGTGTGCACAGCATGGGGATTGCAAGGGTGCTTACCATGTCAGCCTTGTAATTTGGGTTCAAAAGGTCAAACACGGTTCCTTGTGCATGTGTGACAAGGATTCCTGTTGGGGTCATCTTCTCTGCCCGGCGTGCATCATTTCCTCTCACTGCCAAACAACACTGGTTGTGTGGCTTTGCTGGCTGTCCATTCTCACTGTGTTATTTTATGAATGCTGCTGCTCTGAGCGGTGAATGTTTGTTCAAATTGCGTAGACGCCTTCATGGTGTGTTATGTCACAGAGGAACTGCCAAGCGGTCACACTGTTGTTGTCCATAGTAGGGAAAGGGAGCCTAGGTTTTTTGTTTTGTTTTCCGCACCCTGGCAACGCTTGTCGTCTTATGTCTAGAAGAGCAGTAGGGGTCATAGCCTTGTACCCCTGATGATGCAAGGCATTGTCTCAGGCCCGTAGTTATTGCTGTTTGTCTCTTCTCACAGAATACCCATTAGGATCCCAGGCCTGTGCTTTTTCAATTATGGAGCTGTGGGACTTCTTCATACATTCTGGACACTGGGCACATACCAGATAAATGGTTTGCAACATTTGCCCCCATTTCTGTGCATTTTTTTTTTTTTTTTGCCTTTATGTCATTTCCAACATGCATTTTTAAAATTTTGGTGTAGTCCAGTTAGCTTTCTTTTTTTTGTTGTTGTTGTACTTGGTGTATAGATAAGAAACTTCCTTAACTCAGGATAATGAGGGCCATGTCTACATTCTCTTCTGTTTTATAGTTTTAATGTGTACATTGGTTCATTTTGAATTAACTGTTCTATACTATAGAGGTACTCATTTCCTATTTAAAATTGCTTGTTTTAAAAATATTTAAGAGGAACTGGAGAGATGGCTCAGCGGTTAAGAGCTCTGACTGCTCTTTCAGAGGTCCTGAGTTCAATTTCCAGCAACCCCACCGTGTCTTACAACCATCTGTAATGGGATCCAATTCCCTCTTCTGACATGCATGTGTACATGCAGATAGAGCACTAATATACATAAGATAAATAAACAAATCTTTTAAAAGGCGTTGAAGAGCCATATGTGGTGGAGCATGCCTGTAATCCCAGGCTTGGGAGGCTGAGACAGAGTATTACTGAGAATTCTAGGCTAGCCTGAGCTCCATACTGAGTTTCAGGGTAGCTAGCTTGGGCTACAGGGGTAAGTACCTGCTTCAACCTTCAACCAGGGGGGCTGGAGAGAGCGCTAACTCCTTTAAAAAGCACTTGCTGGCTCTTGCCCCTGACCTCGGTTGGATTCCCAGCACTCACATGGTGGCTCTCAACTATCTGTGTAACTCAGTTCTTGGGGTCTGACAGCCTCTTCCGACACATGGGGCACATACACACATGGCAAGCAAAAACTCATACATATAAGATAGGATAAATCTAAATAAGTAAACACCTCTAAAATTCTTCAGAGGCCTGACGGCAGCTGCCAGACACGTGGGTGCTGTCTAAACAGTTCCTTGGCCTAATTCTTTCCCTAAGAAGTAATTGGTTTGGGTTTTGCTTTATTTTTAGACATGTTTTCTACTCCCCTACCTCTTTCCCCCACCCTTTTTCTTTTGCTGATGGGGTTGTACTATGCAGAGTGGCTGAGACTCTTAAGTGCTTGTCCGGCCTGGCTCTAGAGATACGGTCTGTTTTGGTGGAAGTTCATGTAGTTTACATACAGTGCTGCAAACTAGGGTGTAAAAATTGGAATGGCAGCTGCTGAGTGTGGTGGCATGTGCCTTTAATCCAGTGCCCAAGAAGTAGCAGCAGGTGGATCTCTATAAATCCAAGGCCAACCTGGTCTACGTAGTGAGTTCCAGGACAGCCAGAGCTGCACGAGGAACCTTCTGTGTCAAAAACCAAACCAAACCAAACCAAAACAACAAAACCAAATTGTGGAATAACGTAACTCCTTTGCTTCAGTGGCATCTGCTACCATTGATCAGTGTATCATGGATCAACACTCGCACAGTCCTTGTGCGAGGCTCTGCTGTTTTGGTCACATAGTTAGCATGACTTGTGTGGACTCTGGCAGATTCTGACAATGGTAAGTAAAGTATATGTTAAGATTTTAACCATCTAAAATGAGAGCCTTCTGCTTCAGTCTTTATAGTTTGCAGACCCGTGGGTGCACATTGTGACCAATCCATCAGAGATAAAAGCCACCACACTGGCTTGTTTCCTCAAGGATGCTGCTCTAGTGGGATTGGGCAGGCATGTATAGAGCATCTAAAGGTGTGGGACTGGGCAGGCATGCACAGAGCGCCTAAGGCTAGCCAGACACCTTGATAGACACTAGAGATAAAGACCAGTGAGACCACTGTTATTAGCATATCCACATCTAGGGTGCTTCATCTGGGAATATATAATGGTCAGGAAAGAGAAACAACACATTTTTCAGGAGCAGTATGTCTTGTGGTGTTTTCTAGACAATGAGGAATTGAGGAATTGATTACTCTGTCACTACCACTAAATGCAAAGGCTTAGGTCCATAGGTTTGGAGGTCTCATAGTTCCCCTCTTCATATACAGACAGGGAAGCTTAGTCAGACAAGTTTGTATGTAAGTAAACTCAGGAATGATAGAACTTGGAGTAGACCTGTGTCAGGGAGCCATTGTAACACGTTTGTTTACGTTGAGTCTACATTAGCTAGAGATAACAGGAGCAGGATCACAAGAAAGGGAAGGGAAGAGTTTTGAGGTAGGCGGACAGTCCATCAGAAGCGGTAAGTACTGGTGCTTCACCGTAGTCTGGGATTTTAGCCAAACTTTCAGTTTCTGTCAGGAACATGGAACAGTATTTTGCTAATTTGGGCCATTGTTATTAACTGAATTTGAGATGTCTCGGCTTTTGCTCACTGTCAGGTATGGGGTATGTGATCAAAGAGCGGTAATGATGGCAGTGTATAAAGTCTCTTCCCTTAGCAGTCATTTCTGTCATTTAGGTAAATGGCGAAGCTTTGCTCATCTTTGTCACTTCAATACCTTAAGGAAATTTTCAGTTCCAATTATTTAAAAATGTTCAGATGCCTAACGTTTTTCCAATTCATATCAATCAAATCTGTAGGCATGGTTTGTACAGGCTTGCACGTCACAAAGCTCATGTGGACTCCTGAAGACGCCGTCTGAGAGTGGGAGAGGGTAGAGTGAGAGGGCTCTTCTTGTTAACAGTGAGCCTGGCCTGATTTGGGGTTGTGGGGATATCAAGAGGTGTAGTCTGGAAGATGGGAGCAACATGGTGGAAGCAGTGGTTGCTTTTCTTAGCGAGTGTCTCTTTGTCAAATTGTTACAAAAATTTGAACTTCAGGGGATGTCAACGTGGGAGAATACAAAAGTCTAGAGTTGTATTTGTTTTTTTTCCTCTTTTAGTTTCTAAATTATGGGGGTGGCAGGGGAGTTTGGGGGGAGGGGTAGGAGTGCTGATGTGAAACTAGCAATGATTAGCAGCAGTTGTAGATCAGTAATTATGTTGGGGGATCAGTGCACGCACATGCACGTGTACACACACACACACACACACACACACACACACGGCCAATACATGTGCTTATTAAAGTCTGTTACAGCAGATTTTATATAAATTCACTCATGGAAGTTAACTTTTTACATAGAGTTTTAATGAGATACAAAATGGCGTAAGCATTTCGTTCTGTCTGCTCTGGAAGAGAGACACTCCCTCAGGTGATGAGAGTTTATTAAAGACTCTTAGGAGAGGGAAGGGAGCTCAACAAAGTCCTCTATAATTGTAAAGACAGTTGCCACTGGGGAGCCACTTGCTGCTCTTGCAGAGGAGGACCTGGGTTTGGTTCCCAACATATAGGGTGGCGCCCAACAGTCTGTAACTCTAGTTCCAGGGAACCTGATGCCCTCTTCAGGCTTCTGTAGGCACCAGGCCACAGGTGGTGCTCATACATACATATAATAATAATATCAGCAGTAACGATAACAATAATAAAAATAGCCTCTGATGGGGGAGGGGCTAAGATGCTACCCAACCCCTCCCTTCTTTGTACCCCATGCCCTTCCCTGAAGCAGTGTAAGCCATCTTCAGTGAACTTGATGTTTATAAAACATAAAAGTAGAGCTGCCTTAATTCAAGCTAAGACCAATGGCTGCCTCTCTTTTCCTCCCCTCCCCCTGCCCCCACTTTCCCTTGCACTCTAAGGCTGAGTTAGTTCTGAATTAACTACAGGACTGTGCGAGAGCTCCCTGCTCACCAGTTAGAGCGGTGGAAAGCTGCCTGTCTTCCTTCCTTTTCTCTGCTGAGCCATTGACAACTTTATCTGTTATTCCCCCAGAGGGCCTATCTGCTGCTCTCTGCTCCCTTTCTGGTCACATTAAGATTTATTTTTATTAATTTTTGATTACGTGTGTGTGTGTGTGTGCGTGCACGCGCGTGCGCCTGGGTGTGGGCAGGTACCTCTAGAGGCTTAGGGTTTGGATCCCTGCAGCTGGAGTTGCAAGTGGTTGCGAGCAGCTTAATGTGGGTGCTGAGAGCTGAACTCAAGTTCTCTAGAAAAGCAGTGTGTGCCCTAACCGTGGATCCATTTCTCTAGCTCTATAAGAATATTAAACAAAAAGTTCCGTTTACATCCTTTACAATCTTGTAAAGATTGCTGTTTGGTTGTGTAGATGATTTATTTATATGTATGTGTATGAATGCTTGCATGTCTGCAAGTGCCCCTTTTGCATACCTGGTGCCCAGGGAGACGGAAGAGGGCATTGGATCCTCTGGAACCGGAGTTAAGATAGTTGTGGTTGTGAGTTGTCACGTGGGTGCTGTGAACCAGACTTGGGTCTCTGCAGGAGCAGCCAGTTCTCTTAGCCCTGGAGCTGACCCTGTACCCTGTGGTATGATGACTGTGGTATGTGGTGTGTACCCTGTGGTTTATGATGAGAGCATCTCTCTGACTGGCATCAGCTTTTGCTGTTCCTTATTTATTGATAATGTCTGTGGTTCCTGTTTAGTCTCCCTAAGAAATAGGATCTAGTTGGATTAGTGAGCGATTATTCAATCTAGACTGTCTTCTGTTGGGCTTCCCAAGCGCCTACACTTCTAGTTCTAAGGATTGTTTCATTTGACAGGGAAGAGACTGCCTCATTCTCCCTCATGTTCTAAGGGAATAGGACCACACACCAAGGTTGACAAAGAATTACTGCTGGTAGTTTCCTTCAGAGGTAGTTGTGGCGATTTGGCCAGTTCACCTAGGACATGCTATATTTTATTAAATTGTCAGTAAATAAAGGAAGAACTTTTGTTATCCTCGTAGGTGATGATAGCCACAGTTGTCACTGAGTACTTTTCATTGCAAGCATTGTATTAGCCTGTAGCAACATGTGAGCAATATGATACCTTTTACTGATGAAAACCCAAGGGACAGTTGAAGTAAACAGTGTTGGGTTCCATGTTCCTATCTTCTAAGTGGACTCTGACTGGCCATTAGTGTTCCAGACAATGGATATGCAGTCTATAGCATGACATGCCAGGCAAAGTGATGATCAGATCTCAGGCAACGTGAATAAGGGCTCAGAGCTAGTTGGTGCCACAAACAGGTCTGGATTCCTTCAGTAGTGCTCTAGCCTGCTAGGGAACGGTACCCAAGTTTTGAAGTGGTAACAGGTCTCGTGTTAGGGACACATAATTCATGGCTGTGTGTGGTATAACCCAGCAGCAGTGACCTACAGAGACAAGAAGCAGTGTATGGCTCTGTCAGCCAGGTGGATTGTCTGCTGAGTCAACCTCCACTCTGACAACTGAAGAGGAATTACTCTGTTAGACTGGTCTTCAGGTGATACAGGACACTAAGAAATGCCCAAATCAATTCCTGTTTTAGGAAAAGTGAGAGCTTTGGTGGGTGGAGGGATTCTAAGGGAGGAATAAGCATCCTAGGCAAACACTGAAAATACAACGAAGGTACACTGTCCTGAGAGTGAAGACTCTGAGATTAAGAACATCAAAAAGCTAATTATATTAGATGTAAAATTCCTTGACTGGCAGAAACTCTTGTTTTCATATTGCATCTTGGTTTTTAAATGAAGTAAATACTAACTGAAGTGGTGTCAGCAAAGGTTTGGCAGAATAGTCTTGGCTCCACTGCAGGAGGTAGGGAATGGCGTTAGTCCTGCGTGTGCTGGTTCAACTCTGAGGACAGCGGTCTTTGGAGGTTAGTAAGTCTTGGAAGCTGGTATACTCTTTTCAGTCAATAAGGTGATACTGCCCTAGAGTTCCTTTTTAGGAAGCAGCTCCCCAGTCTCCAGCCAGGACTGATAGTGGGGCTCACCAGTTTGGATTTTATGGATAACAACTTTTCTAGATGGTTTGTTCCTGTGTATGCTGACGCTTG
Source organism: Rhynchomys soricoides (assembly GCA_019843965.1). Lineage (NCBI taxonomy): Eukaryota > Metazoa > Chordata > Mammalia > Rodentia > Muridae > Rhynchomys > Rhynchomys soricoides. The sequence continues at coordinate 11,881,975 of JADRCH010000005.1, read as the reverse complement.
AGATCCAGTGACAGATGAACTATGTTGTCAGTTTTATTTTCATTATGTTAAAGGGAAAGCATTTTCTTCCCCTTAAGTATTAGGGCTCCTAATCAGTAGCACTGAAGACTGTACTCAAAGACTGTTTTTAAATACAGGGTTTCACTGTTTGGCCGTGGCTGACCTGAACTATCTGTGTTAACCAGGTGGGCCCTGAACTCAGAGGCCATCTGCTTCAGGAGTGCTGGGATTAAAGGCGTGCTCTACTGTGTCCACCATCTGTTTTTGATCCAGTTTCTAAGAAGGCTGTATGGGCATTGGGAGTCATATAAGCAGGTGCTGGCTACACCGCAGGCAGCAGAAGACTGTTACATAAAGCTTCAGATTTATCAGCATTCCCACACAGCTGACAGTGAGTAAATTTGAAGTTGGACAGCATGATAGCACATACCCGTAATCAATCCCATGGCTCAGGCACCTGAGGGCAAGAGGCCTCAACCTTAAGTCTGAGAGCAGCTTAGGTTGGGTACTTAGTACTTGTATGAGGAACCAAACAAACTTAATTCTGGAACAATATAAAAGTAACCAAACAAGTGTGGTAATTCAGAGCGGTCAGTTCTTTCTCTTTTAAAAGTGAAAGTCTCCTCTCACACGCTGCTCCTTTGGTAGTACTACATTAGGGAAGGTTCCAAAGAGACTAGGTAGTGTGAGAGACAGTTAACTGACCTGGATTGTTGTGGAAGGAACGTGTACAGTTTGGTTTTAGTAACTGAAGGTAGACTACTGGAAGGATGCTTTTACCTGAGTCTCTTTGGTATAAATTATGCATTTATTTATATGCTTGATTTTTCTTTTTAGGAGTATAAGGTGAATTTTGGAGTAATTGAAAAAACTGAGGCACCCAGGCACTGCGAGGTGGTGTGCACCTGTATCCCAGCCCTTGGGAGGAGGAGCCAGGCTAACCTGTTTAGTGAGTTGTAGGCTAGCTAGGGCTACCCAGTGAGAGCCTGGCTCCCAACAGGATATTTATCTTTCTGAGGCACATTTCGTCTTTGTGCTTTTGTTTTTCAACTGATTTTGTTACTTGATAATGATAAGTATTCATGCCTCCAAAATCAGAGCTGTGAAGGTCTGCGCAGTGAGGTCTGGATTCTGAGCCTAGGACTCTAAAGGTCCCTTGCTCCTCCTGTAGGGTATCCTACAGGTAGGTAGAGTCACCATTTCCCATAGACTCTCCTTTTCCTGTCATGTCCAGCAGTCTGCATAGCCCTTTAAACAACTTGAAAGCAGCATGTGACTCAGCTGGCTATACTTCATCATGGCCGTGGGCCATCGGCTGTTGACGGACTTAAGTCTCCATCTAATCTTTTGCTATAACGACTACTATTTAGCTAGTATATCCTTGGCTGGGTCCCTAGAAGTGAAACTGTGGCTCAGAGGATTTCTGTTCCTATTATCCAGGTCTGAGAACCCCTGATTCCTTTGTAGCTTTCTGCGCATGTGAGACTTGGGAGTGTTTCTGACTGAGAGAGAAGTGGTTGTTGTGTCAGTATACTTTTCATTAGTCTTCTCTTGTGGGTGCGATTAATATCTTTTCATCTCCGTTTTGAATGATCTTCATAGTTTTACTCTTCTTTAGAAGCATTTTTGGTTGTCACTGTTGAATAATTCCTTTTAGTGTTTCTATTCAGGAGTTACAAGACTTACGGAAGAAAGTATCACCAAGCATGTCTTGTTAAGCAGCAAACCTAGAAGGCCTGCTGTGTTTTCTGTTGACAAGTGTTTCTTAACACTTAAGCTATACAGAACAATGAGCCGTTCCTGTCTTTTCACACATATGCCCCTGTTTGCTGTGCTCTCCTTTGTCCACCTCGCCCCTTCCTGCTGTCCGCCTCGCCCCTTCCTGCCGGTCCTTCTCAGTTTCCCAAACATGACTTTGCTTCATGCCTCAGGTGTCCTGTTGCCTCTGTCTCGCTTGCACCTTCTGTGATCTCCTTCCTATCTCCTGGTCCCCTGTCTAGTTTCATGAGCTATATATACATGTGAATATACATATATGTGCCAATAAATTTAAATCTAGATTTCATATATGAGGGAAACACAGGTATTTCTCTGGCCTTGCTTATTTTGCTTAACGTGGTGATGTCTGTCTTGGTCCATTTTCCATATTTTATTTACGTTTCGGTCCATTTTCTTGTAAATGTGACTTCGTTTTTCTTTATGGCAGAGTATACTATCACTTTCTCTGTTCTTTCATCTGTTGGGTGTGTAGGTTGGTTTATAGCTTGTCATTGTGAATAGTACAGCAATAAAAGAGAGCCTGCAGATACATCTGTGGCATGTTGACTCAGAGTCCTTGTATATATCTGGTTGTTGTGGGGCTGGCTGTCTGGTGGGTCTGTTTTCTGTTCTTTTGAGGGCCCTGCACACGGATTTCTGCAGGGTCAGTGCTAGTTTGCGTTCTTACCAGCAGCAAATGAGGGTTCCTCTTTCCGATGGCCCTTGTCAGCACTTGTTGTCATTTGGTTTTTCTAATGGTGGCCCTGGTGAGTGGGGAGCAAGGGACTCTCCAGCAGTTTCAGTTTGCATCTCACTGGTGGTGAAGGACACTGAGGACTTGCTAAGGCCCTTCTTGGCCTTCTTTAAGGGACTCTATTCAGTTCATTGGGGCCCCGTTTGCTTGGGTGATTGGGGGGGGTATTTAATTTTTATTTTAATCCTGTCTGATGTAGGTAGCAAAGGTTTCCTATGGGGTAAGACTATCCTTCATTCTGGCAGTGGTTTCCTTGGCTGTGCAAAGCCCTTTTAGTTTATGCAATCTCTTGTCAACTCTGGGCTAATTAATGTCTTTTTTCAGAAATGCCTTGCCTGTGCCTACATCTTGGAGTCTTTTACGTGTGTTTCCCTCCAGTTTCAAAGTTTTGGGTCTCATGGTAGATAATTTCTTTAATCCATTTTGAACTGAACTGCTCTCTGGATAACAGGGCAAGGTGCAGAGGCCATTCGGTTTCTCAGAGCAGCAGCCCTCAGTGAAGCAGCTATCTCTTCCCAGCGTATGCTTCTGAAAGGCACAGTTGTCAAAAATCAGGTGGCCACAGCTGTGTATCTTCTTTCCGGGACCTCCATTGCACAGTTGGTGTACGTGCCTCTCTTGTGAGTTCCCGTGATCTTGTTGCTGTAGTATAATTTGAGATCAGGAATTGTGATATTTCCCTCATTGCTTTTTTTGCTTAGGATTCCTGTGCTTCCTTATGCCTTTAAAGATTTTTTTTTTAGTTCTGTGAATGTCACTGGAATTCTGATGGAGATTGCATTGACTGTATAGATCATTTTTGATAGTGCACTTTTACACTGTTTATTTTGCTGATCTACAAGCATGGGAGGTCTGCCCAGTTGTCCAGTCCTCTTCAATCTCCTCTTCACTGAGGTTTAGTCCTAGGCATTTTATGTTTTTGAAGCCATTGCTGATGAGATTTTTGTTAGGATTATTTGCTTAGTTTTCACACCAGGAACTGTTTCTGGTCATAGAACAGCTGCGATTCTTGTCTCTGTTGCATTGCTAGAATGTTTAGCAGGTTTAAGACTCTTTCTGGTGCAGCCTTGAGGCCCTTTTAAGTAGAGAATAGTGTCATCTATGGGTAGGGATGCTCTGAGTTCTTATATTCATCCTGTCTTATTCTTCTTGCTAAGACCAAGATAATTGAACCTTGTTTTATAAGTTTTATTATTTATGGGTGTGTGCATGTGCACCTGCCTGGACTGTGTTGTGCATGGAGGTCAAAGGATAATTTCTGTTTTCTCCTTCTACCTTTGTGTGATTTCCAGGGATCAATCAAACTCAGGCTGCCAAGTGCCTTTATCCTCTGAGCCATCTTATCTACCTGGATCTGTTCTTAACCGAATCAGGCCTCCTCTGCATATTTATGGTTTCCAAGTGAGGTTATCATTGGGAGGGGTTTAGTCACAGGGATGCTGGCTTACATGACTGACTCATTCCTGTGCCCCTTTTTTCATCCATTCCTCTTAAGAGATTGGTACTTCCCTGTCCTCTTATGAGGAAGACTGCCTTTGCCTTCTGGGTATAGCATCTCTATACACAGTAGTAGCTTGCTTGTCATAAGTTGCTTCAGTTTGTACTGTCTTGAAATGTCCTTGTCTCTTGTCTTAGTTAGGGTTTTACTGCTGTGAAAAGACACCACAACCAAGGTAACTCTTAAAAGGACAACATTTAATTTGGGCTGACTTACAGGTTCTGAGGTTCAGTCCATTATCATCAAGGCAGGAACATGGCAGCATCCAGACAGACATGGTGCAGGCGGAGCTGAGAGTTCTATATCTTCATCTGAAGGCTGCTTGCAGAATACTGGCTCCCAGGCAGCTAGGACCACAGTCTTAAAGCCCACACCCACAGTGACACACTTCCTCCAACAAGGCCACACCTACACCAACAGGGCCATACCTTCTAATAGTGCCACTCCCTGGGCCAAGCAAATACAAACCATCACCTCTCTCCATCAGTTTTTAAAAGGTGGCTTTGCTATCTAAAGCCATCGTGATCGGTATTTGTTTTCTTTTGGAGTATAACCCCGCGCTTCTGTGGTTATTTGGGTTGCAGATTGAGATCCGACGTGTTTGCCTTTGTCGACTGTTGATGATTTTCCCTTTAAGCTTCTTTTACTTTGTTTTGTTTTGTTTTCAGATGCTGGAGACTGAACCAGTGTTGTGCAAGTGCTCTCCCACTGAGCTGCACCCTGACTCCCTTTTCCTCCTTACTGTTGCTTCTTTGCTTTGTAGTTCTAACTTCCGGACTGTGAGATGTCTGTAGGCATTCTTCTCTGGTGGTGTCTGTTTGGACTCTAAATGCTCTTGTGTTTGGGAGCCTATTTCCTCTTCTAAATCTGGTAACATTTTTTTGGGATGGTTTCTTGGGATAGATCACTTATGCCTTGAAACTTTACCTTAGCTGGTCTCCTTGGTTCTTGGGTGTTCCCAGAGTCCCTGGAGGATTTGTCCGTGTTACACATGTCTTTATTTGTATGTGTCTGAGTGTATCATTGCCTTAAGCTTGTTCTCTGGGACAATAATATTTATTCTTGTATGCTTGTTTGTTGGTGATACTTCTATGATGCTTCTTATTTTTCTGATGGACTCGTGTTTTCAGCATTTCTAACTTGGTTCTTTTTCAGAATCTGTTTCCTTGTTCAAAATTTTGAATTAATGGCTCTTTTTATTACCTTACTTTCTTACTCAGACCCTGAGTCATCGATACTTTTAAAAAATAAGATCCTTAGCTCTTTAAAAAAAAAAAAACCCACTAAATTATATGTACATACATATATCTGTGAGGTGATTGGTATTGCACACGTGTGCAGGTGCATGCCCACAGAGGTTAGTTTCTTCTGGCGCTGTGAGGCACCTGAAGTCCACACTGAAAACAGAGTTCACACCCTTTGGGGGGGCAGTGTACACTCTTAACTGCTGATGTATCTCTCCAACCACAGCCCCTTTCTGGCACTTTATCTGTCTCAGTATCTTTGGGTTTAGTGTTGAGTTGTGAACTTGTGAAGGTGTTGCAGTGGCCTGTTTTTATTATTATTATTATTATTATTATTATTATTATTTTGGTGTATACTCATTGGGTTTTGTGTATCTTGGGGTTGAATGTGTCTTCTAGGTTTTATTTTTCCCGTTTTGTTTGTTTTATGAGAGTCTTCCCTGGGTTTGTATTCCCTGCTGCCTGAGGTGGGACCTACTGCAGTAACAGTGATGGTTTGACAGCAGCCCTGGCGTGGAGATGCAGTAACTCTCTGACCCTTCTGAGCCCCGGCTCTTTTTCGGTCTTCTTTCCCCTCCTACAAAATGGGTGGTCTTGAGGTGGGTCCTCGAGGGTCTGTTGGGACTCCTGTACCACACTTCCCTCTGTTCCACCTGGCCCTGCAGCTTCCTTCTCTCTCCTCTTCCCTTCTTCCCCCTTCTCTTCCTTCCTCTTGGTGCTTCCTTCCCCTTCCTTCCTCCTTCCCTTTCTTGGTCTCATTCCCTTCCTTCTCCTTCCCTTTCTCCCTCGTCTTTTTCCTTTGCTTCACTTCCCCTCCCCATCTTCCCTTCTTAACCCCTCCTTTCCTCCCGTTCATCCCCCATCTTTCCCCCTTCCTCTTCCTTCTTTCCTCCCTATTTTTGCTTTCCTTCCCCGTCTTTACCTTACAGAGTCTACCCTTGTGTAGCCCAGGTTAGCCCTGAACTCTGGATTTTCCTGTCTCACCTTCCTGAATTCTGAATTATAGGCAAGTTCCACCATACCTGGCTGCCCCAATGACCTAGTTCTTTTTTTATATTGTTCGTGAGGCGTGAAAGTCAGTCTGTTTTCTGGTAGAGCCAAGGTTTCAACCCCGTAGACCCAATGGGGGTAAAAGCCCTATAAGGAGCAATGGCATGCGTTTGCCAGGCTCCTAGAAACAGCTCCTGACACAGTGCCTGTATCTCTCCATAGGTCTTTGATGTTTGGTCAAGTGAAAAGGGAAATTCCCCTTAAGCCCCTCCTCAGGTAGGGGCGTGGTCACTCCCCTAAGCCCTGCCATAGGTAGAGGCGTGGCCACATAGTCTAAAGACATCTCCATGTTAATGAGGCACCTATCGATTTAGCTCTGTCCCCTTCCCAGTTACTATTTCAACTTCTCCCCTCCCTGAGAGTTCGGGGGTACAGTCTCACCCACACCACTCTTCGAAATGAAAATAAACGCTCTGAAACCCTGGGCTGTCTCTCTTCATCTGCCGTGGGAAACAATGGAACTGGCCTTCATCTAAAGAGCCTAGTCTAGCCTCCCACCAAAGCAGTCTCAGTGTTCCCAGCATTGGCAGTCATCCACCCAGTGCAGCTAGCTGATGCCCAAACTGCCAACCCGGTCCTGGTGAAGACCCCAGCAGGGCTCCTTCTCCCCTTTTGGCTCGTCCTCAGCATCCGACATCCAGCTGTGTGTGTGATGCCCAGAGCCTGGGAACCCCATGGAGCTGACTGAGGCCTGTCCCCCGGACACACGGCCGACCGCCCCTCCACTCCCCCCCCAGGCCTGTGGGGGGTGCTCGAGGTCAACTTCTCTTCTGTCCCGCCTCCCCCAGGGACCAAGCGTGGGACTTTACTCTCCACAGAGCTGGTTATATTCAACAATTGTTGTTGTTTAGGACAGGATCTCACTATGTAGCCCGCCCTCACAGGACTGGAATTCACTATGTAGACCAGGCTGGTCTTGAACTCATAGAGATCTGCCTGCCTCTAGCTTCTCAGTGCTGGGATCAAAGGCAGCTCCACACTTCTTAATTAAATGTCTACCCAGTTCTTAATTAAAATAGGCAGTCATCATAATTGGAGGGACCTGTGTGAAAGTATATATATCAGTATAATCAGTGCTGATAATGATGAATACTGAGAGCTAGGAAGCACTAAGCTTGCCTTTATCTTTGCTACTGGATGCCTGCTTTCCCAAATAGTGCTGGGATGAGCCAGCCAGGCTCAGGCTGAGCAGGCACTTGTGGACTTTTCTGCCAGCTGTGTGGCGCCTGCAGTAGCAGGTCCTTTTCTGAGAGAGAGGCTATGCCAAGGTGAGGTGACTGCAGAGTTGGCAAGGCTGGAGAAATAGGCCAGGGCTGGGCTGATGGTCAGAAGCCTTATATATTTTATCTGAGGAATTGAATTTAAAGTCTTAAAGTTGCTAGGGAGACTTTTAAAAAATCTGTAATGTGAGGGGTGGAAGAAGGAAACCATACAATCAACTTTGCATCTTTAGAAGCCAGTTGTAAGGAAAATGGACTGAGTTGCGCTTGACAGGGCAGTAGGTCTGGCGATAGGAGCTGCATTACATGAGAACTTGTTAGAAACAAAGATTTTCTTTTTCATTTTAAAATTATTTATTTTTTTGTGTGTGTGCATTGGTGTTTTGCCCATGTGTATATCTGTGTGAGGGTATCAGAACCCCTGAACTTAAGTTACAGTTTCAAGCGGCCATGTGGGTGCTGGGAATTGAACCTGAGTCTTCTGGAAGACCAGCCAGTGTTCCTAACTTCTGAGTACACACCTTTAATCCCAGCACTGTGGGAAGCAGAGGCAAGGGAATCTCCGAGCTTGAGTCTAGCCTGGTCTACAAAGTGAGTTCAGGACAGCCAGGGCTACACTGAGAAACCCTGTCTCAAAAAACAAACAAATAAAACTAAACAAAAACAAAGCAAACAAACAAACAAACAGATTTTCAAGCCCCACTCCAGAACTGCTGAATCAGTCTGGGTTGAGGTGGAGTAGTTTCTTTCATTTGATTGTTACATACACCAATGGTTGAAAGTGGAAACATCAGCCAGGCAGGCAAGCCTTTTAATCCCAGCACTTGGGAGGCAGGGGCAGGCGGATTTCTGAGTTCCAGGTCAGCCTGGTCTACAGAGTGAGTTCCGGGACAGCCAGGGCTATAAGAGAAACCCTGTCTTGAAAAAACAAAAACAAAACAAACAAAAAAGTGGAAACATCTTTCAGATTGTGAGTTACATTTCACATGAAGTCTGTAGTTCATTTTATTTGGCATGTTCATTATATTTGTGTTTGACACTCAAAATTGAAAGAAATAAAATTTTGTGATTTAGTAATTTTTATAGGAAAGCTTAATAGTCAAAGATTTGAAAGGCTAGGAAAGTGTGCTAACGTATTTGGAAAGGGGGAGGGAGCCTAGGCCAAGTAGAAAAATAAACTACAGACAAGTAGTGATAATGGTGTAGAGGAAAGTCAGAGGAATGTAATCTTGAATGTTCCAGATGCTGGCTGAATAGGACACTGATTTCTAATGTATTTAATCTGAAATTGGGGAAACTGTTGGAGGTGCTATTTTAAAAAGAGGACTATCCCGCTCATAAAGAGCTATAGGGTCCGTGACGCTGAGGCTCGGCCTGGAGAGGGCTTCTGAGAGAAGGCGTGTCCAAGTCAAATCATGGATCCAAGCTGATGACCTGTGTTCTGCCTGAGATGGCTTCCAAGATTGCTCTCTGTAGATAGGTCTTTAGATTGCGCTCTCGCTCTCTCTCTCTCTCTCTCTCTCTCTCTCTCTCTCGCTCTCTCTCTCTCTCTCTCTGTTCTGCTTTAGATAGCTTTTTTTTTTTTTAATTTTTAATTTTTTGCTATTCTAAACATCTGTAGTTGAGACAGCTAGCTTTCTGTTCGAGACAGCTCTGTCTAGGTGAGACAGCTCTCTCTGCTGGTAAAATTCTAAAAGTTCTCTCCATAGCTCATGGGTTTTCTGACCAAATTCAAAAAGGTGCTATAAAAAAATTCAAGTCAGAAATCCTGTTAGAAAATTCTAAAAGTAATTCTTGCATTTTCCAATCAAAATCAGAAAGCCAGAAAAAAAAATTCTAAATAAGCTGTGTTTCCTCTTCACACAGCCTGCTCTGGACAGCTGCTAGAGAACATTCTAGAAGAGCTCTGTCCACTGAGTCATTCTTGGGATTTTCAACCCAGGTCAGAAATCCTATTTTAAAAAAAATTCTAAAAGAGCTGCATTTCCTTTCCATGGACTTTTGACTAAAATAAAAAATCCTGTTAAAAAAATTCTTGAAGAGATCTCTAGACTGTTCAGCTCTCCCTAGAGAAAAATTCCACAGAAGGAACTGCTATCACTTCCTGCTAGCTCATCTCATGCAAACCAAAAGCCCAGTTTTTTATTTACGTATCAACTCAGTTATTTATTCCAGGGTCCCTCTTGACCATCCCACAAATTGCATTCCATGACTTTAGCCCCTTGACTCTTAAAAAAAAAAAAAAAGGGAAAAAAAATACCCAGAGATCTGCCTTCTTTGTAAACTTGGCTGGGTGGGACCTTGTCCTGAGATTACCATTCTGACCACACCTGGATCTAAATTAGCTCTGTTCCTGCTGACCTTAAATTCAGGAATCTGCCTGCCTTTGTAAGCACAAACAAACAAACAAACAGAAACTTAGCTGGGTGGGATCTTGCCGGGTTACACCACTCCCTCAATCTCTGTATCTCCTTCTTTAGCATCTTCCAGACCAGATGGCTCCCGGTGCAGCTGCCTCTGCTCCTTTAGATCTGTGAAGCCCCTCATACAGTCCATATTGCATCCTTATAGTTTTGAATAGTTGAGAGATTATGTATTTTCAGACTTCTGTTTTTAGAGTTCTTTTCTACAGCCTTAAAGGTTGTCCTAAAGATTCCATCAGCTACTATTTTGCTGGGACAGTAGCCACACCTTCGCCTCCCTGCCTCACGCTGTCTCCGATTATCATGGAGTCATTAACCTTAGCAGAAAAAATCTTCCTCCAAGGTACATAAAAATAGTGTGTATTATTATTCAGACAAGCCTTACCCTCAGCAGCCATCCATACTCAGGGAGGACCACGCCCTATTGGCTCTGTCCCTGTGGTGAGAACCATGTCATTCCACCCCCACCAAGGCCATGCTAGACTCAGCAATATATACATGTATGTGTGTATCTCTCTCTCGCCATGTATTCATACATACTGCATGCATACACACTCATGCACCACACACACACTCACACACACACACTCACACTCACTCACACTCATACACTCTCACACACTCACACTCCTCGCACACACTCGCACACACTCACACACACACACTCACACACACTCACACACACACTCACACACACACTCACGTAATTAAAGGAGAGACCATGATTTGGGAGGTAGAACATAGGATTAGAGGAAGGGGGTGGGAGTGATGGAGATAATTCCTCATGTGTGAAATTCTCAAAGTAATAAAACATCACAAAAATAAAAAGGAGACCCTGAAGCCAGATATGGTGGCTTATGAATCTAATGGCCAGCATTCAGGAGGCTGAGGCGGTAGGACCGCCAAGGGTTCAAAGCCAGCCAGGGCTATAGAGTGAGACCCTTTGTCATACGGGGTGAGGGTATGAACTAGCGTCCTAGGCAGTCAGCACCACACAGCAAGTAAGTGGGCCTGCTTCAATCTTCATAGACAGACTCGCAGATGACTTGCGTCTAACACATGTTTTCTTTGTTTTTTCTTTGAGGGTGTGAGGGCTCCGGGTTTAAATATTACCTTTGTTGAAATGTTGAATGCATCTGACAGTACTTTCAGTTTGCTTTGTTTTGCTGAGTGACCAAAGGTTCAGATAAAGCAAATAGTATGTAAGTATCAAAATTGTGTCTTAATTATTAACTCTTATATTTTTTTTCTCTTTCAATTCTTTTTCCAGGACCCATCTGTCACACAGGTGACAAGAAATGTACCGCCGGGACTTGATGAATACAATCCTTTCTCCGACTCTAGAACGGTAACATTATTTATTTTTTTGCACTTCTTCTAAATCTTTAAATGGAAGTTAAATAGAGGATATTTTAATTATGTTTTTTTTTTTCAGCTGATGGATTAAGTGAATGTAAAACAAGCTGTGTGAATGTGTTATTTAGAATTCAGGGTTAGGATTGTTTTTCTTTTATGGGAAGGACATTGGTGGTAACCGGGAATTACCATGATAGTTCTAGAGAAGTCCCTGAGATTTCCTCTTCCATTCTGTAAATTAAAGTGCTAGCCCTGTGCTGCATGGGCCTCCTCCTAGTACTTGGAGCATTGGGAAGCAGGACTGTGCCTCTCCATGTTCATGCTGCCTTTGGGAATGTGGGCGATGCCTCCTGATAGTGGGGACTGCCTGTGACGTTTGTGTGCTTGTCATTTTGAGTCACCTGCTGCTGTAGCAGTTCCTTCTTGAAGTCTACTGCTCTAGGAAAAGAACTTTCTTCCTCTCAAAATTCAGGGTTGCTTAAGGGGTATGAGAAGAACTCCTGATGGGTGCTCTGCTACTCTGTGTGCTCATTAGGGGATAAAGGACCATGTTCTGCCATCCATTAAGGTCATAACCAGTTACAGTTAGGGGTTTTTGCTAAAGCCTTTTTAATAATTTTATTTGATCAAGATTTTAGAACTTTTGAAGTGGCTTTCTCCTCAGATGATGTTGTCTTCTGAAGTTTTGTTGATATCTTAGACAATTGTACGCACCAGGTCCCTAGTTATAAACATTTGTGACTCTGAAAATGTTAGTCACCCCATGGATACTTGATACATATGTGTATTTTTATCACCCTATAATGATCCTTAACTGGTGGTCACCTCTTCTCTTCTTCTGGTGAATATTTATCATAGTGTAGAAGATTATTCTGAAAGATGGTATAGAATTTCCTTGGGGGTTTCTTCAATGTGTATTTATTGACTCCTTAGTTCTATAGGAGCTTTGTACAAAGTTGTAATTAAAAACAAAAATGTATTTGGTCCTTGTCCTCAGTTCTGGATGTATAGATCCTAAAACTTTTGGAATTTGATGTATGCTAATGAGGTGACTGGTGGTTTTGTGTCCCTAGGTGCTTCAGGATGGGTGATGGTCACCAGGGAGTCTAAGCATGACTAGATAGCAGAAATTAATCTTTCTTTCCAGGAGAGGGTCAGGAGGTATCATAGCTTCAGTTGTAAACCGAAAGCTTACTTGACCTAAAAGCCTGGAGTCACCTGGGAAGAGGGAATTCCGGTTGAGTAATTGCCTTGGTCAGATAGGCCTGGGGCATGACTATGGGTGTCAGGTAGGCCTGAGGCATGTCTATGAGAGTCAGATAGGCTTAGGGCATGTCTATGGGGGACAGATAGGCCTGGGGCAGGTCTATGTGTTAACTGATGTAGGAAGGCCTGACACACTGTGGGTGGTGCCATTTCTAGTCTGTTGAGCCTGGGCTGTCTAAAAAAGAGTAGCTGAGCCTCATGTGCTGATGCATATCTTCAGTCCCTGCACTGGAAAGGCAGAAGCAGGCAGGTCTTTGTGAATTCAAGGCCAGCCAGGGCTATATGGAGACCCTTTCTCAAGCAAGCAAGCAAACAACAACCTAGAGAACTGTGAACTTGGAAACAGGCCAGTAAGCAGTCTTCCTCTGAGGCTTCTGCTTCAGTTTCTGCTCCAGGTTCTTGCCCTAGCTTCCTGTGATGACATACTAGTAAGTAAGTAAGTAAGTAAGATGGAATAAACCTTTTCTCCTCAATTTGCTGTCTGGTCAGCATTTTATTGTTGCAACAGAGAAGCAAACTAGAACAAAGAGGAACTGGACTGAGTTAATCACTCCAGTGGCCACCTCTTTACCCATCTGTTTATGCAATGGGTCCTCTCATCAAGGAGCCAGAAGAAAGGACATAGGAGTTTGGGCCACTTCTCCTCCATAGTCTGCCTGTGCATCTTTTCCATTGGTTGGTTCTGAATTGTGTTCTTTCTAACAAACTAGTAATACTATTTTTTTTTTTCAGTTCTGTGATTTTTTTTTCCTAGAAAATTATGAAATATAAGAAAGAGGCCATGGAAAACCCCCTATTTATAACCAGTTGGTTAAAAGTACACTCTGCAGCTTGGAATTCAGGAGTAGCATCTAAAGTGGGGGCAGACATATATTGAACCTTTAACCTCTGAAATCCATGTTTATCCCTGGGTAGGTGCAGGGGTCCAGAATTAAACTGGGTTGTTCAGAACACTCAGTGGGTGTCCAGTTAGTTGGAGAACTGTTAGGTAGATGTGGAGGGATGCCTCACTCACTAAGGCTGCAAATAAAAAATGAACTTCAGAGTTGGTGTCCAGCTCAGTGGCAGGGAGGTCCTGGGTTCCATTCTCAGTACTACAAAAAGGAAAGAGCCTTTAAATGCAGCATCTGTGTCCCAGGACCTCTGATAAGTCATTAGTGCTGTAGGTGTGCCGTAGTCTAGTCTGGTAGCCACTGTTTAAAGAGGGAGAAGGAGTGCAGACTGCTGCGGTCCACTCTGTGGTTTCAGTGTGACTTCTGAGGAGAGGTGATGGCAGCAGGGGTCTCTCACATTTGCTGATAAAGAATGGAAAATACCAATATGGCTGATAACTCACTCTGTCTGGAGAACTCCTATTAGCAAGACATGTTTACCCTTTTCACAGAAGTAGCTTTATTAATTATTATGTTAATATATATTGTTCCTTAAAATTTTTTATAAAATTTTATTATGTGTGTGTTTTACACACACTGTGCCAAGTGTGCTTGGCACGGAATGTTTGCGGCAGTCATAGGGAACTTTGACGGAGTCAGATTCTGGAGATCAAATTCAGGTCTTCAGGCTTAGCAGTAAGCACTTTCACCTACTTACTCACTGAGCCATCTTTGCCAGCCCTAGTTATTCTTATAGGTACTATGCTTTATCAAGTGTCTGCTTTGTGTTATCAGCCCCCTATTATCTGCTTTACTGTATCAGATTCTTACATTGACATTCCAGATAGGTACTTTACATTTCCTTTTTTTGTTGTTTGATTTTTGGTTTTGTTTTTTTGAGACAGAGTAGCCCTGTTTGTCCCAGAACTCACTCTGTGCACCAGGCTGTCTTCCATCTCAGAGATCTGCCTGCCTCTGCTTCCTGGGTGCTGCCACCTGGCCTTTTCTTTTCTTTTTGGAAAAGCATCTATCTGTCTTAGTCAGGGTTTCTATTCCTGCACAAACATCATGACCAAGAGACAAGTTGGGGAGGAAAGGGTTTATTCAGCTTACACTTCCATGCTGCTGTTCATCATCAAAAGAAGTCAGGACTGGAACTCAAGCAGGTCAGGAAGTAGGAGCTGATGCAGAGGCCATGGAGGGATGTTCCTTACTGGCTTGCTTCCCCTGGCTTGCTCAGCTGGCTTTCTTATAGAGCCCAAGACTACCAGCCACAGATGGTACCACCCACAAGGGTCCCTCCCCCCTTGATCACTAATTGAGAAAATGCCTTACAGCTGGATCTCATAGAGGGATTTTTCTCAATGAAGGCTCCTTTCTCTGTGTTAACTCCAGCTTGTGTCAAGTTGACACACAAAACCAGCCAGTACAGCATCGAAGACCCAGGACATCTAGTTTGGAGGTTGCAGTGACTCATCTTTTTTGTTTTTGTTGTTGTTGTTTTGTTGTTGTTTTTAAAGATGTATTTATTTTATGTATACGAGCACACTGTATCTGTCTTCAGACACACCAGAAGAGGGCATCAGATCCCATTACAGAGCCACCATGTGGTTGCTGGAAATTGAACTCAGGACTTCTGGAAGAGCAGTCAGTGCTCTTAACCCCTGGGCCATCTTTCCAGCCCCTCATTTGTTTTTTGCCTTTCACCTTTTCTTAGGGTTTCTATTGCTGCAATGAAACACCATGACCAAAAACCAACTTGGAGAGGAAATTGTTTATTTGGCTCACACTTCCATGTTGTAGTCCATCATTGAAGGGAGTCAAGGCAGGAACATGGAGGAGTGCTGCTTACTGGCTTGCTGATCATGTTTTGCTCAGCCTGCTTTCTTATAGAACCCAGGACCACCAGCCCAGGCATGGCCTTACCCACAATGGGATAGGCCTTCCCCCATCAATCACTAATTTAAAAAATGCCTTACAGGCTTGTCTACAGCCTGATGTTATGGAGTCATTTTCTTGAGGCTCCCTCTTCTCAGAGGATTTTAGCTTGTGTCCAGTTGACATAGCATACACCATAGCCAGCACATACCATGTTCTCATTAGAGACAGATGACTGAGTAGAAGTCCTGGCCTTTGCAAAGTTTGTCACCTAAATGGGATTTTAAAAAACTCCACATACGTACAAAGAGGATATATGTGGGACAAATGAAACATGAAATGGTGAATTACGATCCTAAATGTTGAGTGTCTGCAGTCCCAGAAAGGCTTTTTGGAAGAGTGTCCATCTAGGCTATAGTGAGCATGCCTATAACTGAGCCGCCCGCTGTGGGCTTTCTGAGCAGATGCACTACATCACTACCAGGATCATGGTTGTTGTCAGAGAACCTGGTGAAGCCTGGTGTGTGTGTGTGTGTGTGTGTGTGTGTGTGTGTGTGTGTGTGTCTGTTTGTGTGTATTTTAAGATATGTTTTATTTCATGTGTGTGGGTATTTTGCCTGTATGTGTACCATGTGCCTGCAGTGCTGTGGAGATGAGAAGGCCTTGCATCCCCTGTGCGTTCATTGATAGGTATGAGCTGTTCAGTGGGTGCTGGAAACCAAACCTAGGTCCTTTGCAAGAGCAGCAAACGCCCTTTCTGAGCCGTCTCCAGCCCCCTAAAGTTCCTTGACTAATTAAATTAAATGATGTGTTTGACTTTAGTCCAAACACTGTTTTAGTTGATTGGTGTATTCATATATGTTTTAGAAGGCATTTGTGACATGGAAGCTTCTAGATTGTGGCATAGGGGTGTGATGAGTTACTTTAAGTCAACAGCAGATTCTATAGCAGAATGGCTGAGTGTACAGCCTTGCTGAGGTTTAAAAAGATCACATGATTTTATTAAAAGTAGGTTTCTTAGGGCCAGGAAGCTGGCTCATTGTTTAGGAACACTGGCTACTTGTACAGAAGACTTGGACTCAGTTCCCAACACCTGCATGGCAGTGAACAACCATCTGTAACTCCAGTTCCCAGGAATCTGATGCCTCCTTCTGGCTTCCATGGGCGCCTGGCTCATGGTTCACACACACACGCAGAGAGAGAGAGAGAGAGAGAGAGAGAGAGAGAGAGAGAGAGAACAAAACACTCATACACATAAAAAATAAATCTTAAAGATTTCGATCAGGGTGTGGTGATACATGCTTTTAGGACCAGTACTCAGAAGGCAGAGGCTATAGTGGAACTTTGTGAGTTCAAGGCCAGCCTGTCCATGTAGGGAGTTACACTATCCAGCTAGAGCTATACAGTGAGACCCTGTTCTGTGGCACCCAGCTCCCATGGATACATCTACAAATCAATTCCCACACTTAAGGCTCAGGGAACACTACAGAAGAGGAGTGAGGAGACTGTAAGATCAGGGAGTCTGCTGTGAAGTTGTGTCTCCTGGGAAGGTGAGAAGCTACACCCAATAGTCTCACCAACATGACTGCTTAAACAAGGACAGCAACAGTAGACATGCCACAGTGGATAGTAGAATGCCAGGAGGTGTCAACCCTATACAAAGAACTGTAGGCAGCTAAGGCGTGCTCAGAGCGGGAGAAGTCTTCCACAGAGAAGAGCATTCCAACTGGTTATCCAATACCAGATGGCCAACCCTGAAAACATTCATAAATGTAACACTATACAGACGAAGGAGGTTGCATTTAGGAATATGTATGTATATACATATATGCATATAACAACAAGTAATGCAAAAAGAGGCTGCCTTAGAATTACTGTTACTGAGATGAAACATCATGGTTGAAATAACTTGGGGAGGAAAGGATTTATTTGGCTTACACGTCCTTATTGCTGTTCATTACTGAAGAAAGTTGGGACAGAAACTCAAACAGGGCAGAAGCTTGGAGGCAGGCACTATACAGGGACCGTGGAGAAGTGCTGCTTACTGACATGCTCCCTGTTGTAGTCAGGGTTTTACTGCTGTGAACAGACGCTATGACCAAGGCAACTCTTATAAAGGGAAACATTTAATTGGGGCTGGCTTACAGGTTCTAAGGTTTAGTCCACTATCTTTATGGTGGGAAGCATGGCAGCCTGCAAGCAAACATGGTGTTAGAGATGGAGATGAGAGTTTTACATCTTGATCCCCAGGCATCAGAAGGGGGCTGTATACCACACTGGACAGAGCTTGAGCATAGGAGACTTCAAAGCTTGCCACCACAGGTGCACACTTCCTCCAACAAGGCCACACCTACTCCAACATGGCTACAACTCCTAATTCAACACTCCCTTTGGGCCCAACATTCAAACACATGAATTTATGGGGTCATACCTATTCAAACCACCACATTCCCCATGGCTTGCTTAGTTTTCTTATAGAATCCAGGACTACCAACCAAAGGATGGCACTACCACAGTGGGCTTGGGCCCTTGAACATCAATTATTTATTAAGAAAATCCCCTACAGACTTACCTACAAGCTCAACTTATAGAGTTCCCCCCTCCCCCCTTCATATTTTTGTTTTTTTGAGACAGGGTTTCTCTGTGTAGTCCTGGTACTCACTCTGTAGACCTGGCTGGTCTTAAACTCACAGAGATCCGCCTGCCTCCTGAGTTCTGGGATTAAAGGTGTGTGCCTTCAACCTTCCAGGCTGAAGCAGTTTTCTTAATTGAGACTTCCTCCTCTCTGATGACGAGTTTCTGGAAAGTTATCATAAGCCAGCACTTTGGCCATGACTTTGAAAGAGATCAAGGAAGAGTATATGGGAGGATTTGGAGAGAGGAGAGAAGAAATGGAAGGGAAAATGATGGAATTATAATCTCAGAAGAAGATTTACAATATGTATTTTTATGTTGTTGAAAGAAAACGTCAGTTAGTTAAAGACTATAGAATGAAAAATTGAATACTTTTATAAGTTTTGATTCACACAGTTATAAATTCAAGAGTTTTCACAAGATGCCATATAATGTAGACAAAGTATCTGCTGGTGTGGGGAACTATTGAGCACTTGAAGTGGGCCTAGTCTGAATTGAGATGTGCTGTAACTATAGTCATCTTGAATTATGACATAATCTATGTTGCTGGAGTGTAAGGTGCGTTTTGTTATGGACACATGCAGCATATGATAGGTGGCCCCCTGGTCTACCTTCTGAGTTGCTAGAGCAATGATTTGATCCTGGAGAACTGAGCAGGAACACTCCCCTTTAGCCAGGTAATGGTTTACATTCTCTTAGGGTGCTCATGGCCTCTGTCAGGTTTTCTTCTGATAGATATTAAAAGGTAAAGACTGGGGACACATGGGGCTGGACTGCGGTGCTCTGGATAGAAGTCCTTGGAGACACTTGGGACTTCACTTGCTGCCATGTTTCCGTTGCTTGCAGAGGGTTGGTCTGCCTTTTCTGCTTTGTTCCTTGTACCATGTGCAGTTTCTCTCACAGATCTGTACCTTCCTGCAGAAAGAGCCAAGAGAAGGAGATTACCAGGTGGTCATCTCTAACAGTAGGGACGTAAGTAACTGGCTTGTCTCAAGAAAGAACTGTCTCTAATGTCCATCACACAGGCCATGCAGTAGATGGAGGGCTTGAAGACCTGCATTTTAGCCCAGCTCTGACTGCTGATGAGGGGGTAACTTCAGGCGTGCTTCTGAACTCCTTTGGGTTTTATTCATCACTCACACAGAGGCAGGGAGAAAAGCATTGAGTTAAATAGTTTCTCCTATTGGTCTCCTTGAACATGCAGGGTGAAGCTTTTAGCTGCAGGATTGACTGTGTGCTTGCATAGAGCATTCTTGTTCCTAATTCTGTGAATGCCCTCTCTCCACTTTAACACCTATTTGCCTCTTGCTGTGTATGTCCTTTTCTCTCTGCAGCTCCCTGGTTTGGTATTCTGGGAGCTCATTACCTTTTTCCTCTAGAGACAGTCTTTGTTTCCAGTCTCATTTAATGACACTGTGCTTCTGTTCTCCTAGTGTCCTAGTGGCTAGAAGGACAAATGTTCTTGGGCTCAGGTAGCTCCCTTTCCTGTGTCCAATCAGTGACCACATCCTTACTCCCTGAAGAGCTTTGCCTGTCTGTCCTTTCAACTGAAACCAAGCTGTCCTAATTCAGAAACCTGCAGAACAGCACAGTGGTGGCCTTCCAGAAATGCAAGGCCTCCAGTCTGTCTTCAGACTACTTTTTATAGTGTTAGGGAATTATTTTCTTAGAGATCAGATGAATTTATCTACTTTCTTTAGAAGTGATTATATACTGTATACTTAGCAGTTTGGTATGTGGGGCCAGCTAACTTGAACTTAGCCTGTCTCATCTTTTGGCTTATAGAGAAACTGAAGAGGAAGCCCAGCATGTTCCAGGTTACCCACCTAGGCTTGCTTGAGTCCTAGTCTAGTGTACTGTTTGCTTTAGCCAAAGCCATCTGTCTCCCTACAAACCAGACCTTGCTGAGACTCCCCAACTTGGCCTTCCACTGTTGTGAGGGAGTTAAGAGACTATGTGATCATAATGCCTGGGTTTCCTAGGTTACCCCCACCTACACAGGTTTTCTATTGTTTGACAAACCATCACAAACTCAGTGGCATGAAGCAATAAGCTTTCCCACAGTTTCTGTGAGTCAGAAGCCGGGGCCCACTAGAGCGACCTCCTTTAGTCAGTCTAAAGCTGTGTTGAAGGTATTGTCCATGTTGAATTTTAATTATATGACTATGTGTGGGTAAGTGCATATGAGTGCAGGTGTCCACAGATGCCGGAAGAGGGCATCAGGTCCTTTTGAGCTGGAGTTATAGGCCGTTGTGAGCTGCTCTGTGGGTGCTGGGAACCAACTTTGGATCCTCTTGAAGGGCAGTATTCTTAACTGCTTAGCCATCTCCACAGCCTCCCGTGCTCTATTCTTACCTGGGGTTTGAGTAGGGAAGAATTTCTGCCACAGTCCTTGAGGTTCCTGTATATGACAGTTAATTGCTGCCTTCCCTTGGGGCACAGATCCCCCTGTAGTTCCCAGGGGATACATGGGCCTCCCAACATAACCATTTTGTCTATCCCACGAAGCCTCTTAGTCTAGTCTGCTAAGATAAATTCTTAAAAGAGTGTAGTAGACTCAAGAGGGGTGGCAGTCTGTCACCATTACTGTACTTCAGTATTTTGTTGGTTAGAAGCTTGTTAACGGCCCTGAAATGCTTTCAGGAGGAGGATTCTATTTCAAAGATGTGAACACCATGGGGGAGAACAGGAGGGTTCCCTTTAGACCGAGTGCCATACTGGGAATTAGATAGTGTGTTAGGACCATAGCTGTATCCCTCCTGTCTGCTCACCTCAGTTTTGAGAAGGGTCAAAGTGGAGGAGCCTCTAGGAGACCTCCCCCTGCCTGCCTGAGTCCACCAGCACCGCTGTCATCGTGCCAGTGTCCAGGAAACAGGACTCCAGGGCTGGGTCTCCTCTGCTGACACTTACTCCTTACAGTGTTTGTGCAGCCTTGCGCCTGCCTCCTTTGTAACTCTTTGAGCTCTGTCCAGTCCTACAGGAGTCAGTTTGTCTTTTGAGCCTTTTCTTCTCTGTGCTGTGGGAACACTATACTGTGAGGGTAATGTGTTATACTCTGTGCAGGTTTGGCAAAAGACCTTACGCTGGGTAATTTATAGACAACAGAGATCGATGGCTCACAGTTCTGGGGGCTGGAGATTCCAGGGTACACATGCGGGCAGATTCAGTAGCTGACGAGGGTGTCTTTGCTGGGGCCTGTGTGGCATTTCTTGCTATGCCCTCATGTGGTGGGAGAAACCAGCTCCCCATGCCCACTGCCCTGTTAAAGGGCACTGATTGGATTTATAGGTGTCTCTCCCTAACAACCACATCACCTTCTAAATATCTCGTCTACTAAAACTATCGATTGAGGATTAGGTTTCAACATAGGACTTTTGGGGTGACGAGTCACTCAGACCATAGAATTCTGCTTCTTCTGTAGCCTTTTCAAAAAAGGCCAGTGACTTTTCTCTCAGTTTTAAACCACCCAGGAAGGAGAAGTGGATGTCATTTGTGTTTCTCGAGATTCTGAAAATTCCCCATCTTTGTATCTCATTAGATTTTAGTTAGGAGCCAGCCACCACCATCACTTACATCTAATGACCTCTGCAACTTATTTTTAATGTTTTTGTGTCTTGACTCACCATTCCTGTTTTGCTGTTACTGATCATTTTCCCAGCCTCTCACGCCTTGTTTCCTCGACTCTTTACATTGACTTCTGCAGCTCTTTCCGTTGTCCCATCCCAGGCTTCTTTATTGTAGTCACCATCTGTTTCATAGTTAAGTAGTTTTAATGTTTTGTGTGTCCATTTATTTGGTACGAGGAACTGAATGTCGGGCCTGAACAGGTTAGGTATAGTCTCTACCACTGAGCTGTATCCTAGCACCATAAAGTCAAGTCCCTCTCTTCTCCCCAAGACAGGGTCTCACCATGTAACCCTGGCTGTCCTGGAACTCACTATGTAGACCAGCCTGGACTTGAACTCACCACAGAGATCTTGCAGCCTCTGCCTCCTGAGAGCTGGGATTAAATGTATATGTCACTCATAATAGGATTATTTTAAAGGCAAATAGAAGTGGTTTATTTTAAGCCAAACAGTAAATGACTATGGCCTGGAAACATGAATTTAAATGACCCCAAATGACATGTTACATATGCAGGAGATTACATGAACTTTTACAGTCATAGACCTGAGAAAGTTATAAACTAGCTGTTACTAATGTTCCTTCCCTGGGGAGAGTGAACTTTTACCCCCTCCTCAGGTCCTAATGACAAACCAAAGCCAATGACAAAACTCCTGCTCTAGTCTCCCCAGTCTGTATACCCTGCCACCCCCACCCCCTGCCTCCTTTGCCACATGCAGTTAGAGTAAAACTACATACAGACGGCTGAGGGGAATGGCTGGAATGTCAGACAGGACCTATTGTCCATTCCCACCTCCTTCCATGAGGGAATGTCAGTAATCCACAGGACTAGTTGTGATGGACTCCTGTGCAGCTAGAGGCAGCGTTGCTGGGGGGGAGGGGATGGGGATAGCTCCTTACAACAACGTATTTATGCAGAACAGGCAGCCCTGGAGCAGGGCTGTGGACTCTTCTGTAGGATATCAGTTTTACCCAACTGTTTCCTTCACTTTAGGATTTCCTCCTCTGTGGCTGAAGTCCATGTATCTGACTACTGCCTCGTGTCTTTCAGTCACTCCTCTTGTTGGCACATCTTCCAAGGCCCCTGGGACCTCCAGTGTGTCAGTCCTACTGTTAGCTCTCTGGTTTCCTTTACTTCATGTTCCCTCCTCTCATTAAATTCTGGATTGTCTTGAGGCTGCATTCTAGACAGCAATTAGAAACTGTCCCCATTTCCCCTACTCAGATAGAACCCTCAGTTCACAGTCCCCTTTTGTTGCTTTTCAGGCTGTTTTCAACCAGCAAGAAAAAGGAGTTGGCTGGGCAGGTGGTTGCACACGCCTTTAATCCCAGCACAGGCAGAGGCAGGTGGATCTCTAAGTACGAGGCCAGTCTGGTCTACAAATTTAAGTCCAGTACAGCAAGAGCTGTACAGAGAAACCCTGTCTCAACAAACAAACAAACAAACAAACAAACCAAAAACAAAATGAAAAGAAAAAATAAAAGAAGGAACTAATCCATTACTTCAGTCTCTCATGAACTTTATATTTTAAGATTTTATTTGTGTGTGTGTGTGCATGCCTGTGGAGGCCAGGCCCGTGGAGCTGTGAACTCTGGGAACTGTTCTCCTCTGTACTGCTGAGCGTCTCTTGAACCCCGTTTTTTTCTTTTTCTTCTTTAGAGAGGCTTTGTTTTTGTAGAGCAGTGTTACCTTCCTACCTGCTCCTGCCCCTCACCCCTAGTTCCCTAGTCTACTGATTCATGTTACCTCTAGATTGACACAGTTTGTCACAGTTAATGAGCCTATTCTGACACACAGTAACTCAGCCTGGGTGTGTTCCTGCTGTGGGTTGAATAAATGTGGGCTGACCTGGACCAGTCACTGTAAGCATAAGGGGCCCCCAGCCCTGCCCTCCTGGTTACAGCCTCAGCAGCAGCCACTGGTGTTTGGATTCTCTGCTTTTGTTTGTTTCCGTTTCTGTAGCGTCACCTTTCCCACCAGCCACCTTACCATTGCACTGTGCGTGATGCAGCCCTTTTAGATTGGCTGCTTTACCTGGTGTGTGTGCATTATGTCTTTTCATAGCTTGATGTTTCGTTTCTTTTTAGCACTGCGTAGTATTCTGCCTTGGGTCTACTCTGTTTATGGATCCACTCACTGAAGGAAGTGAGTGCACTTCCAGTGCCCTACTGTGATGAATAAGGTGCTAAAAATATGATTGCCAGATCATTCAGTAACTGTTTCATTTTTAAGTGTGTATATTTAAGTATTACAATATGATTTAATGAAATAATATAGATGGGGAACTTACATTATTCTCTTACTATTAGTTCATACAATTGCTATTCTTTTGAAGCAGCTAAAAGCTACTCAGCATGCATTTCCTGTGCAGTTTGACTCCATCACCTGGGTTCTTCATGCTGCACGTTGCAGCGGGAGACTTGCGTGCCTTATCAGTTTATATTCTCTGGCCTTCATCTGCCCCTTTCCTGCCCCAGTTCCTCCTCATCTTTTGTAGTCACAGTTTTGTACTCTTTGTGAACCTTCTTTTTAGATTTCACATGTAAATGAGATCCTGTGCCTGGTGAATTTCACTTAGCATGATGTCTGATGATGGGCTCACTAGTATGGCAAATGGCAAGGTCTCATTGTTTTGAGAGCCAAATAATTGTAAACTACTACTTCTTTATCCATTCATGTGTGTTTTCGAGTTCCCTCTCGCCACTGGGGTGTGTGAACTCCACTCAGGCAGACAAAACACAGGGTGCAAGGCTGCATTTCCCCCTGTGCTGCCATCACTGGTTGGCTTGTGGGAAGCACTGATGCACTCAGGAGTGGAAGAACGCAGTCTAAGGTGGAGTCCCCAGCCCGGGGGAGAAATGACCCAGGCTGAGGCTGAGGCTGAGGCTTGTGTTCCCTAATCCTGGAAGCTCCAGGAGTCAGGAAAGGAGCCACGTGGTTCTCAATGAGAGAGACAGTCCTTGCTTGCCCAAGCTCTTTATTCATTGTTCATTGTTGGAAATGGGTGCATACAACTTACTCAGGGTGGACCAGAAATTAAAAACCTCTTGCAGAAAAGATTGTCTGGGAAGGGAAGCTTATTGGCTAAACCCTTGGGGCCAGCCCATCTAGATACCTCATTGGCACGGAGAACTCTGCACTATATGACTAGTGCTCATGAAATTCATGTGAGGCGCCATGGTCACATGCTCCAGGACAGGAACCGGTGTTAGCTAGGAGAATACTGGGGTTTCTGAATCCATTCAACCTTCCTAGTTTTTGTCTGGTGACACAGTTCCACTTGCCCCAGATTCATGCTGTTGATAGTAATGTTATACAGGGCATGGGGTGCAGATACTGTGTAATGGCTGTATTTCCTGCTGGTTACACTTGAAGAGGGATTGCCCACTCATACAGTAGCTCTGGTATCTTTTCAAGGTGTATTTACTTAACAAAAATAATTGTATGTGTCTACTGGATACAGTATCAAGTTTTGATCTACACAGACCTTGTGTAGAGTTGAACTCAGCCATTGCTAATTCTGTGTTGTGTTCCCTCAGGAGGTGTTCCTTTCCGTAAGGGATGTACCAGCCACTGCATCCACACAACAGTGGAGATGATCCACTTTTGTCTTTCTGAGTTTTTAATAATAGTCATCCTGGCAGTTTTAACTGGTATCTTCCTGTGGTTTTGATCTGCATTTCTCTGCCGATAAATGATCTTTTTGTATACCTGGTGATCACTTTATTTCTTTTTTGGTGAAATGCCTATTCTTTGGGTCTTTTACTTACTTTTAAACCAGGCTGTTTGTTTTCCTACTAGTTACATTTGGGTATTATAGTATAATACAAGTATGTCTTTCTACATCCGCAGCTGCCTCTCCATCTTGGTTGTTATTCAGTTGATATAGACCCATCTATTTAATTTTGCCTTTTTGGCCTGAGCTTTTGCTCTGATGTATTGTTGCCAAGGCAACTACCCAGGAGCTTCCTCTTGTGCTTTCTGCTAGTTCTGTGGTTTCTGACTTCATGTGTGAGTGCTTTGTGCATCTTGAGTTGATGTAAGATGTTGTAAGTGATGTGCGATAGCCTGTGTTTTCTTCTTTTCCATGTGGAAACACTTTGCCCAGAACGACTTGTTGAACAGGCTGTCTTACCCCCACTTTCTTTCAGTGGCCTTTCTGGAAACCCATGGAGGGTGGTGGAATGACTCAGCTTGATGTGTATGTGTACATGTGTTTACATGTGAGTGTAGTGCATTTGGAAGAGAAGAAAGAAGATATCATTCCCTTAAAGGTGGTGTTTTGGGTGGTTGTCAGCTGCTTGGCATGTGGAGGGAACCAAGATAAGGTTCTTTTACCAAAGCATTTTCTTACTTGGTGATTGATATAAGGGCCCAACCCATGGTAGATGGTGCCATCCCTGGGCTGGTGGTCCTGGGCTGTTTAAGAAAGTAGGCTGAGCAAGCCAGTGAGCAACACCCCTGTGTGTCCTCGGCATCAGCTCCTGCCTTGAGTTCCTGCCCTGACCTCCTGGATGATGGACTACAAACTGTATGTTGAGCAAACCCTTTCCTCCTGAGTTGCTTTTGTCATGTTTTACGACAGCGATAGGATAACTAAGACGGCTCCTGACCACCGAGCCATCTCTTCTGTTCCTGGTTTCCTTTTCTTAAGGTTTCTCAGGTGTTAAAGCTAATTAGTTAATTAACTTCTTAAAATATGTAAGGAAATATTCTCTTGAGTTCAATTTTGTGAAAAATTCAAGAAATACTGACAGTCGCTGGGCTAAGTGGCACACTCTGGTAGAGAAGGGTCAGGAGTTTAAGGCCTGCCTGGGCAAGAGAGAGAGAGTATGTCTCCAAACAAAAGAAACACAGAGGAAAAATGGCTTTAACTCTGCAAGTGCTTGGTGGAACTTGGGTGTGCTGCTCCTTGCTAGCTGGGTCTTGATTATTTCTCTATTGTCATTGTCCAGTCAGGCGGTCTGTTTCTTGCTGACTCAGTCTTAGTCATTCTGTTGCTCTAGAAGGAGTCTGTCCCTCCCCCTCACCTAGCCAATATCATTGGAGTAGATTTGTTTATAAGAATCCCGTATGAACTGGGCAGTGGTGGCGCATGCCTTTAATCCCAGCATTTGGGAGGCAGAGGCAGGTGGATTTCTGGGTTCAAGACCAGCCTGGTCTACAGAGTGAGTTCCAGGACAGCCAGGGCTACACAGAGAAACCCTGTCTCGAAAAACAAAACAAAACAAAAACAAACAAAAGAATCCTGTATGGTTCTCCCAATTTTCTGGCATTTTGTGGTAGTGGTAATTTTATTTTCATGTTTTAAGTTTTGAGTAGTTTGTTGTTTTTAGTCCACTTAAGGATGATCAACCCTGCTAATTTTCTTAGCTTAACTAATTATATCTGTAGTTTTTCTATTTTATTTACTGTTTTGGTTTTCCTTATTTTCTTTCTCCTGCTGATTTTGAGCCTGGTTGTAACTGTGCAGTGTCCTGACCAGCTCTGGGCTGCTCTGCGACCCATCCTTTGTCAGTCCTCTTTCCCTGGTGTCCTGGCAGCTCTTCAGCTCTTGAAGGTGCTGCTCCTTGAACTAAGAATCAGTGAGCCTGGGGGAGGGTTCATGTTGACAGTAGTGTGTGTGTGTGTGTGTGTGTGTGTGTGTGTGTGTGTATTATGCTGACATATTTCTAGTGTGTCTATCCAGAGGAACTTGGATGGAGTTCTTGTCCCAGGGAGTTGCTTCTGCTTAGCTGCCTGGACGAGCCACCCCTTGCCTCTGTGGTCCCCAGTGTGGATGCTAGTCATCCTGAGAGTGCTGTGCCCTTGTGGCCCTCTTACCTGCTGCCTGGAGGGTTTGTTTTTTCTCACTGTGGTTAATGGCTGTGAGGCTCCTCTTCAGTAGGCTAGCACCGAAGCATTTTACAAAGCTTATCTACCTGGGCACTGTCCTTCTTATCATTACCAGTGATGCAGAGAGCATCCTCTTCCTCTTTAGTTCACAGTCCAGAAGCTTAGGGGTCTCTATTGTGTTTCAGCTACAGTGGGGTTTGCTCTTCTAGAGATTTCCAGAGAGTTAATCCTTTAAACTGGCTGCCATTGGTTTTCTTTGTATTAGAATTCTGCTCTTCTGTGTTTTCATCTTACAGGAAGGCAGTAGTAGACAATGATGTTATTAGGTTTTTAATCCATTTTAAAAAATCTGTTTCACTTGGTGCATGTAAGCCATTGACATTCAAAGAAATTATGTCGTTGAATTGATGTCTCCTATATTTACACTGTTTTCTGTGTGCTCTCCTACTTTTGTCTGATTTTTAGGTTCTTAGCATCTTGTGTGCACCTGTTTTCTTTAACACATCAGTTATGTTTCTTGTTTTTACTTTTTAGAGTTGTAAATCTAAGTGCACACAAATTAGCCCTGTACCTCCTCATGTGTGAATACCCTATAACAGGACCCGTGGTTCCCCCTGGAGCCTTGTATCCTTTCTGTCCTTCATCTCACTCATTTGTGTGTGCATATAAGCATAGGCATGCGTGAAGTGTGTACATGTAACGCCCTAGTGAGAGATGCTGCCTGTGGCAGTTCAGACCAACCAGATTCTGCTACTCAGCTGATGTTTTCCCTTACATCCTCTCCGCCCCTCTTCTTCCTCTTTCTTAGATTCTGACCCACATTCTTTCCCTTCTTTTCAGAGGCAAATCTAGAAGCATTTTGGTCTGTGTGAGAAGTTCTTATATTCTTCACCTTCGAGGAATAGTTTCAAGGATACAGAAGTCTAGGCTGGTGGCTTTATTTTCTCCTGTATTTATTTTTGACTTCACTTTCTTCTTTGGTCTCTGAGAAGTTAGATATAATTTTTTTTTTTTTTAAATTTCTATGTTTTTGTGTACCATGTGCATGCCAATACTTGCAGGTGCCCAACAGAAGGCACCAGATCCTCTGGCACTGGTGGAACTGGAGTTAGAGATAGTTGTGAGCCACTGCAAGTGCTCCCTCCCACCCCCTGCAGGGTTTCTTTGTGTGGCCCTAGATGTCCTGGAACTTACTCTGTAGACCAGGACGGCCTGGAACTCAGAGATCTGTCTGTCTCTGCCTTCTGAGCGCTGGGACTAAAGGAGTGCACCGCCATTGCTGGCTACAACAGGTGTTCCTAATACAGAGCCACCCTCTGCCTCCAAGACACATGTGTGCCTTTGTTATTCTCAAGGAAGTTGGGTTTTGTCCCACTCTGGCTTTCTGGCTTCTCTCTCTCTCTCTCTCCCCTCTTCCCTCTCCCTTTCTCTTTTC
Source organism: Rhynchomys soricoides (assembly GCA_019843965.1). Taxonomy (NCBI): domain Eukaryota; kingdom Metazoa; phylum Chordata; class Mammalia; order Rodentia; family Muridae; genus Rhynchomys; species Rhynchomys soricoides. Next base: position 11,853,127 of record JADRCH010000005.1, on the reverse strand, counting down.
CTTTCTTTTTCTTTCTTTCTTTCTTTTTTTTTTTTTTGGTAGTTTGAAATAATATATTTGTGTATATGTCGGGCATTAGTTTATTATTTTTCTCAGTGTTCTATGAACTCCCTGGATCTCTGGTTTGATGCCTGACATTACCTTGGAGACATTCTGAGTAATTTTTTTTCCTTTAAAAGCCCCATGGACTTTGATTCTCCACCTTCTGGTGTATTCATTGCTCATTGTAATTCTTGGCTGGACTTCCCTCTTCTCTCCTAGGTTCCCCAGCCCTTAACCTCAGAGATTTACTCTTTATCTCGGCTACCAATGGGCGTTCTCTATTTCTGCTGGCCTGGATTTGATGTAAGCATTCCTTTTAGCTCTTAGGAACTCCGTCTGCTTACATGAGCACCTGTTCTCCTATGGCATCTACTTTGCCCCCTAGAGTCCTCAGAATTATTTAAATTCCTTTCCTGATGAATCTGCCACCACTGGATGGTCTGGTCTAGTGTCTCTTCAGGTTGACTTTGCTTTTTAGTATCCCTCATATTTTTTTGACAGGCAGGCATGATATACTCGGTTACAGGAACTGCTGGTAATGGGCCTTCAGTTACATGGTGGTAAGCAACTGGAGTTCTCTGTTTTATAGAGTTATAAACTGTGAACTTCACCTGTGCTCCCAAGTGTTTCTTTAGATGGGACACGTGGCTGCAGCAAGAGGAGGAGCTCTGGCCCTGGTTAAACATCAGCAGATTAGACATCAGTCAGGTTTTCCTGAGGTCACTTCCTGCCAGTGTGTTCCAGAACCAGCTTCCTCCTCTGCTTGGTAGAGGGTAGAACAAAAGCATGTTGATTATTTTAAGTGCACATGTGAGTTTTGGATGTGCATGTGATGGTCAGCCTTCATTGTCATCCTCCTTGAGACAGGGTCTCTCACAACTGGCCTGGAGCTAAACACTAGTTTAGACTGGCTGGCCAGCAAGCCTTGGGGAATCCTCCAGGCTCTGCTTCTCAGTACTGGGATTATAGTGCACGCACATCACCATGCCCACCTTCTCAAGGTAGGTTCTGGCAAGCAAATTCAGAACCTCAGGCTTGCAAGACAAATGTTTTGCTGACTGAACTGTGTCTCCCAGTCCTACTGAGTTTTTAACTCTGAGCTGTGGAGAGATTCACAGTTCAGGTTTCCCTGCCCTGGTACTGCTTCCCACTGCTGTGTCCACAGAGAATTGTGCTCTAGTGAACTGTTTTCTGTTCAATTTGGGGGCAATATTTTACCCCGTGTCCTCATGCTTCATAAGGTTTGGGGGTTGTTACTGGTTTTTCAGTTTATTCTTTAACCTCTTGAAGAGATACGTTCCACATTTCTAATATGTAGAACTGGAAACTCAAGTCTCCCTCACTACTTGCTGCTGCTGTTGCTGTTGCTGCTTCTTGTTGTTCTTCTTCCTTCTTCCTTCTCTCTTCCTTCCTTCCCTCTTCCTCCTCCTCCTCCTCCTTTTTTTTTTTAACAGAATGAAATCAGGGACCTTTAGAACAGCCTGTTACCTGGCCGCTCTTGTTCTGCATGTCTTGTATCGCGTGCCTGCACACTGGTCCCGCTCACACCAGCTGTTTCTTCTGTTTGGAATGGTCTTCCCTCACCAAGACATCATTTCATCCTCACGACTTCACGTCTATAAAATACACTCAGCCCGCACCTGTGAGCCCTTCGGTCCATGGTTCTGTTGTTCTAAGGTGTGTTATGGTGTGCAGTGTCTTCCCTTACTAAGCCACAAGCTCCATTACACATTTGTGGCCAGTGGAGTAATCAGTGACTGGTAAATATGTGGCTGAAGGTACATGACCTTGCATGTTGGTCTGTGCACCCCTACTGTGTGCAGCTCCTGGCCTGCACACCTCTTCTCTGCTACTATGCAGCTCCTTCAAATGTTTGTCCTAGTCTCTAATAGCCTTGTTTTAGTATGGTTATTGATTTTAGTAATTCCATTTGCCCTGGTTCTTAGCTAGTGTGTATATTTCTCCTTCTCCTTAGTACCAAGGGAATCCAGGTAAGCATAGCCACAGCCAGCTGTTGCCTATGAAGAGTCAAATCTAAAAAGTTCCAGATTCCATTGGGAGGCATGCCATAGTGGTAATAGAAGCTGCTCCAGGAAGTTCTCATTTGCTTGTGTAAGGATTACCTGAGGAGGTTGGTCAACATGTTAGCCAGTTAAAAACATACCTTCCCTCTCTTTGAACCCCTGGGCTGTCTCTGGTTAGGCCTAGAGTATATTTTCTAAGTATCTGAGGTTTCTGAAGCCAGACCATATGACGAATGCACAAGAGAACATTCCACAGAGCCTGAGCACAAGAGAACATGGGGCTGCCTTGGGGATTAAACTACAGAAGTCCACAGCCATGGAGAACAAAGAGCTTTATTAGCACATTATTCATGCTAGTGGAGTTAATTATGCCATGCACATAATCTATGTACATGAGGCACTTCCCTTATCCACCCCATCACCCTCTTCATTTGCTTTCCAGCAAATGGACCTCCATCCTCTTCCCAACTCGTGGTCTTTGTACTTAGATCTTTTGTGTGTGTGACTGCTGAGTTTCATTAGGGTTGTTACAGGAGCATGAGTGATGGTTTGTATACAGAAGCATGTCCCTTACCAGTGGCTGTATCACTGTGTGTCTCCCTCCCTGTTAACAGCTGGGAATACTTGAGCCTCATGAGGCCCTGTCCCTTCTGTGGCAGTGTGGTGATGAGCCCAGGTTTGTGTGGGATCATTTGTGGAGTCAGCATAGAGTCCATAGCCACGTACGACAGATGATGGCTTTTCTCTGTCAGTGTAGCACCCACCAGCACTGTGAGAACTGGCTAGGAGGGAGGAAGCTTCCAGCCCAGTCATAGCTTGATTTGTTATGTCCTGTGACCAAGCAGGACATCGTCCACAAGAGGGTCTTCTCACCTAGAAGGATTTAATTTTTTATGTGACATAGACAATCCCTACAAGGAAGGGAAATTGAGTTTTGTTCTTGTTTCTGTAATGTCCTTGGAGTTTCCAGTGAGAAGACAGCTCACTATATAATTGACCAGTCAATCTGCCATTATGTGACTGGGGTTATCAGAATGTCCATAAGTCTATTGGGGCAATATAATCATTCTTTAATTTTTACTGGTTAGTTCTAGTTGAGCTTTCTAAATTACCACAGAATATGCAAATATAGTGTGGTAAACTGTCTTAAAGTATTGGAAAATCTTGGCCTCCAGCTTTGCCACCCACTGGCCTCATCAAGGGAAGGCTTTGCCCTTCCCATGGGTCATTATGGTGGCTGTTGTCCACACTCATTCACTCATGTTCCCCTTGCACATTGCTCCAGGCAGCTTGGCTTCCCAAAACATCTGAAGACCAGTTTGATAAGTTTTGACCATCATTATCCTAGTCAAGCATTTATTAACTTCATATTTGTGAAACAACTTTATTTTGTTTTGATTATGCTTGTGTATTCAGATCTTAAACAGTTGTTTTAATTTTGATCTTGGCCAAGGGTGGCTTGTTTCTTTATATGCTTAAATCATGACTCAGTTACTTTTTAGAGCTCTCTGTGAGAATTCTCTGAAGCCTCATTTTAAGGCATATTCCTTTACCTTGAAGGGGAACATGGGATCCTCTGTAATGAAAATTTAACCCTAGAATTTTTTGTTAGTATGAATAGTATGAATTCTGGCACCAGATTTTCCCTTTGGTATGTTTATGATCAGGGATTTTTTTTCCTCCTTCCTTCTGTATTGAGGAATCAAGACAGTACATGTAAGTATTCCCATCATTCCTGTATGGTTTTTATTCTCCCACATTCCCTGAGGTTATTATTTTCAGAGTCCTGGTTCTCTGCAAGGTTACTGCCTTGCTTTGTGTCCTTTAACCCCCAGTGAACTGGAGAATGGCAGCCCATCAGAGCACTTCTTTCTCAGACTTACAACTCTTCTGCCCTTCTGCCCTTCCAGGATTTCTTAGCTTAACTATGTATTTGGCATATTATTTAAATGGATACTGAACTAGCACTTTTAGATACTATATACTATGATTCTCTACAAATATAGGTCTGCCATATGGCTGAAATATTAGTCTTGGTCTAGGGAGGGGAGTCAGCAGTTAAGAGCACTTGCTGCTCAGTCATCAGGCCAGAGTTTGGATCCCAGCACAGTGTGGTAGCCACAATGTCTGTAACTGCACTTATGAGAGCTCTGTGCCATCTGCACAGGCACTCACACCCTTGCATATGTACACTCACATACACACATACAAGAGTGGCTTATTGTTTAGTGCTCTTATATCAGAGGTGAAGGGGTAGAGTAAGGAACTGTCGTCATAGTGATTAGGCAGCCAATCATTCTCCAGAGTTGCACCTGGCTTGAGGTAACCCATGTCCTTTAGTTGAAGAAACAGTGGGTCTTAAAGCTGGGTAGAGATTTAGTTAACATCTGCGAATGGAAAGAAGCTGTGAGTGCAAAGATGCAGGAGAGGTTTGCCAGTCCCTAGTGCTTGTGAGCAGTACTGTCTTGTGGCCTTCTGTCTTGCCCTGCTGCTGACTTCCTACATTCAGCACTGCTTGCTTTTTAAGGCAGCAGAGTGTTGATAACGTTTTTTAGCTGATTGAGTTCCAGGGTGCTTCTGTGTTTTCTTGAAGTGTGCTGCCAACCTGCTTACCATGCCTTAGTCCTTGCTCGCTCTCAAGTTCATGTTCATGTGCTTGCTCGTATGTCTTGTTATATGTGCTCGCTCGTATGTCTTGTTATATGTGCTCACTCATATGTCTTGTTATATGTGCTTGCTTGTATGTCTTGTTGTACGTGTAGCTCAGATTAGCCTCGGGCTTGTGAGTCCTGGGATTTCATATACTGTTTTGTTCTGTTCTCTTTCAAGAAAATGTGTCACTGTCTAGAACACTCTTGCCTGGACCTCACTCTGTAGATTGGACCAGCCTTGGTAGTTTTCTCCCTCAAGGGCTGGGAATGCAGGCATGTGCCATGACACCTGGTCCCAGATTGGTTTTAATTTTTAAAAGTAATATGGCAGAGTAAGGTAGTGCATGCCTTTAACCCCAGGACCTGGGAGGCAAATGTGGGAAGATCTTTGAGTTTAAAGCCAGTTCCAGTTCAGCCAGGAGACCCTGTCTCAAAAACAAACACAAAACCATTCTGTATGATGTGTCTGTTGGGGGAGGCAAACAACACAGGAGTGTGTAAAATCCGCTTGATGGCAGTGTGCTGTATAGATCTGTACTCATTTTGAAAACCACACTTTATTTCATCTAGCATTTTTTGATACTTTATTTACATTTCAAATGTTTCCCCCTTTCTGGATCTCCCCTTTGGAACCTCCCTATTCCCTCCCCCTTCCCCTGCTTCTATGAGGGTATTCCCCCACCCACCCACCCACTCTCCTTTTCCCTCCTTGGCATTCTCCTATACTGGGGTATCTAACAGCCTCAGGCCCAAGGGCCTCTCCTCCCCCTGATGGCTAACAAGACCCTCCTCTGCCACATATGTGGCCAGCACCATGGATCCCTCCATGTGTATTCTTTGGTTGGTGATCCAGTCTCTGGGAGCATCGGGAGGTCAGGCCAGTTGACACTGTTGCTCCCTCCATGGGGCTGCCAACTACCTCAGCTCCTTCAGTTCCTTCTCCAACTCCTCCATCTGGGACCTCACACTCAGCCCAATGGTTGCTGTGCAGTGACTCTTGGGTATTCCGAACTTTGGGGCTAATAACCACTTATCAGTGAGTACATACCAAGTACATCTAGCATTTTAAAATTTCCTGTACAGTGTTAACTCATTCTCCTTGATGTCTGTACTATGTATGTCATAGTTTACTCATTCTCGGAGATGGACTTACAGACATTGGTCTGTCCTTTGGTGCTGCAGCCTCCTTCAGATACAGCTGGTGCTCACTGGCAAAGTGGAACTGGTAGTGAGGTTGTGCCACAGATTTCTAATAAAACCTTTTCAGGCTGTTGATAGTGTCTTAAGAGGGAAGAGTTGACTGCAAAACTTCAGTATCTTCCCCCTCCCTCCCTCCCTCCTTTCCTCCCTCCCTCCCTCTCTCTTCCTTTCTTTCATCTCATTATGTTCTCAAGCTGTTCCTGGGCTTTTGGGCTCCTGCTTTAGCCTCCCAGGTACAGGCAGATTGCCCCCTACCCCGCTGTGCTGTGTAATTCCTTAGTTTGATGGCATCTGTTTTACTGTAGAGAAGGAACTAAACTTTCTTACTGGTGTATTGTTCAGCACTGTAAAACTGAGAAGCGGGTTAGAAAGAGTGATACAGAAGCACTTTACAGCACAGCCTGAGAGGGCATGGAGCCGGGCAGGGCTTGGGATTTTGCTTTCTAGTACTGCGATACTTGTGAAGTAAGTTAAGGTTGGGGCTTTGAGTTATATATTTGTCTTTAACCCTTTTTAGCCTCCACCAGGCAGTGTGAAAATGCCTAATGTACCCAACACCCAGCCAGCAATAATGAAGCCAACAGAAGAGCATCCGGCTTACCCACAGATCACAAAGGTTAGTGCCCGTCAAGTATGTAGACTGATACTGGAAATTCATATATGATCTTGGTGTGCAGTTTATATGGTGAGCTTTGTATTGCCTTTGGTCTAGTGCATAATGTCACTATAGTAACAGTAATAGAATAATAAATATGCTGGGTGAGAGCTTAGTGTCTGCTCAGTGGGCTGTGTGAGGAGTAGGAGCTGGCATCTGTGTAGGAGAGACAGGCAAATGGAGTCCCTGGCATCCCTGACATGGAGTTAGAGCACAGCTGTCGGATGCTTGTTCTTGTCACCTCAGCATCCTAGAACATTTTAGGTATTTCCAACTGTTCTTGCATTTTTGGGACATTATCACTTGACCCTGCTGTTTGAGCTAATTCAGTTGTCCTTCATTCTGCCCGTCATTTCTCAGCTGTTCCCCACCTGCACCCTTGCTTTCATTTAGGCACAGGGTTACTAGACTCTGGCTGCTCTGTTCTAAAGGGCTCGTTTTTTATTGTTTTCAATGCCATGTAGCTGTGTGCACTGAGTGCAGGTGCCCTCAGCGGCTGGGGTTATAGGTGAGCCTCCTGATGTGGATGCTGGCACTGAATGTGGCTTCTCTGCAGGAACAGCACGCATACTCTCAATTGCTGAGCCGGCTGTCTATCCCCAGACTCTAGCTGCTCTTAATAAGAGTTGGCTTTCGGTTTGTTTGTTTTTCCCATCCTGTGGCCTCAACATTGCCCCTGAAGGCTTCCATAACTAAAAGAGCAAAATGAATCAAATATCTCACTAATATTTTCCAAAGCTGTAGTTTTCAGTGAATCCCTATATTTTGAAAGCACATTTAACATGGGTTTCTCTTGTGGTATAAACGTAGGCATGCAGCTGTTGGAATATTATGACTGTCTGCTAACCTGTGTATGCTGCTCATTTTGTTTAGGAACATGCCTTGGCTCAAGCCGAACTTCTCAAGCGCCAAGAAGAGCTGGAGAGAAAAGCTGCAGAGTTAGATCGTCGGGAGCGAGAGATGCAGAACCTGAGTCAGCATGGTAGTATCCAAAGAGTCGGAATGAATGTCTGTCCTTGCTCTGAGTCATTTGGCTTGGTGATAGAACACTGCCCTGTTTTCTGATTCTAGCAAAGAGGTCAGACACAGCAGATTGCTTACTTGATACCTGCAGCTCTCTGATCTTGCCTGATAGCCACAGTCTTTTGATAGATTAGAAGAGCATTGGCTTTTTCTGAGAGAAGGTGAAACAGATCTGATAAGTTTGCTTCACTCCTAACCAGGGAGCCTTTGATTCTACACTTGGCTCTCTTGAATCTTTTCTTTCTTTCTGTAAAGAAGAGCTGGGACTTAAAAGAAAGATCTTAGTGTAGGCTTAAGCATGAGGGATAAGAGGAAGAGGGCTCAGAAGAAAGGAAGGCACAGCTGAGAGCGTGGGTGTGGGCTTCTCAGTAGCTCCATTGAACCTTTGAGCATGCTGAGTGTGCCCCACCTTGGACTCTTGGGTGTTCAGATTATTGCTCATATCCTCACAGGCACACCATACTTGTCAAAAAATGCTAAGAAAGTGTTAGTATGATTAATTGTTTGCTGTGCAATCTGTTTAGGCTCTGAGTGCTAAAGATAGCTCTAAAAGAATCAGTGACGGAGAAGTAGTAGCCTCCGCAGAAGGATAAGCAGAGTCAGGGAAGGCGTTGGTAGGGTGGCTGGAATAGGGACAAACCCCAAACAAGGACAGCAATAGTTGCACTCAGTATCCTCCTCTTAGAATGCTTAGGTCTTGGGCCGCTCAAGGACATGTCTACCTGGTCACTTCCTTGCTTGCAGCATCACAGATGCCCCTATAGGAGATAGGATGATAATGTGCTGTGCTTTCTTCATGCTGCTGACACTAATTGTTTCTCTGAGTTATGAAAGCTGTTTTAGTAAAGATCGTAACAGACAGTTAATAGTTACATTGTGTAGCATGTTGGACTTTCCCCCTGTAATCCACATTAAAATTTCAGTACCACCCTGAGAAATGTGGACCAGCTTTTCACTTTCTGCAGAAATGAAGTTTCTGCATCTTAAGACCACTTCTGGTTCCAGAGTCTCCACTCTTCATTGCTGTTCTCGGCTACTTCTGACATAGTACGATGTATCATATGTATTCCCCAGGGGCCAATCCATGGCCTTATGCTGGGCAAGTGCTCTACCACGGAGCTGTGTTCCTGGTCCCCAACTTTAATACACAGCTAGTGTAACTGAGGACAGTTAGGGGGGATAAACAACAGGCCGTACTTTCCTTCTTGAAAAAATGTTCAGATAGGTAAAAATATATATAATTGAATTTTAGAAGCTATATAGTATATTTAGTATTAGAAAGTGACTTTTACCAGCACTCAGGAGGCAAAGGCAGGGAGATCTCTGAGTTCAAGGCTGGCCTGGTCTACAGAGTGAGTTTCAAGAAAATCCAGGGCTGTTACACAGAGAAACCCTGTCTCAAAAAACCAAGCAAGCAAGCAAACAAACAAACACGAAGAGGAAGAGGAAGAAGAAAGAAGAGGGGGAAGAAGAAAAAAGAAAATGACTTGTTTTATTGCTCACATTTTTGTCTGAATTTGTGCTTTATGTTTAATTTTTGCTCTTGCCTCCATTTCCCAAGTCGTGCTGTCGGCCTGTGTTTGTTCAGACACAGCCCCTCCTCACACCTCACTGGGGCCTCTCCAGCCTGTAGGCTGCTGGAGTCGCCAGTCCTTCACACGGCCGACTGGCCCACCTTTTCCCCACAGTTCTCATTTCCTTAGATAACCTTTTGTATTTGTTTTTAAAAGTCCAGATCTGATCCCTTAGCCAGTCTTATATTGCTGAGAGCCTTGTCTTTCCTCTGCAGAGCAGTTAGGAATGTAGCAGAATTCTATTGAAAACAGAAGCTTAAGAATTAGGTGGCCCTCCCCACAGATGCCAGGTTCTCAGACTTTGAATCTGCTTTAGGAAACTCTTAGGGTTTGTCTCTGGTTCTCCTTTATAGAAACATGATGAACATGCTATGATATGACATTAGGAAATTATTTTACCATTTATTGTTTCTAAAAAAAGTTTCCAAGAAAGCATTAAAATTGTACGCTTGGCTTCCAAGGTTGTAAGAGAGCAGAGAAGCACTGTGAGTGTCTGATACGGCATCCACCAAAACACGGTGCTTTACTTAGAACCAAAGTCGAAGAAGAAGAGAACGTGTTTGTTGGAATAACTTTTTTTTTTTTATTCACTTACAGGGAGAAAAAATAATTGGCCACCTCTTCCTAGCAGTTTTCCTGTGGGACCTTGTTTCTATCAAGATTTTTCTGTAGACATTCCTGTAGAATTCCAAAAGACAGTAAAGCTTATGTACTACTTATGGATGTGTGAGTATAAAACATATTTATAAAATATAAATATATAACTATCTTGAGTTCATATTTTCATTAGAACAGTCACCTTTTAGGAAGTGACATATTAAAATGCATATAGTTTCAGAGTTGAACAGCAGTCTTAGATACATAAATTGTGTAACAGGTAGCAATCCAAGTTTTTGGCAGAGGAAAGCTCACACATCAAACACCTGCACTGACTGACTAAAAGGCAGCGTATCTGTCACATGGTAGGATTTCCCAGAGATCCTTTTCCTTTGGAGAATGCTATCTAGGCATGGCTTGCTTTAGCAAAATTATGCATCCTATTTTTACTATAAAGGAGTGCCATTTCAAGTCTGTTGAATGTGGGCACTCTGGCTGTCTAGGAAGAGCCAGATGATACTGTAATGTGAACTGTAACTTTACAAGTTGCTTTGGGTATAGCTTACTGTTCATCTTCAAGAGGCCGTGAGTACTTCTGTTTTTGAAATGGCTTATGGGGTGGTTTCATTAAACAGCAAGTCAGAGTGTTTTCAGCTGGGGGGTGGTGTGATGTCTGAGTATAGTAACAACTCTGAAATCTGACATGAGTGTCAGGCTGCTAAAGGTTTGCTGCATATACACAGATGTCCCACTAGTCTCTGATTCGTGTTCCCAACAGCTCAGCCATATTTAATGAGAGTCTGTCAGGTGGGAAGGCGGCATTGTGGCTCCTCATCTGCTGGACTGATGGGGCAGTATGTAATGTGTAGGTACACTCCTTCCAAAGAAAGGGTGTGAGTTTTACTGTATGATAGTGAGGCTTTAATGTCCAGCTTCTCTAAGTGGTGGCGTATGAAAAGCAATTGTTTATAGATAACTTTTGTTATCGTTTTTAAAAGAACATTTGTTTTCAAAAAAAGTACAGTGGAGATTACCTTTTTTATTTTTTATCTTTTTTTATTGAGACAGGGTCTCTTTATGTAGCCTTGGCTGTCTGGAAACTGGCTACATAGACCAGGCTGGCCTTGAACATAGAAATCTACCAATGTCTGTCCCCTGAGAACTGGGATTAAAGGTGTGCAGCACCACACCCAGCTGGCTATTACTTTCAAACTTTTAGTTTTTTGTTGATTTTTTTGCCGTGGTATCAGTAGTATTTTGTATGTTTGATACTAAAAGTATAATCTGTATGTGCATACTAACCAAATCCTGTGTTTTAATTAATAAATATCTATGTGCCTATATGCATTTATATTTTTTTGTATATGAATTTAAAAAATAGACATAGTATTATAGGCATAAGTTATTTAACTTAATTTTTATGGTAGAGAGGTAGAAAGAAAATCCTACAATAGATTTAGTAAACGGAGGTTGAATAGGAAAGATGGCTAATTTTAGCGTAACTGCTAACTACTGACAAACGCTGATGGTGTCAGAATTGGTTTGTTGGGTCTTGAGAATGTCCATCTTTCAGAGTATCTAGGAGTAACGCAGGTAATTCTAGGTTTTTCTCCGTCTCATTTAATTTGCCAATCTTTTTTGAAAAAGGACTCAATATCTCGGTAGGGTTCTGTTTCAAAGAAGCATTGCTCGGGATGAGGTCGGAGCAGTTTAGGGATTTACCTACACTTGAAGAGTAGAGACTGAGTGTGGTACTTCTAAAGTAACAACCTGGTACGGGTGCGTTTCAGGGCCGACTGGAGCTGTGATGCTCATTCATTCATTCACGGTGATGGCTGGCGCTTGTTGGAGAAGGGTTCCGTGTCCCAACCATATCCTCCCCAGTTCCACATTGTCCAACTGGTCCGACCTTATATAACAAGTCACTAAGGAGCAAGCTGTTCGGATAGCTTAGTTCCTAAGCCCAGGGTTAGACCATGGTATGCTGCTATCCACAGAAGACCAAGATGAAGATGATTTCTATTTTAATGAATACAGTGAAGATGTGTTTTCAGCGGTCCCTTAATGGAAGCTGCAGTTGAACCTAGCAATTAGAATTATCACTAATTCTAAAGGCTGAAGTAATGTTCAGCCTTTCTGAATGTGCTTTTGAATTTAAGAAAAAAAGGAAAAGCAACATGTGGACCTCAGCCACCAGGTAGCAAAGTAAGCTTGCTGCTTACCACTGCTTTTGCAATTTAGATTTCAAGAATTACGTGGTATTGGCGGTTGCAAATTCAGGCTCACTGATCCTGGCTTTGAGTCCCTCATAAAGTGAATAAATCTCTCAGATAAAAAAGTGTAACTTATCTTATAAATCTGTGAACATGGCTTAAAGACTTGTTTAGTGTTTGGCCTGTACTCAGCATCCACCAGCATAGACACACTGAAATTAGCAGCACAGATGGCACAGTATATGTGTGTAGTGCCTTGTCCACATCTGACCCTGCACAGGTGGATAGCCGCATCACTAGGTGCCTAGACAGGCAGGGTTTATCAAGTACAAGTTGGTGATTTAACTGATCACGATTACTTTAAAAAAGCATCTAGAAAAAAGTTTAACATATTACAAAAGGTTATATTGATATCTTCTGTACTTTGAGGATTTTTTGTGGACTTTAAAATACATACATACATACATACATACATGGTCTTTATTTTCTATAAAATAGAAAACTTTAAAAAGTTGTTCTCCTAAAGATTAAAATTTAAATTAGAATGTGCTAACGTTATAGAAAAACAAAACCTTAAACAGCCAGAAGTCTTTTAGAACTAGAAAATAAGTTCTGATTTCAATTCTGTTTTTAAGGTCTTAGAACTCTTTATTTTGCGGAAAAAAGATTTTGAGTCATTTGCTTAGTAAGCCAACTTTCCTGAGAATGTAAACTCCCAGTAGGACTTGTAATTAGTAGTTTTCTGTGATGGGAGGGAGCAGGATTCTAACATAGACGCCCCCAAAGGCTGAAGTAGCTGTGCATGCAGGCTCTGGGGCCCCTTCACCATCGCTAATTTGTGTGGTATTCAGATGGGCGCGCATCAGGGCACCAGAGTGAGCAGTTTTATCCTGCTCCATAAATTTTTTTATTTTGATTTGTGAAGAGATTTTAAAATTAGTTTTTAAGGTATATTGAGTTTGTAGTAAGTTTAATAATCTTTTATTTTTTAAAATTTAAGTCATAGTTGGTTGATATTTTTATTGATAATATGCATTTTACAGTATTTTAATTTTATGGCAATTTATTTGTCATAGTAAAATCCTACCCATGAGTGCGTTTTTGCAGAATTAATTATAACTGTAGTGAGGAGGAGAAGATGGTTCGGGGTTAGGAGCAGTTGCTGGAGAAGATGGTTC
>JADRCH010000005.1:11824456-11839960 GCA_019843965.1 Rhynchomys soricoides | reverse complement strand
AGGAGCAGTTGCTGGAGAAGATGGTTCAGGGTTAGGAGCAGTTGCTGCTCTTGTAGAGAGAGGCCCCGAACTGGTTCTCAGCACCCGCGTGGTAACTCAGAGCAGCTGCAGGCCCTGCATACACATGGTGCATATACACACATGCAGGCAAACACCCAAATGCATAAAGTGAAAAAAGTGTAAGCAGCAGTTACAGTGTAAGTGTGGCTCTTGAGGGGATCACAGCATTGCCGGGTTCGACACTGGGGGTTGTGACTTGTTAGGGAGCGTCATTGCTGGCAGCATGGGAAGTGTTGCCCACATTGATTTCTGTGCAGCTAAGGGAAGCCCTGCCACAGGCTAGATTTCACTGTGTTGCCTAATGGGGGTGAAGTGAATAACCGGAATCCTCTGTCAAAGGATTTCCCCCCATTAAAAAATGGCTCTCTCAGGAGGTAACATGATCCTCACAGACCACCACAGACGTGAGCATTGCTGCTGTTACGTGTTAATTATAACCCAGTTCTAGTCAAATGAGACCTGAAGAGACCCCAACTCCTGGGCCCACCAGCTCCTGGGTCCACTTGCTTTTGTGTTTGAGCAGGCACTGTGTGCCCTCTTGGGCCCTGGTTCAAGAAGTTCAAAGGCCTCTTGGGCCTTTTTTCTTCTCAGGAAAGCAAACCTCAGGGTCGGGCTTAGCTGTGTAGCTGCCTACTAGGAGATCTGGGCAGCAGGATTTTTGTCTAAACTGCTCCAGTCTGAGCGCCATGCCTTCAAAGCCCGTGTAGGAAGCTGCAGTGTTTGAAGAATGTGTTTGCTCTGAGGAAGTGTGTTTTCACTTGTAACTCTTGTGGATTGTGTCACTCTAAACACTCCATTTTGTCTTCTGATCCCACAGTCCACGCGGTAACCCTGTTTCTGAACATCTTCGGATGCTTGGCCTGGTTTTGTGTTGATTCTTCAAGAGCAGTTGATTTTGGACTAAGCATTCTGTGGTTCTTACTCTTTACCCCTTGTTCATTCGTCTGTTGGTACAGACCACTCTATGGAGCTTTCAGGTAAAGTGTGTATTTAATATATATGCTTTAAAACTTGTGAAGTGTGTGGGTGATGGCTTACCCCTGGAATCTCAGCATGAGGAGGCTGAAATAGGAGGATTGCTATAGGCTAGCCTTGGCTATATAGCTTATATCTGGGACTACAGAGCAAGACCCTGCCACAAGCAAACACCCCATGAAATGAATAATCTGTACTGTACCTCAGAGGTAAAGTTGGTGTATTATTGTTAATTTTTTTTTTTTTTTAATCATTATCAGGGCCAGTGAGATGGCTCAATGGATAAAGGTGCTTGCTGCCAAACATGGTGACCCGAGTTCGATCCCCAGGTCCACATGGTAGATGGGGGTCTGACTCCTGCAGGAGTCCTCTGACCTCCACATGTACAACGTGGCAAGTGTTAACATTCTTAGATTTTAACACGGTACGACATGCATTACACATGACTTTAGGAAACTCTGCTATGTACACCTCTGTCCCCACATGTCTAAATTAGGAATTGTACCCGGTGATTACAGCCTCATCCTAAGATCAGGCCAGGTGGGAAGAACACAGAAGCACTTTACTCAGCAGCTTGGCTAATCCTTTCTCTGTATATTCATCTCTAGTCCTTCCAAAGACAGTGTCATTTAAAAACCTATTTAGGCTATAAAATAAAAGAATACTATTTTACATCAAATCAGTCATTAGTTAAATAAACAGGTGATGCATTTTCTAAATGAATGTTCTGTGGGATGCTAATCAGTATTGGTTTTAGACTAGCCCATTAGTACAGTTAGGCAGAGTCCTTCATTTCCTCATCTCTTAGACTCTGGTGCCTGGTGTGCCTTGTGATGTGACCATGAAGCCATTCTTTTCTGTGGAGCACCTGGGAGTATGGCTTTGAGAGGAGAACACTGGAACTCCGTCAGGTGCTACATACCTTTATCACAGCCACTTCTCTTGAGCCCGGGGTTCTGGATTATCCAGTGCAGTTTCCCTCATTTCCTCCAGATGGGTCCTCTTAACCATTCTGCCTTGTTTCTTCATTCTGCCTTCTTTCTGTTGCCTTAGTAACCAGCTGCGGTTTCTGGAATAGTGAGAGTAAAGGTGGCATCCGTGTCTTCTTCTAGGTACCAGGGGTTGGATTAGATACTTTTCTGTGTCTGTTGTCATGATCGTGTGATTACTTCCCTTCTATCTAAACTGGTGAACCATACATACTGCCTTTTATATGGGAAGCTCATGCTCCACTCCCTCACCTCCCCACCTGTGGCCCTGTGAGTCTCTTCAGGAGCTGTAGCCGGGGCTCATCTTTGTGATGTGTCTCATCTTACTTGAAATGCTGGTATAGACTTCTGTCTATAGGTTCTGAGAAAGTTAATTGTATCAATCTTTGATTATTTATTTCTGCTTTGCTTGTAGTCTTCTAAATAAAACTCTTGCTAATATAATAGAAAAATCTATTTTCCCTCTCATTTTTTCTATCCCTTTGTTTTTCTCTCTATAAAGTAGGAAACTTTTTGAAATTATTTTCAAACCATCAGGGTGACATTAGTTTTGAATGGCAGCTCTGGCCGCTAGCAGACAGTGGAGCAGAGCTCTCTGTGTAAGCCGTTTCCAGGTTTCCTGCATTCTGTGTGAGCTTTTTCCTGGCTCCAGAAGTTCAGATGTAAGTTGGTCAGGTTTTAAGAGAAAAAGTTTCTGGGAGATAAAATTGGCAGAATCCATTTGAACAGGTTAAAAAGAATTTTACACATATTAAGGAGAGAATTAGTGATTAAGTACCGATAGGTATATATAAAAATCATCATCAAAAGATAATTTCTAAATCCAGAGAAGCAGAAATGCAAGCTAAGAATCCTGGTAACAGTGAATCCTTTATGCCTCAGCTGTGACTGTTCAGGAATCGCATGGGCTAACAAGTGAGCAGGATCCTCTAGTAATAAGGTAGGACAGAGAGAAGCTCTGAGCCTCTAATCTGAAGGAACGTGCTGACACTCAGGTCAGATGATGTTTACAAAGGCTGTAGAGCCTAAAGAGTGTCAAGGACTGAGTGACTTATAAGCGCTGTAGTATATACACATGTGGAAGAGGACATAATTTTATTCCTGTTGGAGGTCAGATATAAAACTGGAGGGTCAGCCTACCAAGCACTAGGCCCCAAGTTCCATCTATAGAACAACAGCCAACAACAGCACCAGCCATGGGCACACGAGCGGTAACCAGAATGGAAATGGAAACTCAACTTAGCAATGGAAAAAATAAAGGCCAAACCATGTGGCCCTCAGCAGGAGGATCCTTAGAGAGTCCCAGGCTACACGGAAGCATAAGACGCAACGGCCGGGTGATGCAGGCAGGTGTGAAGGTGGGAAATGAGTTCAGTCTTCCTGAAGCATGTGGATCTCCAGATCCTTCTGGCCTTGAAGCCAGGGCACTCTGCTGAAAACAGGGAAATTTCACTGATCTCTGAGAACCCCAGCACTGTAAATCAGTCCTACGTGGCAAGATAAATATCAGTCTGAAGCACTTCCTTCTGAGGACCATAGAGGACAATGTGTGGTTTTGTGTGTGTGTACACTGAAGGGAGGAAACTACTGTAAGAGCAGAGATTTGTCGGGGCGGAGGATGAGAAAGTGCAGGAGTGGGTGGGCCGGGGACGGAGGGTATGATAGACGTGTCTTAAGTTTGAGCCTCCAGAAGACAGAGGCAGGTGGGAAGGTGGACGGATGCTGTGGAGTAGGAAGGGAACCAACCCAACGTAAGGAGCTAAAGGATTTCCTCCTGTCATGTGTTTTCCTATCTACTGAAAAGTCTGGGGCTGAGTTTTCAAATAATATGATTTGGGCCGTGGAAATGACAGTGCTGAACAGAACCAGGATAAATTTAGGGCGATTAAAAATGGTGCCATACTTGAAAAGATACTATTCCACAATCAAATGGATGGAGCTTCCTCCAAAAGTGCAAGGTTAGCTTTTTTTCTCAAACGTCTCACTGTGTGGCCTGGGCTGGCCTTGAACTTGGTGTCCCTCTTGCTTCAGCCTCCTGAGTACTGGTTTACAGGCATGTTCCTCAACACTGGACTTACAAGGTTGGTTTTATATTAGAAAGTCTACCACATTATAATCTAAAATTTAACAATAGAATGACTATCTTAACTAATATAGTAAAAACATTTGACAAAAATCCAATGTCTTTTTATGTTAGAAACAGTGAATAAACTTGAGAGTAGAAGAGAGGTTTCTTTACACTGCAAATGAACTGTACAAGCTAAAACCTGTAGCTCACAGCCTATACCAGGTACTGTGTGTAAGGCTGAGAGAACTTTCTGTTTAAGGTCAGGAAATTCACAACATTATAATTAGGTAAGAAACAAACAAACAAAAGGCATCCAGATCTGAGAAGAAGCAAAACTGTATTTATAGATCCATAATGATCTGTAGAAAATATAGATGGAGATAACTATCTCTACAATGGATCAGAAAGCTCAATATTTCTAAAGTATGAACTTTTTCAAAATGATCCTGCAGATCTGCAACATAACCCCAATCAAAATCCTAGCAGGCTGTTTTCTAGAAATATGACATTGTTCTTCCAAAGATATATGGAAATACTAAAGCCTTAAATATTTAAAGCTAGTCTACAAAAGAACAATCAAGATGGCATACTGATATGTACTCCCTGATTTGAAGACTTGCTAGACCGTGCCAGTAGTCACAGAGTGATGGCTTCATGTTAACGACACTTGTACCATAAACAAATGAAAAGTCTAAAAATGAAAATGAGTCCTTCCATATGCAAAAGCCAATTAAAAAATCAAAAGCTATTTACTTTTATCATTTGTGCACTATGTGCCTGCTGTGTTAGCAGAGGCCAGAGAGGGCATTGGATGCCTTGGAGCTGGAGTTACAGATGGTTGTGAGCCACCATGTGACTGTGGGGAACTGAACCCGCAGCTATTGCGAATCTCTCCAACCCCCAACTTTGATGTTTGAGAAAGATTCAAAGGCAGTGCAGCTCAGAAAAGGCTGTTTAAGAACCACTGCTGTAACACTTGGGTATTCCCTGTGTGAAGAAGATTCAGCCATACCTTATTTTCAGAAACAAGGTGTTTTTTGTTTTTCGTTTTTTGTTTTTTTAACAGAAAAACATGTTATGCCATGTTTTCAGAAGGTCAGTTCAAAGAACACTTGCACAGATACAGAGCTGCAAGATAGGGAACTTTTGGGGCAAACAGGGAAGGTCTTCATCTCTTTGGTTTTGCTAAAGTGTTTGTTTTAATCCAATACCAAAAAGAATAACTAGGCATGTTGGAATTCATAAAAAGGCAAAACTATTCCTCAGAAGACACATTTGGGATGTCTCAAGTGCACACATGCTTCCACACAAATATGCACAGATTGCAAAGACAAGCCCCAGACTACAAGAAGATCCTTGCCAAGCAAGGATCTAATTAAAGGCCTGTATCTCGACAATATTTATTTATTTATTTATTTATTTTTAATAATAAAATTTAATTGTTAGAGAATTTTAAAGAAATGTTCCATATAACAGTACAAATCAATATAGTACTTCTAATGAACAGTTTACCAGCAAGTACCAAAGTATAAATTGTGCATAAAGTTGTATCTAGTAAACATGTTAAAATTAAATACAGAATTGATAAATTATGAAGTTACTTGTAGAAATTTCTATAATAATTAAAATGCTATTTTTTGGTTAAAACTTTAGAAGACAATATTATCATCTTATACTTTCACATTATAAATAGGATTAAAATAAATAACTTTGTAAAAAATATTATGCAATTGAAAATTTCTGACAGATAAATATTTTATAGCCATTCATTTTTTCTCCTTTGAAATGACAAAGGAAAGTTGACTTCAGTCAAAATAGCACACAACCTAATCTCATAAATCACACGTTTAATGTTACTTGTTTTCAGCAGGCTTTGAAAACCTTACTTCTGTCAGACTCAACTAGAAATAAGTTGACAACTCCTGACTAAATTCAGAGAAAATAAATACTAGTCTTCGAAAATATACAGGACTCACCAACCTAATGTGAACATAAAATTCAAATACCTCCAATGTTCTCCCTTGAAGATATGTTAACTTCATTCTGAGCAAAGGGCAACATTCCTTTTCGATTCCCAAGGCCACTACACTGAGATTCATCGGATACCTATAACACTTGCTGAAGTTACCCCTTAAATATTTCTATTTGACCAGTATGAAGTGTCCTTCCTTATCTTTTTTGATAACTTTTGGTTGAAAGTTGAATTTATTCGATATTAGAATGGCTATTCCAGCTTGTTTCTTGGGACCATTTGCTTGGAAAATTGTTTTCCAACCTTTTACTCTGAAGTAGTGTCTGTCTTTGTCGCTGAGGTGCGTTTCCTGTATGCAGCAAAATGCTGGGTCCTGTTTACATATCCAGTCTCTTAGTTTATGGCTTTTTATTGGGGAATTGAATCCACTGATGTTAGGAGATATTAAGGAAAAGTGATTGTTGCTTCCTGTTATTTTTGTTGTTAGAGGTGGTATTATGTTTGTATGGCTATCTTCTTTTGGCTTTGTTGAAAGATTACTTTCTTGCTTTTTCTAGGGTGTAGTTTCCCTTGTTGTGTTGGTGTTTTCCATCTATTATCCTTCATAGGGCTGGATTTGTGGAAAAATACTGTGTAAATTTGGTATTGTCATGGAATATCTTGTTTTCTCCATCTGTGGTAATTGAGAGTTTTGCTGGGTATAGCAGCCTGGGCTGGCATTTGTGTTCTCTTAGGGTCTGTATGACATTTGCCCAGGATCTTCTAGCTTTCATACTCTCTGGTGAGAAATCTGGTGTAATTCTGATAGGTCTACCTTTATATGTTACTTGACATTTTTCCCTTACTGCTTTTAATATTCTTTGTTTAGTGCATTTGGTGTTTTGATTATTATGTGACAGGAGGAATTTCTTTTCTGGTCCAGTCTATTGGGAGTTCTGTAGGCTTCCTGTATGTTCATGGTCATCACTTTCTTTAAGTTAGGAAAGTTTTCTTCTATAATTTTGTTGAAGATATTTACTGGCCCTTTAAGTTGGGAATCTTCACTCTGTTCTATACCTATTATCCTCAGGTTCTGTCTTCGTGTTGTGTCCTGGATTTCCTGGATGTTTTTGTGTTAGGAGCTTTTTGCATTTTGCATTTCCTTTGACTGTTGTGTCAATGTTTTCTGTGCTATCTTCTACACCTGAGATTCTCTCTTCCATCTCTTGTATTCTGTTGGTGATGCTTGCATCTCTGACTCCTGATCTCTTTCCTAGGTTTTCTAACTCCAGGGTTGTCTCCCTTTGTGATTTCTTTATTGTTTCTGTTTCCATTTTTAGATCTAGGATGGTTTTGTTCAATTCCTTCAACTGCTTGGTGGTGTTTTCCTGTAATTCTTTAAGGAATTTTTGTGTTTTCTCTTTAAGGGCTTCTAGCTGTTTACCTGTGTTCTATATTTCTTTAAGGAAGTTATTTATGACCTTTTAAAAGTCCTATCATCATGAGAAGTGATTTTAGTTCCGAATCTTGCTTTTCCTGTGTGATGGTGTATTCAGGACTTGCTATGGTGGGAGAATTGGGTTCTGATGATGCCAAGTAGCCTTGGTTTCTGTTGTTTATGTTCTTGCGCTTGCCTCCTGCCATCTGGTCATCTCTAGTGCTACCTGCCCTCCTTTTATCTGCCTGGAACCTGTCCTTCCTGTGATCCTGGTTGTGTCAGAACTCCTCAGAGACCAGCTGTCTGTGGGATCCTGTGTTTCTGGGCTCTGTGATCCTGAGATCCTGGGTGTGACAGAGCTCCTGGGAGTCAAGCTGCCTCTGTGACCCTGAGATTCCGGTGTGACCAAGCTCCTGTGATCCTGGGTGTGTTAGAGCACCTGGGAGTGTAGCTTCTTCTGGGTGTTGTGGGACTGGCTGAGGAGTTTACACCCAAGGTCTGCTCAGGGCAACTGCCTAGACCAGAAGGAACCTGTGCCACTAGTCCAGCGGGTTCCTGGGTCCCTGGATCCTGCTGGCCCCAGTTATTCCCAGTGTTGGGATAGATGTTGAGTCCTCCTCACCTCTGATCCTATGATCCTGGGCATGTTACAGCCCTTGAGAGTGGAGCTTCCTCTGGATGCTGTTGAGAATATTTTTTTTTAAACTGTCAAAAATCAAGAGTAAAGAGGAAAATCTAGTTAAACCACCAGAAAAAGATTATAGCAGTCTAACAAAGATCTGTGGATAAAAGGAAAAGTTGCTGAACAACATTACTCCCACTAAGAACGTGTAAATCAAAGCTAAGTGTGACACTAGTGCTGGGAGCAACAGAGCACCAGCTGGAGAGATGTCTGCTTGGGTTTCAGCATTTTGGGTTCATGATGGTGGGCACAAGGGAGCGGTTCCCACCATGGCATCCTGGAAGCAGAGTGGACAGTAACAGGAAAGGCAGGATAACGCACCCCCCCTCCCCCCCCAGCGTTCCACCACCTCCCAACAGTCTACTTGGATTCTCAATCCAGCCCCAGTTTAGGGCTTAAACTATTCATTAGTCATGATGTAATTTCTCTAGAAAAGCCTGAGGCCTGCTTTATTGATCTCTCCCAGAAGTCTGTCAGCCCAACCCAGTTAACCATCACAATCGGACATGCTAATTAGAATGGCTAGGGTTGTACACATGACTCTAGCGAGTGTTAATGAGATGCAGAGGACCTGAAAGACTCTCACTGTAGTGTGAAATGGAGCGAGTTTATAATATAACTCAGCAGTTCTTAAACACTTAAATGTATGTTTACCACATGCATTTACAGGTATTTACCCACAACTAAAGGAAATCTGTGTCCTTCTGAAGACTCACACATGAATGCTCACAGCAGCATGATTTGTAATAGCAAAAAGCTGGAAGCAACACACTTTCCCACCACCAATGACTAGCACTCAAAGGTGGGAGGGGCTGGAGTCTTTCACCTGCCAAACACAGGTGACTGAGTCACTGCTAAATGCAGGAAGCAGGCCAAGAAAGAGCATTCTAAAAAACAGCAAGCCTGGATGACATGAGACTGGGTTGAAGGAGGAGGAAGCTTAAGATAAGTTCTCAGATCAGTCGGGTAAAGTCCAGATACATACATGTTGATACTTACAAATTATATATTTTAAGTAGTTTGTGTTGATTCTATAAAGTAGTTCATTAAGAAAGGAAAACTGGGGCCTGAGGAGGTGGCTCAGTGGCTAAGAGCATTGGCTGCTTTTCCACAGACCCAGCACACAGTCATTTGTAATTCAAGTCCCAGGTGATCTGATCCTTTCTTCTGTCTTCCAAGGGCACTACACACATGATGCACAGCCACATACACAGGCAAGACAGCCACATACAAAAACTAGAAAAATGTTTTTTTAAAAAAGGAAGACTGAACTTTCTGTCAAGGTGGATTGTGGTGCAGTTGGAAGTTCAGTAGAGTGACCAAGGCAGGGATGGTCATGGTTTGCACAGAGGGTTGCTGACGTGGGGTTTGGGTCCTCAATGTGTCTGTCCCCTTAAGGTTTGGGGTGTGTGTGTGCGCGCGCACGTGTTTGTAGATAGGAAGATGCTGTGAAGAATGACATTCTCCCCTTTTCTTTTAAAGGAGTGACAGTTCCTTCAGGTTCTTTGTGTTCTTCTTCGTGTATATTTGTCAGTTTGCTGTACATGTGCTCCAGGCTGCAGGATTTCATAACTGGGGGAACTGGTGAGTTATTTACTGTTTTTAAATTGCTAATTTAGGATTTGTATAACTTGTGTCCTAGTGAGTTAACAGAAAAAGTCAGATTGCCAAAAACGAACACAGAAAAACAAAAGTGCTTTGAAAACCCAACTGAAAACGTTCTGGAACAAAACTTTAAAAACTATTTTCTTCAAAGATTATACTTCAATATAAAAAAACCAGTGCATGAGGTGTCTATTTTAAGTAAAATGTGTGAGCATCGGGCACTGAAAGGGGTTGTGTAAAGGAGACCTGAGAGAGGGCTGGTCAGCATCTGGAGAGAAGAGCTTCAAGAACTGAAGGAAAGGGGTTCAAGTTAAGAGTATAGCATTATTTCACACACACACACACACACACACACACACACACACACACGTACGTTTGTGTTGGGGTTCAGGCTAGAAGGTAATGCAGACCTCTTTATTTCTCTCTCCATGGGGGACGCCCCTGAGTGAGATGGTGGGTGGAAGAGGTGTGTCTTGAAAATACTGCCTCACCTTTCTGCCTCAGGGGAGCTGCCCACCTTCCTGCATCTGATTTCGAGGGCGTGCATGGGCTTGCACAGGTGTGCACAGGTGTGCATGATACTGCTTGCTGCCATTGCGTCCGTTAGCTAAAGCTTCAGTGAGCAGATAGCTAGAGGGTATTGGGACTTGGGTTTTGTGCTGCCTCTGCACGAGGGTGAGCGGCTGGCGGACAGTTCTCAGCAGTTTGTAAAGCACCCACTGGGCGTACAGACTAACAGACTGTGTGCTTTAGTTGTTTCCAGTTAGTTCTTGGAAATAGCTATTTTGATTATTAAATAGTGCTTAGTCTGGCATGTGAACGAGAGGAAATGCTTTAGATGTTTTAAAATGCACTATTATAATGGTGTATGCACACGCACGTACACACAGACACACAGACACAGTTCTTTAGAAGTTGAAGCAATCTCACCAGTTTCTTAATCTAAGTGTAATGATGTAGAGAGGAATGTAAAGCTGGATTAACAGTCTGTCTAGGTACCACCGAGTCTGCTAATGGATGTACCTTGTATAACTCAGGTATTTTCAGTCATAATTAGAACGAAGGCAATTGTAGATTGACATGTTGTTGTAAGACCACAGAGTGTTCCCAGGCAGCCTTCACCCGGTCCCCAAGAGTATAAAATACAGTGAGATATAAAAACAAGGACCTTATCATTGGCAGAACATTTCCATCACTAAAGAGACCTGTTGCTTTGTATATGGCCACTCTGACTCCTGTCCCCACCTGCCTTCACCCTTGGCGTCCACTCATAAGCTATTTGTTACTTCTGTTATTCTGTCATTATAAGATGGTTATATAAATGGAATCAGACTTTCTCCCTCAGATAAATGTATCCCTAACTTCTTTTACTATTTAGTTTTTCTAGATTTTATTTATTTGTATTTTATGTGTATGAATGTTTGCCTGAGTCTATGGTCTATGTATCATGCGTATGCAATGCCCATACAGGCCAAGAGAGGGCATCAGACCCTCAGGGATTAGAGTTAACAGACGTTGTGAGCTACCATGTAGGTGCTGGGAATTGAACCCAGGTCCACTGGAAGAACAACCATGGCTCTTTATTGCTGGTTATAATATGCAGCCCCTTCTTTTTATTCTTGAGTATATTCCATGGTATGGCTATACCACAGTTTACTTAACCACTTGTCAGTTGAAAGACACCTAAATTGTTAACATTTGAGAGTTATTCTATATAAAACCACTGTGAGCATTTGGGGCCAGGTTTTTTGTGCACACATAGTTTTCATTTCTATCATTAACAGTATATTTATATTTTGTTAATTCACTTAGAAATCATGTGTTAAGCTTTTTAAAGAAACTGACAAGTTTTCTAGAGTAGCTATATTATTTTATATTCTCTAACAGTAGTGAGAGGTTTAGCCTCCACATCCTTGTGAGCTGTGAGTGGGGGTTATTACTGTCTTTTATCTTAGCCGATCTGGTAGGTGTGTGTGTGTGTATGTGTGTGTGTGTGTGTGTGTGTGTGTGTAGGGCATCCATGTCCATCCTGATGCTGTGGTTTGAATATACATTTATCTAATGACTAATACATTGACATCTTTTTATTGCTTATTTGCCTTAATTTTTATGTACTCTTGTTGAAATGTCTCACAATGTTTGCCAATTTTGAGTTGTTGGGTTGTATTCTTTTGTTATTGTTTTGTTTTTTGTTTGTTTTTGGTGTGAATATTTTTCTCATCTATGTGAGAAAATGCTGAAAAGTACTTTAAGAGAGTGTTTGGGGTCATAGGTCATGGTTTCAGGAATTTCAGGCTGTCTGGCAAGGAAGGTAGAGCATAGGAGCTGTCAGTCAGTCAGTCCCAGAGCATAACGCACAGTTCAATGGGTGGCTGAGGAAGCAGAGAATGGGCCAGAAGGCAGCCAGGGTTAGGCATACAGGGCCTGTGGCCTGTGACCTGTGACCTGTGACCTACGACCTACTTCTTCCTGCTAGTTCCTGCCTCCTGAAATGCCTATAACCTCCCAAAGTCCCTGCTGGGCCTCAATGCTCAAATATGTGAGTGTGTCGGGGGCATTTCACATTCAAGCATTGATGCTGAGCTGTAAAGTGCAGTCTGTATTCTAAAAGTGAGTCACTTGTTGGATATGTGGTCTGCATATATTCTCTTCTCTACTGGAAAATGAGCCTTTAAAATGCAATGAAGAACCCACACTTTTAAGACATAGTGTATTAAAAAGTGCAATCATCTGGTGAGCTCCCGGGGCTCGGGAGTGTGGTTTGCCTGCAGACGCAGACTGATGCTTCTTAGCTGTGGGACCCCACCCTGAAGGTCCGAGTGTAAGGTCCACACTGCGGCGTCTCATGAGAGACCTTGTGATGTTATCACGTATGAAGGATGCTGACGCTGCCTGGGTTCAGAGTGCTGCCCGTGTGTCCCTGTTGGTGCTTTGAGAGCTACACTGACTCATTTGCCTGATGACATGTCTGCTGTCCCTCAGTGGTTGGATCTCGTCCCTCACTGGTCTCAACAAGAACATTCCGGTCGGGATCATGATGATAATCATCGCAGCGCTCTTCACAGCGTCCGCTGTCATCTCACTCGTCATGTTTAAAAAAGTAAGTGGGAGCCGGCCTCTGGACACGCCACAGTGGCCCTGGGGAAGGGTCCCTCCAGCCCTGCTGCTGTCAGACCAGTGGGACTCTGGCTCATTTCTGGAGTTATGCATGTTTTCTCTCCAAGGATTATGATTTATGGTTGTTTATAGATACATTTAAAAATTGTATCAGACTTTATGATTGACATAAAAATGAAAACATCCCTGACCTGAAAATCCAGAACCCAAAATGCTCAACAGTAAGAAACAGTTTGCTCACGGACTTGGTACTGTAAGAGGGAAGTTCTCTACCTGACCTCATAGGAGAGATCATGATTATAATTATCTAAAGCAAATACATTTAAAATGCATAAACTACACAGAAGTATGCATATACAGTATGTATAAAAAACACATGAGTTCCGTGTTTAGGCTTGTCTCCCATCCAGGACATCTCATGCTATATATGGGAATATTCAGATATCAGAAACATCTTTGGTGCCAGCATTTCAGAAGAGGTTCCTAAATGTGTGTCTTTATCAATATGTACGTTTTCAATATGAAGCTTATTAGCTCGATGAGCAACTACAGGTAGATTTATTGCATCAGGTACTTGGTTTTTGTCCATATTTAAAATTTAAAGACATTAAATTATTTAAGCATTAGATTTCCTTCATGGCTTTCTTTACAGCACCTGGTAGTTTTACAACCTGTACAAGGAGTTCATGTAGAAGTAACTTGGCTGCTCTCTCTGTCGAAGAGCTTTTCTCTTGGAATCTGCTGAGTGCCCACTTGTGTCCCACGTCCCGAGAGCCTTGTGGGCTCAGCTGCACACTTGCCTGAGTTTCTGGATTCGCCACTGCTTTTTCTCTTAGAAGCTCTGAACTTTCTGTACCAAGCACAGGGGCTGCTGAAACTCAGCTCTGGGAAGGTCTCAAGTCCTCTAGTCCCGTTTAGTTCCATCCTGTACCACTGTGGTTATCTATGCTAGCCTCCACCCAGGATTCAGGTCATCCTCCTGCTTCTTAACTCCAGGGTAGCTGGGAATACAGATTGGCACCAACATGCCAAGATAAAGCCTTGGCTGAGAGACCATCTACATACAGGAAGATGCAGGACAGCAGGACCAGTTGTGAGAATACAGTGTGGCAAATCCAGGGGTTCGCAGAAGGCTAGCATGAGTGGGGAGCACGTGATGCATAGGCTGTGAAAGTTCTAGGTATCCGTGGTGGAGTGTCTCCATGAGCTTGAACACAACTGTATCCTTAGATCCTGCAGGGCCGTGAGAACTAGGAGAACTTGTTAAAAGTTTTACTCTTTAAAAAGTTGTAGTTCTCCAAAGAAGAGTTTTAGGGAGCAGAGAGATTGGATCGGTAGGACAAGCTTTGGAAGTTATTCTGAAGTAGATACAGGACTTGTTGGCCTGGATGTAGGGCTTGGAAGCCAGTCAGCTTCCTTGTAGTTGGACTTTACCCAGCAATATGGTTTAGGCGTGGCCATATAGGAAGAACAGGTTTGGGGCTGGTGAGATGGCTCAGTGGGTAAAAGTGTCTGACCCAGGAACCACATGGTGGGGGCAGAGGACCAGCTCCTGCAAGTTATCCTCTGACCTCCACAGGTGCTCAATGGCATGCCCCCACATGCACAAAGTAAAAAGAGCAGGTTTGGAGTCAGGGTGACGCCATGATTGGGGGTAGGGTTTCAAGTACTGGTAGAATCTGTGTGTGAATAAGCTTGGCGGACTTGTGGACAGATAAGTAGAAGCAAGCAAAGAAATCTAGGCTGGGTTTTCAGACTGGGAAGTTTTGGCTTCCTGAGGTGAGTGAAGCTGAGGGAGCCAGAAGAGGCCTAAGGGTAGAGCACTCCAGAACACTCCAACATTGAAAGAGACCGGGAGGCCAGGCCGGGCAGGCTGCTCACTCCTTAGCGGCTGTGCCAGGCTGTCCTGTGCAGGCCCAGGAAGTCTCCTCCCCTTCCGTTTTCTATGAGGACAGTTGTATAACTAAGCTTATATTCACGGCAGGCATTTGAAATAAACATCATTTCCCAAATGAAGTCGAAGTATTTATCAGCATTGTATACATTCTCTGTTTTAGTGCATACTCTGTATTGGTTAAATCTGAAACTCATAATTAAGTTACTAGTTGACTCTCTCTATCCACTGTTAGCTGGTGCTGTCCCACTCTTACCTATGAAGTTAAGGATCTCAGATGAGATAATTTTCTGTATGATGTGCTGAAATATAATACATGGCAATAGAAGCTAAATTATAATTTGAAGCAACCATTAGTCCTCTTATCTTCTCTACCTCAATGTAAACTGAGATCCGAGAACTGATTCCTTAACACTGACTTAAAAATTCATAGTAAATTATCAAAACTAAACACACAGACCCCCTTGGTGGGAGTATGCAGCTCTAAGGTGTCACCACTAGGGGTCAGGATTTTCATGGATGGCTCATGCACTCAGGAAGGACTGTACAGTTCCAGCTCTAGACTAGAGGCCAGGGCTGGGCTGGGGCTGGGCCATCCTCTCTCCTCCCCCTGCTAAACATGCTGTGGAGTCTTAGTTTGTTTTGATGAAAATAAGTGTACTATTGAGAATACATTACTATCCTGGATCTCACACAGTCAGAGCAGGTACCGTTGGTTATCCTGG
>JADRCH010000005.1:11700795-11824446 GCA_019843965.1 Rhynchomys soricoides | reverse complement strand
CGTTGGTTATCCTGGATCTCACACAGTCAGAGCAGGTACCGTTGGTTTTTGGACACTCATTGTCCCTTGGTTTCTGCCATGGTGTTTTTTCTTAGCCTGTGTTGCCTAAGTGTTGAAAGAGTTTATATCTCCTGAGCTTCTTCATAGATAGAAATCCTTGGCTTTCACAAATGGGTTTGATTTTTCTATCGATCGTTTCTAATTGTGTTTGTTCTATTTCTACAGTGAACTATCAGAAAGTACTGGATAATGTTTCAGGGCTAAAGTGGCAGATATTCCAATGGAGCCAGTTAGTAAGACAGGAACAAGCCACAGAGAGCTGTCAGGAGCTCTGAACATTTCCCTTTGAGTAATCGCTAAGAGTTGGGACCGTGTAACACTGAAGTGAGAAGAAGACCATACAGTTTGGATTCCCTTGAGGACCTCATTTCCATTATGTCTTCTATGGCATTTGGGAACTTGCTCATAAATATTCATGCTCATGTTAATACACTAGTTATTAATGGCTTTTTGTATTTCAAAAGAATTTTTGAAGTTACCAAGATAATCTAGGTGTTTTAATTTTTTAAAAAATTACTGAAATGTCTGCTCTTCAGATGTTGTTTTCATTTGTAGAGATTGTGGAGTTGGAAGCATATGATTCAGAATAGTGATGAGTGAGTCCCACTGACCAGTTAAATTGGCATCTTACAGCAAATGCTTGTGAAGATACTCTATTGCATATAAAAGGGTGGTCTGGTTAGACTAAACGTGGCTGTTACCGTCTTCGAAAGCACTGTGCTGTTGTTAATCCCACTGGGTTCATCTCCCTTGTTTATTTTGGACCTAGGGTAAAAAGCTGATCTCATGGGTTTTCTTTTCTCCTTCCTCCGTGTCCCCTCTGACATCTGTCTGGTCCTCAAACTAGGCAGGATGGTTTTAAGTCCCGCCAGCCAGCAGCACATGTACGCGTTGCATCTTACCGTCTCACATCGGTTCCTGCCTCCACAGGTCCATGGATTGTATCGCACAACAGGCGCTAGCTTTGAGAAGGCCCAGCAAGAGTTTGCAACGGGAGTGATGTCCAATAAAACTGTTCAGACAGCAGCTGCAAATGCCGCCTCAACCGCAGCAACCAGTGCAGCGCAGAACGCCTTCAAGGGTAACCAGATGTAGAGACCTTGCAGCAGTTCTCTATTCCCTTACAACTGTCTCTTTTTCTCCAGTTACTGTATTCTACAGATATTTTTACGTTGGAAACACACAGTACACAAAGCATGGGAATTTCCTATCCACATGTGCATGGTCTAAAAACCAGAGAAACTTCCTTGTCTTATTACTTTGCCTAATAGTTTCTTAATATTTCCATGCCCTTCACAGAAGAAAACTATCATCTGCTAAATAAATATTCTCCATATTTTTGGGGGATGATGTTCCTCAGATTATTTCAGTGGTGACACACTGAAATGAGTATGTGACTTAAGATTTAAAAAGCACTCAATATTAACCACAGAAATTCTTCCAGGAGTCAGAGAGATACAGATTATACGTTGGAAATGAAACCATGTCCCATCCCCTCCTCCAGTAGCATTGAAGGAACAAGGTCAGCAAAAGCTTGGGTGTTTTTAAATTGGCTTGCTTTATATGAGGTTCAGTCACCAGAGAAGAGCCCGTGTGCTCTGTAGTAGATAATGTATATTTTACCACCTTTTATTTTATTTTTAGACTAGTTGATATTTTGATAACAATCTCTGATCTTGCATGGGCACCATGTCTCTTAAGTGAAATGAATTAGTATTTTGGGTTCTGTACTGCTTATAGTTATAGGATCTGGGGCTCTTTATAGAATCAGAAATGATTTCTGTAATAGTTTCTTTTAAGTAAAAATTTACTGGAGTATAAAGACTTTAATATAATGCGCAGTGCATTATCCAAAAGAGAGGTAGTGAATTGATGCGATAGAATACAGTGAGAATTTCTTCCCCTCTTCATTTTCAGTATTCATATAGTAAAATTTTACTGTATGGAAACTTTGGTATATTCTTCTGACTGATCTTTTTAATTGAACTGGGATTTGTGTTTGGCAGCTGTGTGTGTGTGTGTGTGTGTGTGTGAGAGAGAGAGAGAGAGAGAGAGAGAGAGAGAGAGAGAGAGAGAGAGAGAGATTGAGATTGACTGATTGATTGATTTTGGCACAGGTATTAAAGGCTAGCCTAACCCTTGAATGAAAAGAACATACAGTATTTAAGGGATTTCTTTTCTAGCCTCTCACTTTTAGTTCCATTAAAAATGAAAGACCCTCGTACTTCTAATACTTGATTTCTTAATGTACCTGTCTTTTACTTTGAAGACAGACTAAATACATATGAAACATTGTACCAAGCAACAGAGTGAAAGTTCAGGTAACGTGTTCATTACTAGTATCACCAAGTTGACATTGTTATGATGCAGTACAAACTGATGTGGGTTCAGACTTTTAATCATTTTTAATAATGATTAGATGTCTCGAGAACATTTGTAAGTCAGACTGTTGTAGCCTGGAAGTCTCACTAGTTTTAGATTGCAGAATGATAGATAGGCTGTGACTTCTCCAAGCTGACGTTAAACAAAGATGGACTGTTGAAGACAGGGTATCCTTTAAAAATGAGCTTACCTGGTCAAGTCAATATCCTTTCCCAAGGCTGCAGTCAGAGGGACTTCTGTGCAGAGCTGAGGTGCAGCTCTCAGAAGCTCGTGGGTACTGGGTTACACATCCACCTGTGCAGGGCCACGTTAGGTTTGCCTGGGAATTTACTGAGTACAGTAGTTCAAAGATGTTTCTTTGATTCAGGAGAAGGTAGAATTCAAAATATGAATTTGGAGTTGTTTTTTGAATCCTTCTGATCAGGAGGATTTCCTTTATTCTCACCTGCTCAGGTGTGGCTGCTGAGAGCCTGTGCTTCATCTACTGAGATCACTAAGACTATAGAAGTGCACATAAAGACCAGTACTTATATCCCAAATCCATGTTTATTCTCTGAGGTACAAATAAGAGACGCATCAGACATTCAAAAATGCTAAATTGGGAATGTTCTCTCTCCATATGTGGAGGTCCCCAAAGGTGTATTATTAAATGACAAAGAATAGTGATAACTCACATTATGTTTTTGTGTATGAACAAGGAAAATGCTGTTTTCAATCCAATTGTTTGGATTCATAGAAGTTTGAAAGAGATTATGTTGTTTGAAAACACAAAGGAGCATTGAAGCGATGGTGGTGTCTGCTGCTGGGTCAGGCAGAAGCAGCTTTGAAACCCTCATCTGCTGTCCTCTCAACAGCAGTCAGTCAACGATGCACTTTGGTTTGGTGAAAGACGGTTGATGTTTTCTATTTAATACCAATGTTATCACAGCCATGAGATGAGCCTCCTGAGAACAGGCATCCATGTCACTTTTTAGTTTGCAGTAATAAATGGTGACTATTTTATTTAAAACTAGGGTCTGATCACTGGAAAATCATTGCTTGGTGATTTGTGATTTGGGGCTTGGTTCATTTCTCTAGGGATGTTTGTGTATTTTGTAGGTGCGTGTACTACTGCGCTGCCCCTGTGGTATGTCACAGTTCTGTGTAAACGCCCTCCTCCACGTGGCCCTCTCATGTTGCATGTTTTCAGTGGTTTGGAAGTTTTGTATATTTATTGTATTAATGCAGAGTGTCATAAAATAAAATAATGTTTACTGGATGTTTGTTTGTATAATTTTAAATACTGTATTAGCAGTTGAGAGGCCCAAATTATACCTGTAGCTTTAATATACTTATTTGATGTTTATTAAAACCAATCTTTGTACCATTTTATCACTTGCTAAATACAGTACAAAAGATTTAGCATGAAGCCTTCAGCAATACAATCTGACGGTTTTCCCATCGCGTTAGACCTTGATGGGTGGTTGCCACATTAAATGCGATGACTGTTTTGAGGTAGGCAAGGTTACCTAGAAGCTCATTAGATTATTGGCTTAGGATTTTCTTCCTGGGTTCAAATGAGAGCCTCTGTGCCAGCATTGTATTGATAACTAAACCTGGGCTGTATTTCCTGAGTGCACTGACTCTGCTGCTTATGCACAGAGGGGTGTTCTATCTGTGTACTGGTTTCTTACCTCACGACTAATGATGATGTAAAGTTTAACCTAAAGTCACAGTGGATCTTATTTTGATAAATACATGTTGAATTAAAATAAGAAACAGTATTTTCCATTTTTCATTTTAAAAAGTGAGTTTGGATTTTGCCACCCAGGAACATTCTGTAATCCACGTGGATGTGGTTTATATACTGAGGGGATTTGAGCTGTCAGACTTTTGGTCCCTGCAGGTCTGCTAACAGTACTGCTGTCTATCACTGTGCCCTTCCTGACACGCTCATACTGATGTCTGATTCATAGTCACATTTGGGACACACTTGCTGTGTTCCCTTTCATTTTCTTTTAAGGAAAAACCCTTAAAGGGATCTGTGATTCCATGTTAATAAGCCAGTTAGAGATGAGGGAATGGCTGGTTTAAAATAATTCAGAATGGCTAAAGTTACTCTAGACCTCACTTTGATAGGTTTTTCATGCATCCTATAAATTTACTTACAGTAGAATAATACATTTTAAAATACTGGAGCTGTTTTTAATTTCTTAACTTTAGGGCTAACATAAAGGTCTTATTTTTGAACATGTTGTTTATTAGACTTGTATTTCCGTGATTTGGAGAATGAAATGGTCATGTAAGAGTTTCGGGTATTTTATTAAACAACATATATGCATGTTGCATTGGCGAGTGCTCAAATCGTCTTTCAAACGCTCTCCCAGCTCAGGAGCCAGGGGCTTCTGTGCCACACACGCACTGTGACTGACTCTGCCTCCTGCTAGGATAGGATCATTTCACTAATCCAAAGATTCCTGGAAAGCAGGGACGGACGGCTCTTCTCGAGTTTTCTCCTCAGCTTTGTGATTTGGGTAGGACAAAGTCTCCATCCTGCAGTCTTCCCTAGCATGGTTGTTGTTTTGGGAGGGGAAGTAGGAGCCGCCGGGGGCGGGGCGGGGCGGGGCGGGGCGGGGCGGTGAGTGTTGTGTGTTGTGTTCCTTCCCGCTCTGCTTTCCTTTGTAGCTTGGTATTTCTGGGCCTAATTCTGAATTCCTGGTATAGTGAAACGTTCCTCCTGCTAAAGCCTATGTCATCCCTTCACCCTGGAGAATTAGCAAAGAGCTCATCTTCTTATGGTGCTAATATTACATATTTCTTCAAGGCCATTATAACAGCGCCGTCTCTTGCCCGCGCGCACGCGTACACCCCCTCCCTACCATTATTTTCGATACTTGAACCCCACCTTGTCACTTATTTTTGTGGGCAGTGATTCTCAAAGGATGGCTGAAACCATTGACTTCCGGCAGCATCCCAGTCTCCTACACAGAAACTGAACCTTGCGGAGGCACACACCCTTAAATGTTTTGACCTAGGGGCTGGAGGGATAGCTAAGCTGTTCAGAGCACCAACTACTCTTCCAGAGGTCCTGAGTTCAATTCCCAGTACCCACAGATGGTGGCTCACAACCATCTGTAACTGTATTCCCACGAGACTGGTGCCCTCTTCTGGTGTGCAAATATACATATAGACAAAATACCCATAGACATAAAGCACATAAATAAAGAAATAAATACATAGATCTTTTTTTAAAGGTTGCTTCCCTAGTACAAGAGTGGTAGTGAGTCCTGGCTTTAGGGCATTTGGAGAATGAAGGAAGTGACAAATGGGGGGACAGGATAAGCCCTTCCTTTCTTCACCTAGGGATAGCACTGCTTGTGTTTCACTGTGCCTGCTTCCTTCCATTCTTCTTGTTTGTGTGTGTTTCATGGAGTTAAGCAGTATAATGAACAACCTTCTCAAAATTCTATCTCCCCTCAAATCGTACTGACCCAGTAGTTATAAAAGTTTGTTACACACATTTCAGTGTAAGTTACAGACAATACGAGCAAAAGACAATTCAGATTTCTCAGTTTTATCTTTCATTTTATTTTTATCTTTTTAAAAGGCCTGGCTTGTATTTTTCTAGAAAAACACACTTCTTCCTCTAAAACTAGGCGGTGAGATTGCTCCACACACCCTGAAGCTGTGTGCTCTACATAACCCTCCATGGCTGTTTCCCTTGCTGTAACAAGCCCCACTTCTTTGGGCTCCTGAAGTATCCTGGAATTCAGTGCTATCAATCCAGAGTGCATGTGCACTGTAGTGAGCCCACCTTACATCTTTGTTTTCAGTGTACATGTGTTTTTATGCATGTGTTTTATGGTGACTCTGCCACCACTCAATGCATGGCAGCCATATTGTGCCATGGAGAAGGAAGTACCAGCCAATATGGCTAATCGTAGTAAGCTTGAGAACAGTGTGTGGGGGCTTAGGACAATCATCAGAGCTTTCAGTTGAGAGGCCTTTCAGCCTCACTAGGCTCATGCCATCCTCAACCTGTTCTTATCTTCACTTCCCCTGACCTACCTTGAATTATTTTCTTTTCATTTTGAACCAAAGAGCCTTAACTCACACAATGGCTTCTTGCCTTTTCTCAGTTGCTATGTGTATGTTTTGTATATGTAAATATACAAAAAACGTCTCTTTATATTTCTGACTACATGCAGCTATCACCAAATCTTCTGTTCTTAGATTCTGATTTTCAATTTTTTTTAAATTAGAAATGATATGCTAGCAAATAATACTGTTGCTAAATCTTGGGACTCAAGGTTTTTGTTGTTAGGAATAATTTGCTGAGTTGGAAGTTTTGTGTATGCTAAAAAAATAAATAAATAAAATGTCAACGTTTGGCTCTCCAGAAAGAATTTATCAGTTTATACTTCTATCATTTGGAGTCCTAGCCAGCACTAGGATTTTTCTTTTCCAAAACTTTTTCATTCCCATAGAGTAGATAAGTAACCAAGAGGTTTGGTGTGTAAGCATTCTGGTTTCCCGTCTTTGGATTTGCTCAACCTATTTTTTTTTTTGTGTGTGTAAGAATAACAGTGTCTTCTGCACCCACAGGGGAACCTCCCACCAGAGAGCTGTAAGGTAAAGATGTTTAACTGATTGATCTGTTACAAAGAGATGCAAAGAAACAGTGGCCTCAAGTAGCCAGGCTGCTAATTTTATAGTAAGTAAAACTTGATCACTTTTGACAACAGGTTGTATTATCCATCACAAAGTGGGGCTTCTGAAATCCCAGCACTGAGGAGGCAGAGGCAGGTGGGTCTCTGTGAGTTCAAGACTAGTGTGATCTACATAACAAGTTCTGGAACAGCCAGGGTTACCTAGAGACCCTGTCTAAAAAAGGTAAATAGAACAAAATAAAAGAAACTCTTAAATATTTATTTGGAAAGACAGAATTCTCTGTTTTCTTATTGTTGAGGACTTAGAAGAGATTACACTAAGACTTTCTATATGCTCCATAGTCCTGGCACCAAATCTATGATGTAATTGCTAATTGTCACCATTTCTATAGAGGATTTGGAAATTTCAACAAGGTACCTGTAAGTAAAAGTGGTGAAGGTCTGAGGAAGGCCAGGATCCACGTCCTCTAGCTTCTGTCCAGCTCGGGGTGGCTTCTCTCCAAGTCTGAATTCCCTCTCACCCTTCCACACTTCTGGTAACGTGTGTCCATCTTTAAAGATAGTGGACCTTAGGGAAAGGATCATTATTGCCCAAGAACAAAACAAAAAAAACAAAAAACAAAACCCCATTACATTGGTTTTCCATTTCTTTCTTTCTTTTTTTTTTTTTTTTTTTTGGTTTTTCGAGACAGGGTTTCTCTGTGTAGCCCTGGCTGTCCTGGAACTCACTCTGTAGACCAGGCCAGCCTCGAATTCAGAAATCCACCTGCCTCTGCCTCCTGAGTGCTGGGATTAAAGGTGTGCGCCATCACTGCCTGGCTTGTTTTTCCATTTCTTGACCAAAGCTGTTTCAAATGTGCAGCACATTCCTGCTTCCTGTTCTTAGCAGTGTGTTGGGTTAAGTGGTCTTTGGCGCTTGTGTTTGGAGAACGCTGAGGACAAATTCTTAGTATTTCCTAGGTTATTTATGCCCATGTGATGATGCTAACAGCTGCTTTCAACCCATGACTTAGGTTTCCATCATTAAGACACCAGGGAGATCGTCCAAACCACTATCATGGATCTCATGAATTGTTGTCTGTTTTCAGAATTGAGCTGAACTGTGATCGGTAAATTAAAATATGAGGTGTCATCTTCAAATGTGAAAAATTGCTAGATTCCTGAAAGGGAGCAGGGATATGACCCTGTGGAGATATGGCTGATGTCACATACAGTGTTTGCCACAGCGAAGTAGCACACACTTTCCCTCATTCCTCCCATTAGGGAGGGGGTGCAATGTAGCCATTTGGTTTCAAACTTGTACCTGATGCTAGTTTTGCCGCTTCCTAGCTCCTACCTGAGGCAAAGCACTTCACCAACGTTCCACCAGTGGCAGGTATGTATCTATAGAAAGCGTCCTACCTTAGAAGCAGTGATGAATTATACGAGGCACTGACCATAGAATGTCCATGTCACCAAAGCCATCTCTCCTCTCCACTGGACTCCTAGTCTCTGCCTCTGACCTTGTTGCTCTCTGGAGCTGTCCTGGTAACTGCAGTGCCCTTACCACTGCTGCTGAGTGTCCCAAAGGAGCTGAGTTATTTGAAACAGTGTCCACACACAAGGAGTATCCAGGGTAATAAAGATTTTTATGGGCGCTCTAACGAGGAAGTTGAATATGTTTTCCAGGAAATCTAGTAGAAAAATTTCCCTGTAAAAACTAAAGATTGGAGCTGGTGAGATGGCTCAGTGGGTAAGAGTGCTTGCTGTGTAAACAAGGAGGACCTACCTACATTTGAATCTCTGTCTAAGAACTGGGCACGGCTGCATGGACTTTAACCTGTGTGAGGGGATGGTGACAGGCAGATCCCAGGAGCTCCTATCCAGCCAGCCGACCTGAAATGTAAATAAATATGATAGAAAGTGCTAGGAGGCTCGTGATGTCCTTCTCTGGCCCCTGCACCCACCCCACAGACTGACAGCCTGAGGCTGGCAAGCACACACGACTGTCCCAGCCTCTGCTCACACTGAAGTTCTGGTGCTTTCTCTGGAGTTACTTTTGAGGACAGTGCAGTTCTAGTTCTCCTTGAATTAGTCAGATGATTTGTTTCAAAAACATTTCCTTGTGATGGGGTGCTAACATTTAACTTCTATTTCAATTAGAAAAATGGTCATTTATGCCCAGAAACCAAAGCATGTGTGTCCTTCCATCTATCAGAAGCTGGGTCAGGGAGACAGCCACTCTCCTCCTGCTTATTCTGACAGCACATGTTCCTGGGCATGTGCAGAGTTGAGTGAATTTATGGGAATTGTATTTGGCATCTTCCCTGAGTTGACAGATTAAAAGCCTAGGTGTCCTGACTTTTGGTCAAGGTCTCCTCCAGGGACTGTGGATACAGAAGGCCCCATAGGACTGGCTTTTGAGTAATTTTTGTGTGAGAAGGAGTGTGCACCCTTTGGTTAGTGATGCTCTAAAGCATTTTGTCTCTCACAGCGTTACTTTAAAATGAAGATGCTTCTAATGTTGATAACTTCTCAAAGGAAGAAACCCTTACCTGCAAATTAAAGACAACCAATGATAGGGTTAAGAACCAACACTAGAAAAGGCCAAGATGGGTTTTTTTTTTTTTTGTGCTATATAGTAAGTAAACTTTTAAGTTTTGCATTTTTGATCAAATTATGTGCACTGTATTGAAGCCAACACACTTGAAAGAATGAGTTCGCAAAATCGGATTTAATTCAGATCTCAAGAGGGGAAGGGAGGACATTGTGAAAATCTTAAGTATAGATCCTTATCAATGCTAGACAAACGATGTATTAGTTTACACACAATAGGCTAAGCACACATTTGAAGGCTCCGACCAAGTCCATCAACTCCAAGTACAATTTTATATGTGGCTCAAGTGGCTATTGAACATCTAATCAGTGCCGACGTTCCTTCACAGCACTTCAGGACCCATTCAGCGATGGAAGAGGTTCCCCACAGTCTCAGAAGGCCCCACTCATCCCTTGAACAAGACTCCCCGAAACACAAATACAGGCCTGGGATTTCCAGCAGCCACGTGTTGTTATTGCACGAAATGGTCTGTCCTAAGCAAGTCTCTATGGCCAAGGTGTGAGAGCAGCCCTTAGAGACAGTGGTCTAGCATTATCAGGGACTATGAAAGCACAGGAGAAATAACTGCTTACTCTCCACATACGTCTAGTGTTCAGGCTGACAGAAGAGGCAACACACAGCTTCACATTTCACACGGAAGACTAGCACTGGCTGGCCTGCTGGATCAACTTGCCCATAAATTGCTTTAGCTTAGACCCAGGAGAAAATTACTTCATACCAGTCTTTTCTTCACATAAGGTTTGTGTAGCATTAAAACTATTACAGACTAATGACTAGCCATGAATGCAAAAAAATGTCTAACTCTCCTTTGCCCAAAAAGAAACATCCCTGTTTTGAATCTTGTCCAGTTTCCCCAAAGAAAACATATATACACTTTGGTTATTGCACATCTATTAGACAAACTTGTGTATATGTAATATATATATATTTAAATATGCTACACATCAGAGACTATGGCACTTTATAGAATACATGTTTAACAAAGGCCATTCATTACACCACAGATAGTTCTAAAGGTAATGTCGAATTACCACACAGGGTTAAAGAAGCCACAGACTCCCAAGTATTTCTGCTTTGGAGTTCAATAAAAAGCTGAGCACAAATGCAGGCAAAATAAGACTTTTCTAGTGGTAGCAATGGTCCTGTTATCAGAGAAATGGGTATCGGCCAGTGGTTTTAAAGAGCCAGGAGCAAAGTTTCATTCTGTATTAGCACGACTGTAGATGGTCCTTTAATTTCCTGTAAACATTTGTACTGGTTTGAAGGTCTCTCTGCTGTAAATGCAATCTCGGTCCATTAAGTCAGTATGCAGGCAGTTTTCATTGTGCCCTTTTGTGGTGGGGTTATCTTCTCTAACGTTTAAATTAATGAGAAACAGTTAAGTAACAGTGTGGCAGAGAGGTCCTATCTTCATTTGTGACTGTTACCAGGTTGCTAGGAGTCCACTGCCCCTTGACCCCAAAGAGCAGGTGATGGGCACTCGCTCGGGGTCTGCGGCTTAGGAATAGTCTGTGGAGAAGGAGCTGTGAGGAAGATTGTAAAGATGCAAAAGTTAATCTGGTAATTTCAAGGAAAACCAAGTCGTTTTGTCCCAGGTTTCCTAATGAACAAACTGCCTTCATGCAACGTATTGTGCGGGTTGGAAACACAGTTACTGAGCAGCCAGAGACTGGCCCAGGATGTCCTCAATACCCAGTAAAGATGAGCGCCTTCTCCACGCGCTTGATGGCACGTGACTTAGTGATCATTCCTGTTTCCTGAGCATTCCTGGGGTTGCTGAGGGTGCCTCTCCCTTCTCTGCTAAAGAAGCCATGGGGTCTCTACCTTGCTTATTTTGAATACTGGTTCAAAACTGAACTTAAGGTCTGATTCATAACCTTCATCTGCATGAGAGAGAAGATGGTTTCTAATATAGGCCAAAGGGTAAATATACTATAATTAAACCCCGGTGGGCCTAGCCCATCTATATATAAGGGAGTTGTTCTGAACCAAGGCTTGGTTCTAAACTGACATAGCTTTAAGTGATTCACTGGGACATGGCTGTAAAATCTGAATCAGGGTTGTATACCTGATGAGCAAACACCTGCCAGTAGAAGGTGCTTCACTATTTAACTTTTAAGACAAAGCCCTCAGTTGAACATATCTCTAAAACCAAATAGGTCTATTCCACTTGCACCATTATGGAGGGTATCTGTGTCTGCAAGGTTCATATGATGTCAGACTCTGGTATTTCTGGCTGCTTTGGTCAAATGGGTAATTTATGGAAACTGGATTAAAAGCCCTGAGTCCTCTTTAGTACGCAGTTGGTGGTTTTGTGACCTGCTTAGGCAGGTGCAATGAGCTTGGTCCAGTCCCTGCTTTCAAGCTAACCTGGGGATGGGATTCTTGATGCAGGGCAGTGAGCCAGTGTCATCCAGCCTGCTCTTTGCATCAACACCAGAAGCCAGAGAAGCTTCCAGGGCTAGCTCCTGCTTTCTCTGAGAACAGTGCCAAACAGAAAAGTTCACTCTGCAAATGCTGACATTCTGGCAACCCCTCCCTGTGAACAGCTGCATGAACCACAGCTGGTCTAGAGGCTGCAGTCCTTGGAAGTGGGGAACACTGAGGTTTCCTTGGGCAGCCAAGCACAACCCCCAACCCTAGGAGAAAACTACCTACCGGAGGAGACAGGGCTATCACAGGCACTAGGGTGGCTGCAGGAAGGTGTCTGCCTTACTGGCGGGAGTTTGTCTTTACTCAAACCCTGAGGAGAGTCCATTGATCCTCTTATTTACCCTGGAACTCAAGCTAGAGTGGTTCCCCAGCAGGCTTCTGCGCTGTCCCTGGTAAGCCCTTTGTGCAGTTAAGCAAAACCTGGTATCTTGCTGTGACCTTCAACATATAACCTGTCATCAGTTAAGTCTGTAATCTTCCTTTCAGTCTCCAAGTGAGACAACATGAAAGAACTAGGAAGAAAACCAAGACCCCACTTCCACCCGCCATTCCGAGATGCTCATAAACACATAGCTGTGGGCCAAAAACCTGCCTCAAACTACCCTGAGGCTGAGTAACCTCTCCTCTGCTAGCAGAGAGATTACCGCCTGCCTTGGTGAGTCAGATCACTCTCCTTCATTGATACCCGGGGACATGGAGTCTCTGACTGGACTCCACAGGGGCTATACCATGTCCTTGTCTGGTCTCATTATTTGCACTGCAGTCCGCATGTCCAAGAGCACTGCTTGGTGGGTGATGCCCCTCACTGGTCCCACAAAGGCCCCGGGGTTATGGAATGTGGCTCCAGTAGGTCAAGACTGGTTCTTCACTTGGTTCAAATGATGAAGACTGTGTCACAAGGCCATAAAGGTAAACGGTGGCAGCAATGTCTTCCAGACTAAAGGAGGCAGATGAGGTTTTTCCCCTCTTCAATTTCTTCCTGGACTTTGTCACTGGAGGTTGCAATTTCTGCTTGTGCAGAGAAGACAGCACAGATAAAGGTAAGGACTGTGCCTCCTGTGGCAGTATAAAAGGCCCAGCCCAAGGAGCAGTCTCCAGGTTTGTAGGGAGATGCATACCGTCCACAGTCGATGGCTTTCTGGCAGCCCCAGCCAGCAGGGTAGAGGATCAGGCCGAGGATAAGGAACAGACCTGAGGAACAGAAGAGAAAACAGGTGAAGCCCTTGGTGCCTCGGCAACCTGCAACACCTGCCTGTGCCCTTATGGCCGCTGGCCTTGGGCAGTGCCATCCACTGCAGTAGAACGGGATAAAGCCTGACCTGAATAGCCAATGTCATTTTACCAGGTACACTCTTAAGTATGGGGTTTACATCAGGGGGACGAGAGCTTGCCTAGAAGTATTCTCAGCCAGTGTGTGTGTGTTGGAATGTGACTCATTTGCTAATGTTTCTTTGTGTCAGGGGCTACTTACTAAAGCCAAACATGGCTTTAGAAAAGGTCTGAAGAGATGGCTCAGCAGGAAGAGCACATGTCGCTCTTGCAAAGCATCTGGTTTGGTTCTCAGCACCCAATGGTAGCTCACTACAGCCAGCCTCTTCTGCCCTCCATAGGTACCAAGCGTGCATATGGGATACATACATACAAAACACTATAGTAACATAATAAAGTTTTATTAGAACAGAGCCGTGCTTACTTCAGA
Organism: Rhynchomys soricoides; assembly: GCA_019843965.1. Taxonomy (NCBI): domain Eukaryota; kingdom Metazoa; phylum Chordata; class Mammalia; order Rodentia; family Muridae; genus Rhynchomys; species Rhynchomys soricoides. The sequence continues at coordinate 11,810,627 of JADRCH010000005.1, read as the reverse complement.
ACACATGACCTGCAAAACACAAACTATTTATGATCTAGCTTTTGACAGAGTTTGCCAATCACTGGTATAAAGTAATTCACTCAGAACCGTGTGGCCTCAGCCTAGTTCTAGACAAAAGCCTTGAAGGAGATTCTATCTTAGCCTACACCCATGAAAAAGCTTTGTTTGAACTGCATGTCAAGGAGAGAGGTATGTGTCCATGCCATGTCATGGAACTTTTCCGTCTGAATGACTTTTAGTGAGCTCTGCCCTGCATACAGACCAGCAAGCATATGCCCCCTTGGCCAGCACCTTTCTGCCCCTCACTGCTGCATGTTCACAAGTCACTGTGTTTTAACAACTGAGAAGCAGTTTCCTGCCTGGTCTAACCTAGGCTAGGACTAGAGAAACAACTTTAGGCACAAGAATTTCACTTGTAGGTGTGTGTGCTGGCTGGAGCCCACTGGCCTTACCCAAGGCCTGGCCACTCACCAGTACAAAAGAAGGGGAGGAAACCATGACTCCCTGTAGCAAGTTTATTAGTGTTTTTCATTTCAGCCGACAGCCCTGTGCTATGAGGGAAAGTGGTCTTTAGTCTATGACCAGGACTGAGCTCTAGTGTAGTGACTAAGGAGATGTCATCAGCACCAGGGAGCAAGGCCTTTGGAAGTGGACAGCTAGGGACCAGCAGTCTCATGCAGAAGCTTGAATCAATCTGAGAGCTCACAAGTGGATGGAGAAAAGTTTAGCTTGGGCCCATATGACAGCATGAGGTGAGGACACAAAGCAGCAGGCCAGGTCATTTGTTCCAAGCCTTGACTGTGGAGTGAAGTGAGGTTTGAATCAAGACCTGCCTGATTCATCATCATAAAAGTACACCAATCTTAAACCCAGAGGGTGGGTGTGGTTTTTAAAGTCTGTAAACAGTACTTTCTTAATAAAATAAGACTGACAAAATCTAAAGCCAAGAAAAAGACAACAGTTGCCAGTGAAATTGAAGGGTCACTAGGAGATTGGAAAATCTAGAAGATAAAAACAAATAGCTCTCTAACAAACAATGAGACTAATAGTCTCCCAACAAGAGGAGCCCATCACCGGACGACTGTGTTTATAGATGAACTAACACATGCTCTTCAACTATCCCATAAACCACAAAGGGAACAACTACTACAGTGACATTTGTAAAAGCCAGGATTGCCCTGATACCAAAACCAGATGTGAGAACACGCACATCCATCTTGGTTTTAATTCCAGGGCTGCAAGGACAGTTCAACAAATGTAAACTACAAAATAAGATGTAGGAACAAAGATCTACACCATCTCAACTGACAGAAAAGACCTTTGACAAACCTGAGCATCGTTTCATGTTAAGTTTCTTCAAAGAACAACGCATCCATAAGGGTGTGTGTGTGTGTGCGTGGGTGACAAACCTCTAGTAAGCATAGTCAATGGGGGGAAATTACTTCCAGAGATAAAGGTCTAATACAATTTTAGTCAATACTGTGCTTGAAGTCTTCCAGTGATGAGGCAATAGAAAGAAACAGGGTACAAACAGAAAAGGAAAAATTCTAGTTGTCCCTGTTTGCATAAGACACGATCCTATACTAAAACCTGGCGGAAGCCATGCAGAAAGGCTGTGGCAAGCAAGTGAGCTGCCTGGAAATGGCCCAGCATCTTGCATGGCTGAGACGGCTATGCTCTGAAGATACATGGACGCCAGGGACTTCATCCCAGGATTGCTCTTGCTGCTGATGTGCCTTTCCATGCTTGCCATTGCTGATTCCTCATTGCTCTGACAGGGTGTGACTGGGCAAAGAAAGACCCTTTCTGCCTGTAGTCGGTTACAGTGATTCTTGGGTGACAGCCCACCCTATTGGGAAAACGTCCTGCAGATCAACATGAAAATGAACTTTCATGGGTTAATGCTGTCTAGATGAATCAGTGATTGTATATAGAATTCCTTATTTGATTCAAATAATTTTAGGAAGTTAGAATAACTGATAGAAATTTATGGAGATTGTTTAAGCTGTTTTGCCAAAAAGATACAATAAAGTTAGAATCAAGAATAAATGTGTCCCCTCCTCATAGAATATAAGTAAAGGCGGCACGAAAAGAAGTACAGTGAGCTTCCATACGCTACAAGTACACATTGCATCAGGAAGAAGAACAGGCTCAGGACAAATCAGTGATCAAAGAGAAGATTCATCCTAGGTCAGGTCCAAGGACAAGACCACAGGTGCGCACCTTGATAAAGTAAGGTCACAGACATACATAACTATGGCTTTGAACTTATAATGAGCTTCTGGAATGAAACAGACAAAACAACTAACTTCCTCTGTGAGGTAATTTTTGTTTTTTCTTACATAGAGAGCTTTTGTCTGAGAAGATATAAAAGCTGGGAGCAAAAATAAAGGTTCATTGGGGCCCCTTTGCTTCATCCATTGAATGTGAGTGTGTGGTGGGTTTTCTTTTTCTAGATGGCCCAAGTAATTAAGTTTTTCTAATCCCCTGCTGTTATCAGCAGGAGTCAATTTCTATCAGCTCTGGCCTAGAAGAGTAAAAGAGATTTAACTGCCAGAAGCCATTAGCTCTGGCCCCAAAAGAGCAAAAGAGAGCCAGATTGCCAGGAGCTACCAGCTTTCTAAAAGCTGACTCTATGTCCCACCTCAGTTAAACCCTGAGCCCTCTACCAGGAAATGCTCAGAACTGATAAATGCTTGAATCTCATCCAGATTCCAATGGCATTCTTCATAGACAGAAAAAAGAAATCCTAAAATTCAAATGAATGCGCAGGTGACCCCAACTAGCTAGAACACAAGAAGGAAGCAGGTGAAGGCTGGAGGGAAGCATCACAGCCCCGCCCCCATCTCCAGTCACACCCAGAGCTGGACGAACAAAGACTAAGTAGGAGATGCAGAAACAGACACACACAGGAGCAAAAGACATTCTCTTCAACAAACAATAGTGTGAAACTGGGACACCCACATGTAAAAAAATGAAATACACCTCTGTCTCTCATCTTCCCCTGTACAAGAGTTACTTCTGAGTAGATAAGAGACCTCAACATAAGACCTGAAATGGGAAGGGAAGAACACTTCAAGATACGGCACAAGTACAGACTTTTCTAAGCACTTGGGCAGCAAGAATTGATTATTAGGATTATCTGCAGCAAAAGACAGCCTGCAGGTGGGGGAGAATTTCTGCCTGTTACCATTAGACACAGGATTAATCCAGATCATAAGAACTCAAAACTACCAAATAATGTCAGCAATAAATAAGCAAATATTCCATCGTTGCAGTCAGCAGACAACAGATAACCTGCACCTCCGTGTTTGCGGTGACACTGTATGAATGGATAAGAAAAGTGACATGTATATAACAAGCAATGAAACGTGTCATTTGTAGGAAAATGGCTTGCATTGAAGATCATATAAAGTGACATAAGCCAGATTCAGAAATACAAAGGTCCCATTTTTTTCCGCATGGAATCTAGACTGCACTTGGACGGACCCACACATGACATGAAAGTATAAGGTGGGGACAGTCTGAGAAAAGGAGGCAGGGTGTGGTGGCATATGCCTTTAATCCCAGCACCCTGGAGGTGTCCGCATGAGTTCTAAACCAGCCAGGAATACACTGTGGAGTGGACAGGTAGTGTGGGCAGGCCGTGACTGAAGTATGATGTACACGTATGAAATGTTACAGCGAAGCCATGATTTAAGATGTCTACGTGACAAAAGGGAACAGAAACCAACAGGTGGCCGTCAGGGTAAAGCCATCAGCACAGCTCTCCGAATACAAACAAGTGCTGGAGGGCCACTGCCCGTCATAAAGGGTCACCTCCAAAAGTTACAATACTGCCAAAAGGTACCCGCTACGAGGCTAGATTTCAGACCTTTGAAAGGATATGCTCCATCTGAATAGACCTTTGCCTGTCAAGGAGATCTAAAATGACTTACTTAGTTCTTAAACATGTCTAAGGCCCCTAAGAAACCCATCGTGTTCTTTATGAAGCATTCCACCAGGCACCTAGGAAGGCCTGATAGTGTCCTCGCCTCCAGGTCCTAAGTGGCTGCCCTGAGACACCACTGCTGAACCCCTGATGGTCCACAGGCCAGACCACAGCGCCTCTTCCTGTAGACCTGTGTGTTAGGCTCACGCACAGGCCTTACACAAGGGCGCGGCTCTTCCTCTTGGAAGACTGAAGTGTTCCAGCTAAACGTCAATTGCACATGTCACTTGGCAACCCGCTCTAGGCTCAGATTCATGGAAAGCATATTAAACACCTTAATGTGCCTGAGGGGCTCCTGTTAGGGAAAGTTTAAAAAGATACCCTTCCTTTAGGAGCACAAAAGCCCCAGCCAGAAAAACTTCCCGTTCCTTAGAGCAGCTATGATTCCTTGCACTCCAGACCACTTGGAAGCTCTGTGGTAGCTTCTGACTTAATTTGCGAATAAAGACTGCGGGGACCCTTAGCACAGAAGGGTGTCAAAGCTTGAGTCTATCAAAGTCTCAGCTAGGGTATAGGATCAGAGAAAAGTCTACATGGAAAAGTGATAAAAAGTGGGCTGTGGTATATCCACCCAGAGGATGCACAGTGTGCAGAAGCAATGGCTATACCTGCTTACCCCAGCCTGGCAGCCAGCTGAGAGCGCCATGTAAGACTGTGGACTGTGGTCTTTCCCATAACTTAACACACACATTCATATTCATTCTCTCTCTCACTCACACACACTTATAATCTCAATTGTCCTTTATACCAAGAAATTCCAGAGAGTGTGTTGCTTCTGGTGGCCCCTCCATGTGAAGCTCTACTTAACCATTTCCCCGTATGAGCCAATGTGGTGAACACAGATGAGATCAGGGCCCAGTGTCCCTGGCAGGGTCCCTTAGTCACAGTACGTTTGTGGCTGTTGTAGACAGCAATTGAGAATGTTCACTTGGCTTTCTTCTGACTAGATCCTGAATGTAGTACCCAGCTGGGTTGTGTGGTAAAACTAGGAAGAAACACAGAGATAATGGACCCAACATGAAGAGTTCTTACCTGTGCTGTGGCTCTATACCTCACAGAACTGGGTCCCAGAAGGTCCTATTTTCATTGCAACTAAAGAAACCTTTTCATAGCTTCCTAGTCTACTGGACATGAGGGATAGAAGATGGCAGCATCTGATGACCGTGGGATGCCTCTGAGTGCACACACACCATGGGCTTGTCCTCACACGGGCATAGTATGGAGAGCCAGCGTGCATGTGCGTGTGTGCTCGCATGCCCATGCATTGTAGCAGATGTCACTGAATTCCATAGACTTTCTGCACCTCTAAGCCAGAGACATCCAAGAATTGGATCAGACCTTGTAGGATGCCAGCTCTGGACTCACATCCACCTAGACATGTCCCCACCACCCTAGTCCTGTCACCACGTCCTGTTAGGTTAACTTCTCTGCTCTCCATTGCCTGAGGACCTTCCTGTGTAGTTCTCTGTCACACCTGCTATTTTTATCTATTCAGCTGCTATATGCTGAGTTACCAACCGTACTTCATTTCTTTCGGCTCTGGGGATAAAGTAGTCTCTTACGTGGGCCTCTAAGCCGCTGGAGCACATAAAAGTTTTATCCGTTGTAGACTCTTCCATATCACAGACATGTAACACATGATCTAAAGTTATCTGTTGGCTTACTCAGTGTCCTAAGGACACATCATAATCTGGTTTCCATCATAAACACGTCGGGCATGTCATCAACACTGAATAACCTGTTGTCAAGAGTACATGATAGTCCTGAGACTAGGGCAGCCATAAACTGGTAACAGCAGACCATCTCTTGCCAACAAATAGCCATTCCCTTCCCAGCTCTGAAGAAGCACAGGAGTATGGAGGGGAATCTACTCTGTGTGGTGTCTTCCCATCTAGTTAGTCTGTGACTCAAGAGATCTGGACTCGAGCCCTAACTTAAGCTTCAGGCCTGGTTGATCCAGCCTAGCTTACACAGCAGAAGACCACTCTGGCTTCCTACCCCAATGACAACCTACCACAAATCAACTCAATCAACGGACTGACTGACCTCCAGAAACCCACTGCATTCTGAAACACAGCTCAGCTGTCCTAAGCCTGTGAGGTGTTCACACCAACCATCAAGTTCAACAGGCGCTGTCAGTGTCAAGGAGTAAACTAAGACAGGGCTGGAATTCCCACATGGAATTTGAGCCATGTGCTGGTGTGCACCAGGCCAAAGGCTGCCCGGGCTATCCCTTTTCAGGACCCTGTGCTTCTTCCCGGGCCTTCCTACAGTCCATATGCTGAAGGCCCAGGCCCAGTCTTCTTCCTGATTGTATATGGTCCTGTGGCTCTAATACACCCAGTGCTCCTGCCTCCAAGTGGGGGCTCCAGCTCTGCACATCCAGCTGCATGTGTGGATGTCTGACAAGAAACACGGAGCTCATGACTGACCGAACCTGAACTCTCTTTCAACTCATCAGCTACATCTGTTCAGCTGAGAAGCTTTTTGTCACTCTTACCTCAGAGTCAGAACACCGGCCAACCTTTGCTTTGGCCTTGCTGATTGCCTGGCGTGCTCTTTTTCTGAATAGCCTCCTGGTAAACTTCTTTTTTCCTTCTTAAAGGTATCAGCTAATCTTCTCTCCTCACCAACTTCCACCTGATGACCCAATATGACCTATGCAGTTTCTCAGGATGCCTGGACTTTTAACCAAGCCTACCTCTGTTTCCCCGTGCGAGCCACCACCGTTAGCATTCTACACAATTTACTTACGTTGTTTATTTCCCATCTTTATCAGCTTGAGTTCCAATCCCATGTGGGTGAGAGAACTGTCTGCAACTTTTGTGTCCCAGTTGCTAGAACAATGTCGGACATGTAGTCTGAGCTCAGTGAGTATTTGCTTCAACTGAATGGATGAATGAAAACTAGAGCTGTGAGATTTCACTGCATTGTTTCAGAAGCCATTGTAGGAAGTTCTTGCCGAGTTCTTGAAAGGAAGACCTTCAGTCAATAGCACTAACCCCAGAGATTGGCAGTTTGTGCCAACAGGAAGCCTGTGTCAGGGCCAAAACCACTGGCTGGACTCTTCCTTGTGTACTAAAATCCTTCCCTTGACTACCGGAAAAGGCTCTTTGTTGAGAGGCGCGCGCGCGTGCACATACACAAACAGTTAGCTAGATGTAATTGATTTTCAGGTATCTAGAGGCCAGTCTCACTTTAAACACAAAACTCAAACTTCCCAACTATGGCCGTCTGCCTGCAGGAGGGCCAGCTACAGAAGAGACTTGGCTGCCCACAGGAGGGCCAGGGCACTTTGAGAGGGGTGTGTCTGGGGAGAAAGCTGTGGGGGGAAATGACAAGGCAGAAAGATGGTGGGGTATGAAAGAGCAAGGGGTCCCTAGGAATAGCATGAGCATGGGGTCAGAAAGTCCTCCTAGAGGGGCCAGGAAGAGATTCACTCCTGCTCAGCTGCCTGAAGACAATGCAATTCACAGGGGTGTGTGTGTGTGTGTACAGCAGAGGAAGATCATGATCAGTGACTGAACTCTTAGTTTAACTGACTTAATTAAGTTCACTAAGAGTTCAGTCACTAAACATAAGGGACTGTCTAGTTCACCCTGGGGTGAAGAGCATCCCTGTGCTGGTTACTATTTATCTGTCTGCTTCTCTCCTCTGAATTTTCTTTTTCTCAAGTTCTCTTGTATGCCAGTAGGCATTTAGCAGTCCCCAAGAGCTATCTTTCAGTCAATACCTGTTGTCAGGAGGCCCATTTTCTTGCATCAGTTCGAAGGATTGACATTACAAAGACCGACGAGGACCACAGCTGGCTCCCAAGCCACTCTTGGCCGCCTAGATTGTTCCATGGAACAATCCTAGAGTGACCATGGAACATCCTTCAGTAAAGATCAAAGACAAGGCCTCAAGGAGGCTGCCACTATTCTGCCTTGGAATGAAGAGACAGACATGGAAGAATTTTAAAAGAAATTCAAAGGCAAAAGCTTTGAATAAAAGTTGGGCAAATGGTTAGCCAACGTGTAGGAGAACAATGTATTTTACTAGAAACATCACAAAAGGGTGAAGATATAATCTGAATATAAAAGATTATTCTTTAAAATGAATATATCTGGTTTGTGAAATCTCACCATATTGGCCTCAGCTTTTGGCTTTGCCGTGGGCTGCCAGGGCTCTTTATAGAATACACCACCCTTGTTCCCAGGCATCACCTATGGGCTTAGAGTTCTTTAGAGGATGTGCTGAGGAACCTGTGTAAGATGGGGACACCTGAGAAGCCCTCGCACTCAGGAGATAACAGGGAAGGAGGCAGCTTTTGAGTTTTCTGTCTTCTTGCTGTCTAGCCACAAATTCCCCATAGTCGGATTGCTCCTGAAAGCTTACGAGTTTATGGATAAAGCAGATGTTCAGTCAGAGGTCATCTAAGGAAAAGGGTTGTCAGCTGATGGCTGGCATGTCTTTGTGGAACAATACTGTCTGCCCGTCAACTTGGTATATGATTAACAGTAAGAATAGGAAGGAGAGGAAAAGAGGAACCGGGTGATACTTCAGATGTTAATAGTTACAGACAATAATAAAAGGGCTTGTAGCGCTTACACCACCTCTCCAGGGGTCCAGCAGGCTAGTTCTTTCTCCTCACAGAACCCCATAGCAGAGCAACCGGCACGGAAAATGTGCTTCAGTGTCAGGAGTGGGGATGGGAGGCTCAGCAGCCTGAATGGAATGAATCCTCTGGATGACAATCAGAGCACAATTAGGATCAAAGGACCTTACAGCCAAGGCCCCAAGAGAAATTGCTGTGGTAGTTACTGAAAACTAATGGCTACCAGTTAAGAGTCATGTGATGCCCGGAGAGGACATGGAGATACAATCTGTAAGGAAGGTGGGGTCTCTCCATTGTCCAAGCCTTTCTAGATCTTTCACAGCAGCAGCAGCAGCGGTGGCAACGTCCACTCCGTGCACCCCACAAATGGTTTCACTTATTCCTTCTCAGTGATGGGAAATTATTTCCCACCCCGCATGAGAACCTGCACATTAACTGTGGGTGGGTTACTAGGAGAACTCTACAAAGTATTTAATAAAGTATTCACCTATCACGAAAGACAGTTCCTGTTTGACAGTTCAAGATAAGCTAGCAGGGGCTGGAGAGATGGGTCAGCAGAGCACGTGCTGCATTTGCTGAGGACCTAAATTTGCTTCCCAGCACCCACATCTGGCAGCTCACCACAGCCTGTAACTCCAGCCCCAGAGCATCCAATGCCCTCACTGATCTCTACATGCATATGGTCCATATATGTACACCCAGGCACACCCACATACACATAAAATGTCCTGCTAAAAACACTGCTTTCCTTTTTACTGTTGGGAATCAGAACCCAAGGTTCTATACATACTAAGCAAGTACTTTCAGGAGTTATGTCCCCAAAAGAGTAAAAGACTCAAAACAAACAAACAAACAACAAGCCCAAACCCTGCAGTGATTGAGAATGAAATCTTCCAGAAATAAGTGAACTTCTTGCCAGTGGGTCTTTAAGCGCAAATGTTAAATAATTCCTATAGTGTACCAGATGTCACCACTCAACACTGGACCACTGGGATTGTCCTCTGGAACTGAACATAGCCACTCAGATCTGAAACTAGAGTTGTAGGCACTGGCTTGCACTGTTTGGTTTTATCTTTCTGTTTGTAAAGCAAACAATATTGAGGATAGAAACTTTTTTTTTTTTTTTTTTTTTGGTTGTTCGAGACAGGGTTTCTCTGTATAGCCCTGGCTGTCCTGGAACTCACTCTGTAGACCAGGCTGGCCTTGAACTCAGAAATCTGCCTGCCTCTGCCTCCCAAGTGCTGGGATTAAAGGAGTGCGCCACCCCTGCCCAGCAAGGATAGAACCTTAACATACTAGACCTGCTTACTACCCCTGAGTTCTAGGCCCTGCCCTTGTTTGCTTTTTTTAGACATGATCAGACCATGTCACTCACATTGGTCTGGAACCTGTCATTCTCCTGCCTGAGTCCTAGGGTTACAAGTATGTGCAGTATTTTAATACTGGCTTTAAATTCTCAGTATGTGTATTTTAGGGTGTGTGTATGTGTGTGTGTTTACTAAAGCTACTTGGAAGAGTATTATTAAATAACAAACTCATATTTGCACTATAACACAGAGACCTAGCTTGTTTTTAAGGTGGTTTTTCAGCTCTGGGAAATGCTACCATTACCTAGCTCTTGAAACAGAGTGTCTAAACTGCTCAGGTGACTACCCAGAGCCATGTCTAGGCCATTATTCCACGACTTGCTAATGTAAGTTGAACCCAGAGCATCAGCAGCTTCATGGTAGTGTATGTCTACAACGAAGTAGGCACCGTGGCAAGCCGTTTGCACATTCTATTTGCAAATCAAACACTACATCTGAATTTTAAGAGCGTTTGCAATTTGTTTCAGGTCCTTACAACAGATTCTTTTTTAAAAATGCATCCCGGTCTCTGGTTTCTTCACATTAATGGCTGCGTGGTCTATTTGTGGTTAAATACTAGTCTTTATTTCATGGTATGACTGGGCTCTTTATATATATTTGGTTCCCTTTATATATACATATACACACACACACATATCTTGTGTTTCTTTGGAGTATAGTTTATGAGATGATAACTCTTTAATACATCTTGGAAGCAGGAATTCAAGAGATGCATAGATCCTAGTATACAAATCTCTGTACTTGGTGGGCATCAAATGATATCTCTTTTGCTTGATGTTTAATTCTGGCTGCCTTATATAACACATATATTCTCTGCTTTCTACCAAGGGATTACTAGAGGTTGGCGAATTTATAAATGTATCCATCTGTGGCATCCTCTTTTTAAAATTTATTTTTGCTTTTTAAGTAAGTGTGCGTGCACACACGTGTGTACACCACACACACACTGGTGCCTTTGGAGAGGCCGGAGGTGTTGTATTCCCCTTGTAGCTGGAGTCACAGGTGGTCGTGAACCATCCAATATGGGTTCTGGTAATGGAATTTACATTCTATAAGAGAGTAGGCATATGCTTCTTAACCCAAGTCATCTCTCCAGGCCCAACCTGTGATGTTCTAAAATTGATTCAAACAGGAAACTGCTAATAGAGGTACTGTCTGCATAGAGAAACCAAGAGCCCCACCCCCACCCCTGGAGGCTGGAAGTCCCTGTGCCTGGCTTTCACTAAAAAGGAAAGCTGGCTTGTTCTCATAATTCTCCTTAAGTCCCCTCTCCCTGGGGTGATCTGAAGTTGCTCGCCAAGGTCACTCTGCCTTCTCAGGATAAGGTAGGCGACCTTCTCAGAGGTAAAAATTATAGCTAGGCTCTTCATCCCAAGACCCTGGTTTCATTTCTCTCCTCTTTCTTAGTAATTTCATCCTTCTGATCCTGAATGAATGAACAGGAAGAAGAAAAGTGTACATTGAAGCTGAGACCAGGCTGGGCTATTGATGCTGCTGCTGTATTTCACACAATGGGAGACAAGTAATGAAACCAGTTCCAGGTGGCAGCCATGGTGTACCTCACCCACTCGCCCCTCAGACACTGGTTCAGGAAGGTCAATCCTGGATGGACGTCATGATGTCCAATATGCACTCTCTACCTCACTCACATCAGGTTCAGGAGGGAAGACCAAGCTTGGCTGGCAATGGTGGTATTTACATGCCCACTCACCCCTCCTCATATCATGTTCATGAACACAAAGCCTGGATGATACCTGGTGCCACACACAGCCACTCACAGTTAGATGCAGTGTCACGGTCATCAAAGCCCCCATGTCCTCTCACATTCTGTTACTGCTTTTGCTTTGCACAGTCTCTCCCAATCTCTACCCCTCTGCTTACTTCTAAGGAAGCAGGATCATAGAGGCCCTTCATGGCCAAGGCCGGGGTTCCCATGGCTACACCCTCCACTGCAGACCTGCAGAACAGAGGCCGGCTCACAGCAGTCTGCTCAGAACGGAGGGACAGCTCACTGAGAATGCCCTGTGAGGCTGATCACACAGACAGAGGACCGACTGAGATCCAACAGACAGAAAGAAGCTTGTGAGGCAGGACTGGAAGACAGCAGGCAGCGAGGCCCAGCAACCCTTATGGCAAATCCCAGCAGAACGTATCCCTGCCAACACAACTGAGCCAAGTCCTGAGCTCATTTGAATGGCTTCTGTCCCAAACCTGAGTCACCGGGGATTCCATGGACTTCTACGTTCACACTCTATGCATTTCCAAAAACAAAGTGCTTGATGCTGTCATGGAAAACCTGGATCTTTGCATTCTACAGTTTCAGTATGGATTACATCCAGGTCACAACCTACGGAAGACAGCTGGCAAAAGCCAGCCCTGCTGGCCAGCTACCCAGCTTTGGTAATGAGTCCCAGAGGAATCGGGACCCATGTGTGCTGCTGGCTGTGCCAAGGCCAAACCACACTCTCCTCTAGTGCACACCAGTCTGAAGTTTCTGCAGCCAGGGGAGTCTGAGCAGCCACCTGCAGTCAGACTCAAGTGTGGAAGCTGCCTCTCGGAAGAGAAAGCCTAAGGATGAGGAAGAATCTCTGCTCTCTTCTGCTTCTTAGAATGGTGATAGAAGACCTAATGGTCCAAGGCCTCAGGATGGCTCTGCACCTGCGCCTTACAGCCTCATCCCAGGCAGGCAATCAATGAATAAGAGAGCAATAGCATGCAGAAAATACAGGACTTAAAGACAATAGGGCCAATTACAAGGGCTTATAAAAGGTACCCTGTTCTTGGAATACAAAAATTCTTGGAAACATAACATCCTAAAGCTTGGCCAGAAAGCACCAGCATTTTCATGATCACCACAGAGCTCCCTCCATCTCCCAAATGCCAAACATAATGCTTGTCAGGCTAACACTGACAACCCTCCACCAGTCTTCAGTTAAGCACTATGATCAGACTTGTTTACAAGCGGGCAGTCTTGGAGCTTAGAGAAGTGGGCTTAGTTGACCGTGTTTTTCAGGCCTTCTGAGTAAGGCCTAACTCTAGTGATGGCCAGAGGTGACTGCTGAATACCAAGGCTTCTGTGTGAAGGTAGGGATGTCCAGCTTCCCAGCTGCCAATAGGTCAGGCCTCGAAACAAATCCTGCTATTTCAGGTAACTGTACTTGTTGCTTTTAAAGTGACAGATAAGAAATTCCTACTGAGGCAACAGTATCTTTCACTCGTAACTCTAATGCGGAAATACCGATATTTTAAATTTTTTGTTTTGAGAGAGGGTCTTGATACGTAGCCTAGGCTGGACTTGAACTTATGATCCTCTGCCTCCTCTCCCAAATGCTCAGATTACATACAGTTCGCAGTTTGCATTTCTGTATAAGCCTGTGGAATATTTATTTTTTAAAATTAGGTATTTCTCAGGAATATGCTTATGTCATCTCATAATTTTGCATCCCGTCACTTTTTAAAGTGTCATTTTGCCATGGAGCAAGAAGAAATACAAACTACCCCAGGGTTAGTACAGCTCTAGCAAGAGCTTCCTTGCTTCACACGAAGCAGACCACAAGGGGGTGTAACAGAGGAACGCATCAGGACAGCCTCGAGCAAAGAGAAGGCCAGTCACTATCTCCACCCTGGTGTGGCTACAAACGGTCCAGGACTAGGCCTGCTGCCTACAGGGGACTGAGTGCCTGGTGTGGACCTCCATCCTAGGAGAAGGAACCTATTAGCCCTTTTAGCAGACAAGGGAACATGGGAAGAAGAACTCCCTGAGGTTTATCATCATCTCACTGTGGTGTGCTGTGAGCCCGGCTGTGGACAAAGCAGTGGGCCTTTTCTGTATTCAGAGCTTCACCTTAAACCGATAGCCTCTAGAGAGCAGATTGTAGACTGGAGAGCTGTCTGCCTCCTGTCAATTGAAAACTGTGAGTAACCTCAGAATTTCCGAAATGTGCCCAAGTCACAGGGATGGACAGAAAACTCAAATTTACTCAGATTTCTTTAGGAATATTAGACTTTTGTAACTATCCTCTCTAGCAGGCTGGATCATGAGGTATGTATACACACACACACACACACACACACACACACACATCCTCCTCAGCTCTTCTCAGACGATTATGAAGAGAGAGAAGTAAAAATTCATGGTCATGGATGCACACTGAACTCTGCAAAAATGTTTGCTCACCAATTAGGAGAAGCAGCAAACAAGAGCATAGCAAGACGTGTTGGGCTAATACTCTCAGGGATAGAGTTTGCTGGAATGTCCCTTGTTAAAAAACCAAACATGAAGCTGGATGTGAGTCCAGTGCCTGTAATGCCAGAACCTAGAAGCTGAGACAGGAGGATTCCCATATGTTCAAGGGAAGAAAAAAGAAACATAGAAACAAAACTAAACAAAACAAAAAAGCTACACCTGAACAGTCTTCAAGACCAAAAGATAAAGGATGTCTCTACTTTGTATCCAACAACTACAAAAGAGATGCTGAGCCCAGACTGCCTACCCCCCTTCCCCCAAATGGCCACGGTTTCGTGTTTGTTTGCCAGAAGGTAGATATTTCTGTTAGCTTCTCAGGGGAAGAAGAACTCCTAGAAGGACACACCAGGAGTCTCTTGCAGGCCACCTTTAAAAAAACCCACAAGCAAGTCATGAAACCATGGAAGGTCAACTGGACCTGGTCGGAAAGTTAAACCTTCCTTTCTGGCTAACCAGAGGTCTTCAAGAGGATTATTGAATCCTGGGTGCAGGCCATGTGTTTGTTTAGTTTGACTTTTTAAATCACTTTGGTAACACTTTACAAATGTCTTAAGACACCCGAGGCAGTATGTCAGAGAAGAAAGCTGACAAGGGAAAAAAAAGGACCCAACCCCTCTGCCTTTAAGGATTCTGGGAGGTGAAACACCAAACCTTCAGATTTTGCAAGTTAATCTAAAGGACCAAGAGCCACACAGAATTAGAAGCCTAAGATGAAAACACACACACATTTTTATAAATACATCAGAGGTGATGTCACATTCCAGTCTCCCCACTTTGCATAGAGAGGTGGGATGGCACCCTGTCCCAAAGCTAAAAGATGGAAGCCTGGCCTAACAGATTTTGTGAGAGTCTACATCTCTCTGGCCACTCCTGGTGCAGCTGATCTTCTCAGATAAATGAATGCCCAAAGACTGTCATATGGAGAACAACCCCAAGGAGGCAGCTCAGGCTGCAGGGCAGGGTTTGTCACCTCTCTCAGCCCATTATCCCATCCACAGTCACTGCAAACAGTGCCCCCCTAAGGTTTGAAGAACAGAAAAAAACAAACGTTATCTTATCAGCTGTGTGAGAAAAGCCCTGTCATTTGATCTGTTTATTTGGAAGCAGTTCCTAATCGAGACTTTGCTGTGAGGTGGCTGAGCAGTATCAGCTCTGTGGCTTCCCACCTCCCTGGATCAGGGCTCAGCTGGTCTCCACAGATGAAGGGCTCGGGCCCTGCTTATGCAGTGCTGAGAGGGAACCACCTGGGCTCTTCAACAGGGCTGTGGTAGATTCCTTCTCCTCCCACTGTAGCTGAAACTGTTTAAAATAGGAATTCTCCTCCTGTTCATTCTACCTCTGGGGCATGTGTTCTAACTCAGCAGCACAGAGGTAGTCCCTTCAGCCTGGGCTAACTGCTGTTGTCTCGGGTCAAAGTCTACCTTTCAACCCTTTGGGGGAACCTAGGTCCTGCCAGGGTCCACAGACCTTTTCTTGAAGCCTTCCGTCCAGGATCACTGTCAAGAACTCAAGACTTTCCATCTATTTCCAACAAGCTCATTAGTGAGAAATAGCCAAAGTGGAAGTTAGTAAGCTTGCATCTTCTGATCTGACTGCACAGAGCATTCTGTAAGGCTCCAGGAGACAACTTAAGTGGAGCATTATTAAACACAGAGCAGCAGCTGATGCTAATCCCTTCCCGGGAGGTTGGAGTCCTCCCCGCCCAAAGCTGAACTCACCGGGGTGGGGGTGGGGGGGCAACCTCTCTGCCTCTAACTAAACACGGGGCTCCAAGGCAACATCTTTCCGCGTTAGCAGAGGTCTTGCTGCAGTTAGAACCAGCTCTGACCAAACCCCTCAGATATGCCCTCACCACACGCACATGGGCGCTTGGTCTTGAAAGCACAGTTTAATGTAATGAGAAAAGCAAAAAGTAGGAACAGTAACTCAAACAGCTCAGACCCAGAGAAACCGAGCAAGGAGGAGTGGATTGCGATGCCAGATCTTAAGTTTGAGACAGTGCGGCCAGAGGAAAGGGATCTTGGCCAGCCCTCTTCGGCAGATGCAAGCAATAGGTGCCAGGAGTCGGGCTCTTCCGCTTACCCCAGCACTCACCTGCGATTCCCTGCAGGAGCCCGCAGACGTTGAAAATGCTTTTCCTCATGATGCTTTGCACGCACATGGTGAAGACCGACACCAAGGCCACGACGCAGAGAATGAAGATCCCCACGGCCAGGAAAATAGCGGTGGCCTGCCAGAAGCCGCTGGCTATCTCCCCGAAGCTCTTGGCGTAGGTCCCGCACAGTGTGTCCCGAGGGACTTGCTGCATGGTAGGGGTGCGGATGCAGAGGATGCCCAGGTAGTGGGGCTCCGAGTCCATGCCTGCCTGCTCGTCGCCGCTGCGGGTCTTGGCTTTCCCGATCAACCAGTCGGCGCTCATGAAGGCAATGAGCTCAGCAAAGGCCACCACGATACTCAGGAGGGTCCAGAGCATCGAGCGGCAGGTGACAATGACATGACACATATTGATGTTCACGGTGGGAAAGCAAAGCTGGAGTCCACGGGGTCAATCCAGAAAGACAGCTGTGAGTTGCGAGGAGGTCCGGGAAGGAAGTCTCAGCGAGATCCGCTCAGTCCCGTCCAAGGCAGCAGAAGCAGTGAGGTCTGGATCCCGGGATGACCGCATTCATATGGAGTGCTGAGTCCCAGCGGCCAGCAGCCTCACCTATGTCCAGAGAGGAGGAGGGTGAGCGGCTGTCCAGGCCCCGCCCCGCCCCGCGCCACCCCCACCCGGGACGCCCGCCACCTTCCCGCCCACCTTCCCGCGCTCCCAGCCAGGCGGCCCGGGGCGCTTTCTGGATGCCATTGTTCCTCATTTTTTGCCGCAAAACTGAGTGGCGGGTATTGGGGAACCTTATCAGGCTCCTACCAGCACTCTGCTGGGACACTCGCTACCTGGGACACTGCCCCAGCAGCCAACCGTTACGGAGAGATGCAGGCACCGCAGGCAGGGAACTTTGTTAACGCCCTGACTGCCCCTTGGAGAGTTTGTGAGGCAGCGGCCACTGCTATGCTAGCACATTCGCCAAGTTCTCCCAAACACCGACAGTTTTGGCCACTTAACAGGAGAGAGTAAAAAAACCTTCAACTGCCTGGAAATCAAATTACCAGCAAAGTATTTGGTTCCTAGTTGAGTAAAGATGCAAGGGGAAATGATCCCGGGAGAAAGAATAAACAAGACATTGCTGTCCAAACTTATTTCCCATGCGTTCCTCACATTATTTTAGAAAAGCTAATTTATCTGAGTTAAAACTTTTTAAAAAGCCTTAAGGAGGTCATGACTTGAGAAAATTATTCAAAATGGTACACTGAGGACCATTAACTAGGTGTCATTACAACTGGGTCCACTTGTTGACAACAACATAAAGTTGTCCTTGAATGCATCTCTTGAATTGTCCTGATTCATCTCATGTCCCTTGGCCTGAGCCTTCATTCACCCCAGGTCTGGGACTCAACATGTTCATTGTTTCTGAGTTCACAGAGAGCTCATTCTGCTCCTGAGGACACATGACTTCATTACCAGAGGACTCTGCCCCAGTGGCTCAACCCTCCTTCAGAGCCTGAACCCTCCCTCCATCAGGGGTTGGCACTGCTGGTCTGCAGCTCCAGCTCTCTGTCCTCTCTCCAAGGTCAGGCAAGATCATGCAGCTTGTATCTGACATCTGGGCATATGGCCCTGCTCTGAATGATTCCATCTCATTAACCGAGGTCATGTCAACTCCATGAGAACTACAAAGAGCCCCTTGAAATGCTGGGCTTGGATGAGGCTGGCAACTGTGGAAGAGGGAGGCAAATGTGGAAATGGCGAAGTCCACTGTCAAAGCTTAAAATGGGGGTTGGTGTACCACACATCAGCACTCTGCCTGCTGGCTAACACTGTAGTGAGCGGCGACTGTACTCATCACATGAAACATGTATTTAAATTGTGTCACAACAGTCACATGGGATGTGATTAAGACATAGGCTGTACAATACTAACGACACTTGTTTGTGAGCTGCCAGGCTGAGTTACACTTGGTTAAGGGAGGAGGTCATGTGTTCCACTAAAAACACTTGGATTCCTTCAGATCTGTGTTCTAGAGCCAGGTCCACCACTGCCTGGCCATGTGGATAAATAACGTCATCTACAACCTACATGGAGACTGTAAGGCTGCCCCTCCCTCACAAGACAGTTGTAAGAGAGAGACATGAGCCTGCTAAAGCACCCTGTACAGCACTGGTTTCAGCAGGTATAGTCACTTGTGTCTAAGCCTGCCTGGTGGGCTTCGCCAGAAGCATGTGGACTTCATTTCATACTTCTACACTGCCTAAACCAGACTTCCAAATCTAAACTGAGAGAAAAGATTAGCACTAAGCACAAACACGGGTGTCACTCCCAAGCACTTCTTAACCAAAGACAGCAGAACAGAAAAGCCTTCTGAGAACAGGCATTGTTTATAATGAAAACTATCCTACTGGATGAGACCTGGAAAGGAGGCAGGAGGGCTCCCTGGAGGCGGCACCTGCCCAGTCAGTTATAAGTGGAGAGCCCCACCCCTAGCTGATTAAAAAACCAACTTGCTGTTCCTTCTAGCCCATCCCCACCCTTGTCTCTCTTCTGTTTAAAGTGGCTTTTCAAACTATATCTATTTGTCCCCTTGCTGAACTGCAGGGCTCTGTCATGCTCTCCCTTGGTGGCAATGCAGCCTGTCAGCTGTGCTCTGAGTGAGGAGTGTGATGCGGTCTCTGAAGAGAAAGAAAGGTTGTGAGAAACTTCAGGCCTTGGGGTTGGTAAATGGTCTGTGCCAAAGGCAAGGCAAGGTTATGTAGGGATCCACAGGCTTAATCTTACAAAATAGGGCATTTTCCCCATCTGCACCCAAAGAGCACTTCCCTCCCCCAAAACAAGGTCTCCATGTTCATAACAGATGAAACCGCCATTATTGTGAACCAGGAGATAAGGCACATGGGTTGCCATCAAGTTTCCTAACTGCTACATCCGTGGACTGTCATGATATTCTAGGCTGACTGACTAACAAGGCAGCTTCCCCAGATGGAAGCAAAATCAGGGTAGCTGGACAAGGGAAAATCTGGGAACACAGCAGGGGACTTGACTAGGCTGTGTTCTGAGAAGTGTCCCCATTTGGCTAAAGGCACAGAAAGGCAGGCACCTGCTGAGACAACCTCACAGTGTCAATGGGAAAATAGATCCTCATTATAGATCTGTTAGCCACAGGGGCCCTAGGCTCAGTACTCCTCAGCAAGGGCACTCTCCTCAGTTAACTGCAGTGTCAGCCCCCACACTCCCTCATAAACCACCTGGGAAGAAAGCCAATAAATTAATCTCCAGTCTAGGATACCTGACCTTACTGTCACGGGCACAGTGATTGTGGGTCACCTGAAGAGCCTGCCACAGAAAATGTTACAAAACTGTCATGAAGGCCCACAAGAAAAGCTTCTGGGGAGAGGAAGGGAGACAGAGAGGAGAATGACACATGATTATCATCCCATCATCCAAACAGAGAGCAAGGAGGAGGTCACAGTGGTCTATTCTTCAGGAGCTCTAGCTGTACAAGAGAGATGTGCAGAGCTAGGATGTGCCTTAGAATGCACGGCCTCCGTCTTTTCCAAGTTGCTATTGTCAGAAAGGAAAGGAGTGTACACAAAGCCAGAATCAGGCGGTGCCCGCTGGCCAGATTTCTTAGATGACTGGAACAGATACCCAGGAACAAAGTTCATCTCTACTCCAAAGGTGTCAATCAACGCTGTATCCCATCCTACCCTCCTTGCGTGGCCAAGAGGCCGACAGGGAGATGAGGCGAGGCCAGGGTCCTTACTCCCCTTGCCCCTTGCTCCTTATTATAAGATTACAAGAATGTCGAACACTGACGTAAATAGTCAGGAACAGGCAAGAACAGCAATGCAACACCAGATTCAACATTTTTGCTAACATTCCCCCTTATTGCCGGGCAGTGGTGGCGCACGCCTTTGATGCCAGCACTCGGGAGGCAGAGGCAGGTGGATTTCTGAGTTCGAGGTCAGCCTGGTCTACAGAGTGAGTTCCAGGTCAGCCAGGGCTATACAGGGAAACCCTGTCTCAAAAAAACAACAACAAAAAAACCATTCCCCTTATTTTTTTCCTTTGCTAAAGCATATATACACGGTTTTTTGAGCCATCTGCAAATGATGTGTCTAATAGTTCATCCCTACATGCTTTAGCACAGACCTCCCAGGGCATTTCCTCGAATAGCTACAAGATAATCAACCAGCTCAAGAAAACAGCCTGCTCATATTCAACGCCTTGTTCATGCTTTGCCAAGCCTGCTCCATTTTTAATCTGTTTTCCCCCTCTTAAAGCTGTGACTCAATGGAGGCTCATGAATTGCATTTGGTTATTTTCTAGATAAGGGGTGTCTTTCCTCCCTAAGGACAACCACTCCCATGTCCCCTGAATCGGCTGGGATGGTTAATTTACTGAGGACCCAACAACCTGTGGTTTTTGGTTCTTTCTCCTAGTTCTGTAAGCTTGTTTTCCATTGTCTGTGTCACCGAGATGGATGCTCACTCCAAGTTCAGTGTGAGCATTTCCTGTGAGCCTCTTTCGGAGGGGCTTATCTGGGAGGATAGTACTCAGACCTCAGGGCCAGAGCGACTTTATGCATCTCCATTTCACATAAACTCAGACACACATAAGCACACTGTGCCCAGCGTTCTCTCTAGCTGATATGGACCTCAAATCTGTAAGAAGAGATGGGAGACTGGCTCCTCACATTTGAGGGTGCCCTTGGCAGATCCTGTTGCTGAAGTTGGGAAGCTCTAGTCTAAGAGATGCCACTTGGCAGCTAGGAGGGAGGCGGCTTCTCAGCACTGAGTTCTGCCTCTCCTTGTAACAACCGCGTTTTGTTGATAACCCATAAAACATTGAAAAGACCAGCAGACCTAAGAAGGGAGATAATCGCCAAATGGGGAATTTACTTGAATTGAGAAGACACATGTTACATAAATAAAAGCTTTCCTGCAACCAGGAAGGTCATAAGTTAACAGCAGCCTGGAGACCCCAGGCCATCCAGAGACTCCACTAGAGAAGGACAAACCTGGTGTTCTCTGACATTGCTCTCTGTCCACCATGCTGCTCAGCAAGCACACTGGGAGAAGGGCACACATACCACATGATGGGCTGGTACAGTGCTTTTCAAAGCTTCATGCACAGACCTCAGACCAGCTCAGTTCTGCAAGTCAAAAGCTGTGGTCTCAAGACAGGCTGTTGATATTTTAGCCTCTGCATGTCTGGCTTCCTCATCCCCCAGAATAGAACAGTGCCCTGCTCCCCACGGCTGCAGTGAGGAATAAGATGTGGGCATCTGAATGATGACAAGCAAGCACATCATCCAATTCACAGAGCCAGGGTTCCTCACTGCTACCATGGGATTAGCAAAAAAAACCCGCTAGGGACACAGGGAGTACTCACAAATACCAGTTTGGGCAGGGGGTGGGAGGAGCAGGGATCCTTTTGTTCCACATCCCTACTGAGACTACAGGGTCCCCCAGGCTCCAGTTTTGTGATACAACCTGAGGATAATGAAAAGAAAAACTCTAGATAGTGGCAAAGGAAGGCAAGGGACGACAAATCAGTGGGGTAAAAGGAAGTGGCCCCAGGTCAGAGCTCTGGTAAAATGGATGGCCCGGTCTTAGCTGAGGAATCTGCTTAGCGCAGACTCTATAAGGATGCTCCCAACTCCAGTTTTGGTCTCTGAGGGACTGAAGATGGATGGGTCCCTGGCCAGAGTGGCTCTTCGGGAGCTTTATAGAAAAAGAAATACCATGCAGGTTTCAAAACACAAAGCTTAAGAAATTTACACTGAAAATACCAAAGGGGGGATGCTTTTCTGCTGGTGAACTGTAAGTATGGACGAGTAAAATATTAAATTAACAAGATAAGGTCCAAAGATCAGTAAATTTACTACCGAGATCTGGGGGGAGCACATCTAATCATGTGCTTCTGGGAAACTATTTGTTTCTTGGCCCATTTCTGTATTATTGCCATCTCCCCTAGACACAGGAACCCCCAAAAGGCTTAGCAAAATGGCCTTCATCTTCCAGATCTTCTGTAAGCATGAGACAGTTGGATAAAGCCAACTACATGTGATTTTGCTTCTGAAAGTGAAGAAGACCCTCCTCTACCTTGAAGGATGGTCCCTAGCTCAGTCTCCATCTCCTAGTAGGGGACAAAGGCCTGTGCTTCTGCAGGGAGGTGTTGGGGGGGACCTGAATCTCTAACCAGTTCCCACATTGTCATAGTTTATGAAGACAAAGGGATGTGACACAGTGTGACCAGGCCACAGCCATTGCCAGAGCCACCTGTTCTCTGTCCAGCTCAGGATGGCTCCCAAGTTAATGGGAAGAAGGGATTCCATCAGCAGGGCAGCTGTTCTCCAGCAAATCCTGGGACAGCAAGGGAGCTCCCTGATGGCGTGGGACCTCTTTCCACAAGCACAAGCATGGCCTTCAGATCTAAGGCCAATGCTTACAGAATTGCAAAGCACCTTGCCTGGGCTGCTGTTGTCTTCAGATTTTAAAAGATACGACCAGAGGAGGCTTCTCTAGCTTTTGCTCTGATGATCCCATAAAACATACTGGTTACAGAAAACCGGGTGTCCTGACTGTTGAAGGCTCAAATGCACCAGCCAGTGCCGTGTACTTTGAACTGAATATGCTCGGCACCTACCTGCTTTGGTCAATAAACTTCTTCAGCCCCTTGGACAAGCATCTCCTCCTCCCATCTCTGATTCTCTGGCAAGACACTGAAGCTGGAGTTCTCATCTCGCTTGGGGTGACTGTGACCCCCCTTCCCCAAGCAGTGATACGTGCCAATGCCTAGATGCACTATTGCCTGTCACATCTTTTGGGAGAGAGGTGTATATGCTACTAGTTTCTCAAGAACCACAGATGCTATTAGGTGTCTTACAAGGACACTGAAGAGTTGTCCTGTTCAGATGTCAGAGATCTAGATCTAGAGAAGCCTCGGTCTCGGTCTGACAGCTTCCCACAATTTGACATGCACAGGTGTAGCTACCATAGATTTCTACCTCTGCCATGCTGCATTTCAGTGGTAGCTCCTGCTCTACAACCTGGATAGACACAATGCTTAACACACTCAATGGTTTTTAGTTGGGTTGCTGAATTTTTGAAGAGTCTGTGCTAGTCTGTATATTTGAGAAACAGGTTGGCAGGAGGGTAGAAACTGTCTTACCAGGAAGGACTGTCAAGGACCAGGGCTATGCACCCTGCTTCTGCTTTCCCTGGGTCACACTAAAGTTAGTTTTTGTTTTCAGTAATCACTATTCTGCAAATGGAAAAATGGAGCTTCCCCAAGCCAAGCATGGTTCACACTCCTATAATCCAGCATTCAGGAGACTGAGGCAGAAGATAATGAATCTGAGCCCACTCCGGACGGACAGAATCACGAGCATGCGCATATGTGTCCCTAGATCTACCATGGAAGATCACCTGCATATTTTAAACTTTCCCTTCCCTTTCTACATACGCCCATTTAAACTCTGAAGAAGGTGGTCTTCCTCAGGAGTTGGCTGCTGTGTCTGTAAGAGAGCAAGGCTGAGCAAACCAGCCTTCCAGGCAGACAGTTGGGCATGACTGGGCTAGGAGTCTCTGAGCTGCCCCCGTGCCTCTAAGGGTCCGAAGCTACTTTGGGTTTGTTAATGAAGTGAGAAGTTTTTTCCCAGAGTTGCACTTTTAAGCCTTCATATACATCATTTTAAACCACAGGTATTTTTCTAATTTATAAAGCATTCTGTGTCAGGCCAAAGTCCTAATGTGGGCTCAGGTGTCATTCCAGGATCAACAGGAAAGAAACAGAAGAAAAGGTCACAAGGACAGGGAGAGTGAGAGCTCGGGAACCGACTCTGCGGTACAGCAGAGGGGATACTCTGCACACCCCATTCAAACTGCTGCAATCCAGAGTAGATCATCCCAAGAGGACAGACCAATGGCTCGGCTAAGGGACAGCTGGGCAGCTCTGTGCCCAGGGAACACTGACATCACTTGCACAGCAACTGCAGGCTCTTCTGACCCCTTCTGTGTACAGGCAGAAAGAAATACCACTTGTTCAGCCACAGTGCCATCAGCCAGGTCCCGCCCAGTCACTGCTCGAGCCCCAAACAAGATAAGCAGAGAGGATTATGCCATCTGTTGTTTCTGAGACTCCCATACAACTGAGCAAACACCAGAAAATCTAAGGATAAACTAGAACAAGAACCGCTCCCACAGATGACACTGGTGTCTCACGCAGTCCTGAATCTCCTGGGGACTGCATTTTTCTACCCCATTGACTGACTGCAGGACTTTGCCCTTCTAACTGGAGGCATGTATCACTCCCAATCTATAGCTTACCAGTTTCCCTTTCCCTTTGCTATGACATCAGAGACCCCTCCGTCTTCTGTGTCCCTGACAACATGAATCAAGGGAATAGCCAGTCTCTATGAACATTCAATGGAAACAAAAGCAAACCTCGGCTGTAACCAGTGCTGAGATTTCAGGGCCACTGCAAACGCCTTGACAGTCTGCCTAGCCTTCCATTCACCATTCTTCTGAGAGCTATCATCATTGGCGGATCAGTTATGGCCACCTCCTGTCCCTGCAGTCAGGGCTATGACTAAGAAGCTTGCTTCTAGCACTCACAGGTAGGGGCTGTGTGCTCGTCTCAAGGGTGAGGATCCCCTCTCCGAGAGCAGCTCCAAAGACAACTCAGGGACCATTTGGTACCAGGTGTCAGCACAGAACAAAACTGTTAGGGTGTCCCAGAGGCCAACCTCCAACACAGAGCAGGGACAACTGGGACAACAACTAATAGAAGGAGGTAAGAAGCCATCAAGGGGAGCAGCAAGGACAACTTAGATTAGACAGTAGGGAGGCAGCCATGGAGCAGCATTCGGGAGAGTGACAAGCTGAGCCTGGGTAAGGATTAACTATGGCCACCTGCCCAATGTCTCCACCTCCATCATAAATCCCTAATAATCCCTCTGAGAGGACAGTCATTTGGGAGGTCAGGGGGAAGAATACACATGCACATGGAAATGGTGTTGTCCATATGTTGTTGACTTGCATCAGCTCACAAGGTTACTACGCTGCCAACAACTTTAATCTGGCCACTGTCAACTTTGACACAGTCCTTTGTTTGCTTAAGACAGTAATTTGATATAACTTTATCAGCTCAACATTACTAATAGAGAAAATGTCAGTTTGGATGCATGCACAGATAGTTAAAAATTCTTCTCTTCTGTCGTCACTGCCTGATACCGGATAAAAGCAAGCTGAAGAAGTTAACGTGCAGCTTGGCATTAGGGCCCAGGTCCCTGATGGCTATCAAAGAGGTCACAGATGTGAGAGTAGGCAGAACTCTCTCTTTAAAGTAGTAAAGGAAACCAGCAGTAGAGGCACTCACCAGCCAGCACTTGGGAAAGAGAGGCAGGCAGATCTCTGAGTTCAAGGCCAGCCTGGTCTACAAAGTGAGTTCTAGGACAGCCAGGGCTACACAGAGAAACCCTGTCTCAAAAAACCTGTCTCAAAAAACCAAAAGCAAGGTAGGGGGAGGGGAGAGTGGTAAAGGGGACAGACTATAGGCATGACCCACAGTTTCCAGCGGAAACACCAGTTCGCCCCAGCAGTTTCCTGGGAGACAGAGGCAGGAGCAGCCTTCGACACAGCAGAGTCCTTGATCTGGACCCCAGTAAAGCGAGCACGCCACTCGTGCCACCAGCCTCGCTGAGGTCACTTACAAACCCCGGGTGGAGTAGCACATTACTAATCAGCAAACTGGACCTGATGATGTAAGACACCCATGTCCTTAAGGCCCAGAGCCTAAGAGATTTACTCAGGCAGGGACAATGCTTAGTGGCTATTTACTAGCACTGAAATCAAAACCAACCTTTGACTCTCTGTCTGAGGTCACTTCTGTTTCTCACCAATAGGACAGAGCAGTAGTAGAATGTGACAAAGCCACGGACTGACGTCCAGTCTCAGCTCAGTTCCTGCTTCCTGAGCGTGTTGCTAAAATGTTATCTCTTCTTTACTTCTCATTCACATGGACACTGGCTTTTTGCTCCAACAACACAAACTCTGGCCTCAGATCTAAGAGGCCTGCCTCATAAGTCCCCACTCCCAAGATCCAGCAAGCTCTGCACAGTTTTGAAAACAGCCTAAATCTTGTGTGCTGAACACATATGTGATAAGGAACAATACACACAAGGAGGTGTTTACATCTGAGGCTCGGTGCTCTTATTTATGTACTGAAAGTCTCCTCTCTGCTAGTTCACTTCTCTCAGAGATTTAACATCAATAAAAAATTTCAGTGATTAGGGCTAATGATATGGATGGATATGCTCATTAAAATATATTGAAATATTCTAGGACGAGAGCTACATACAGACAAATATTTGTGATGTACAGATGTGTAGACATCATCCACACTTAGCTTGTTAAACATGGTGCTTCAATGACTTCATAATTAGCGATCCAACCTGTCTACTATTTTCCAACTTTCCCTCATGAGAGCTACTAATCTCAAACCATCAACAAAGAAAGTTTAAATTTTCTTTATTAACTAAAAAGGAGAATACCCAGATGGTTGGGATTCAACATATCTTTTAAGAACTGATAAGCTTTCTTCTTTTATTTTCTTTTAAGAATTATTTTATATATGTGAGTATGCTGTCAATGTCTTCAGACACACCAGAAGAGGGCAATGGATCCCATTACAGATGGTTATGAGCCACCAGGTGGTTGCTGGGAATTGAACTCAGGACCTCTGGAAGAGCAGTCAGTGCTCTTAACCACTGAGCCATCTCACCAGCCTCAGAAGAGATGATCTTAAGAAGACAATTAGGCTTAAGTGTAACCTTGAAAGGATACCCACTTTTGGAGGACACTACACTATGTTCTATACATGACTCAGAAGTTTCAGGTACTTACTGACCCAGAGCAATCCTTAAGTTCACTCAGCATCCTTGGCCTCCAACACTTGCTGGCCTAAGGGCTGGGGAATGCACCACTGGGGAGAGAAAGCCCAGCATTCCCACCTTCCTTTGGGCAGCCTAGGTGAAGTCACTGCAGGCTTGGAGTTTAAGAGCAACATGGGGCACACAGTCCTCCCAGCCCCTCTTTGGAAATCTGCAATGCATGTACTTGTTCAGATGACCCAGTATCCTCTCTGTGGGAATAGGGGCATCTTATCACAGCCCCTGCCATAGAAACAGATTGCTGGGAAGACTTGGGCAGAAAGGGCCCTCGGCACAGTTCTCTAGGAGAGACACCTCCTGGTTCTATCCCTTGGACAGCCTATACACTGGAAGGGCTACAGAACAGGTAGGCAGAAAGGAAGATAATCCCTTTGAAGTCACAGATGTGGTATTACGGACTCTCGGGGTTCCAGCAGGCTCAACCATCTGCTTTCTAGCACAATCCAGGGCAGAACAGACAGTACCCCAAGAAGTCATCTGCCCCCTATTCAGGTTAGTGTGTGTGTGTGTGTGTGTGTGTTCTCATACATGTGCAATCTTTACACAAGCCAGGATCACCTGGGAAGAACATCAGTGGAGAAAATGCCTCCCTCAGTTTGGGCAGGAGGTAAGTCTGTGGGGGTATTTTCTTGGCTAATGATTGGTGGGGGGAGGGGAGACCCAGCCAACTGTGGGCAGTGCTGCCCCTGGTCAGGCGGTCCTGGATTAAGTATTTAAAGGCAGACTGAACAGGCCTTGGGGTCGAGCAAGCCAGTAAGCAGCGTTCCTCCTTAGCCTCTGCTTTACTCCCTACTCCTTCTTCTCTCAGTGATGGAGTGTGACCTAAGAGTCGTAAGCTAAAGGAAACCCTTTCCCCACCCAAGTTGCTTTTGGTCATGGTGTTTATCCCAGCAATAGAAACCAAACCAAGACACTCGGCAAGGAGAGAAAGCTACAAGGGAAGAGAGTCCAGCAACAAGCTTCATCGTGCTAAGAATCATTTTCTCATCCCCAAGGAAATGAGGATGGAGGAAGTAACCAGCTCACGTGGCTTGCTAACTGGGCAGGCCAAGCCAGGGATAACGGTAAGGAGTCGGCAAAGAAAATGGTACTGTGTTCTAGTTAAGTTATGAGAAGGAACCCAGGCTGGATGCTGAGCCTACCCATCACAGCAGCATCAGGACCAGACTGGACACTTGAATCCAAGTTCTACCACTGTCTAAGTGGTGTCCCTGGGCATGGTCATTCCCCTATCCCCACTTCCCTGTTGTAAAGTGCGATAATACTAGCACCCTTCAAACAGAGATCTTGTGAGGACCAGCTCTATGGAACAAGTAACAAGCTCTGGACAGAACCCAGTGCAGAGCCAGTCCTCCTTATGGGGGATCCTACCTTCTAGAATGAGAACCAGCAACCTTGCCTCTACCCCGTATCTCTAAGTCCACTTCTGAGTCATGCCAAGACATCCTGCTGTGGTGGGTCCATTGGTCTGAAGGTGCCTAGCTTCATATTCAAATACCAATTCCCATGTAGACAGAATCATATGACTCAAACATTATGGCAAGGAGACCTCGCAGTTTCAACTCTATAGTCCACGCCCTATCATTAACTAGTTTTATGTTTCCCAGCAACAAGCTTTGCCTTGATAAGAATTATTTCCTTGAGAGCTTGAAAAACCAAAAAAATAAAAAAGAAGAAGAATTATTTCTTCATCCCCAAGAAAATAAGGATGAAGGAAGTAACCAGCTCACGTGGCTTGCTAACTGGGCAGACTGAGCCAGGGATAAGGGTAAGTCGTGCTCCACAGGAGGAGTTAGCATTACATACTGGCCAACATTTAATTCCCAGTGACTTATCTCCATGAGGCAAAAAAACATCTTCTCTTATGAGAAATTGATGGAAGTCTGTCTTACGGTAAAATAATTGGTGGAGAGGACTAGGCAGGAGTCCAGGAAGACAAGAGTCCCGTCCTAGGCTTCTGACTAATTGGCATGTGACCTTGTACTACTCCCTCAAGGAAGGTGATGATTTGGTGGGACCCGCCCCCCCCTTTCGACTTATGTCAAGCACGTGACTACCTCTGACCACCTTCTGACACAGGCTCTCCTGGAACAAAGGGCTCATAAAGGCAGGTTATGAGACATGTTAAGCTTGACAATAGCAGACCAGGTCACACCCAAACATGGAGCTGAGCAGGTAAAGTGCAGGGTGCGACACAGAAACTGCCCAAGAGCCATGGCCAAATGACAGAGGCAAGACCAGCTCTCCTTTCTGATCTTCTTTTGTGGGTGTGAGACCCAATTCTAACGTTTACTCTTGAGAGTACAGTAGAACAGGCCTTTGGACTAATAGCATCAAAGACAAACCTGGCAATTCCTCAGATCTGAAAAGCTGTGGTCAGAAGGAAACCCTTCCTTCTTGATGTGCTTTTGCTTACTAGTCCAGAAAATGAACTGCATGGAATGATGAAGAAGCTAAATGGTACAGGGCAGGCAGGGCAGCATACAAAGGTCCCATCTTATTCTACTTAAGTGTACCTGGTCTCATCTTATGTCATGAAAGATACAGACTGATAAGTAAATGCACATGAATAAGACTCTCCAGATGAGAAACCAACAGCTAGGTGGGACTTCTCTTTAGGTCATTTAGTTCCCAGCAAGAGTCAAAGTCATCCCTTTCTTATGTCACAGCAGTAACCACATGAAACTGTTAATGTTTACTGTATGTTTCAGTTCCTTGGTGAATTATTAAAATCAAGCAGTGTGATTCTCTCATTGGTTATGAATACCGAGGAAGGTTCATTTACATCCATCCAGCAGCAGACACTTCTAATTCTTTCTTACTGATCATCTAACGAAGCATTTTACTTATTATTACAACCAGCCAAATGACTCAAACAACATTTCAAAGTGCAACATTCAGGCCCGGTTTCCTGGTGATGGGTAGACTTGAGATTTTTGTTTTTAAACTTCTGGTCAAAGGCAATATTTTATAAGCTTTGCTAAAACTGATCCCGTTAACATGTTGATCGTGAATAGCAAAGGCCAGGGGATAGAGGCTCTGGCAAGATCAATTATTAGGATCAGCTACATACACTGGCAGAAGGGTCACATGCTAGAGCTGGGAAAAGAAAGTTCTGTTCCCATCCTGTTGAGTCTTACATCCCTGATCTTCCTGGTCTTTAATGCAGGTGGCACTTACAACAGCAAGAGCTGACCCATATTAGGGTTTATGACATCATGGGTGGGGAAGTAGAAATGGAGGACTTTGGGGCTGCTAAGTGTAGGGACAGGTAACTGATCCCACTTCTGCCTGAAGAATCGAGGTGCTAAGACTCACTCCTTCAAGCAGTGCAGGTAATGGGTGTCTGAGGCGAGGGATGAGACCACATTCGCACTGCAGAAGAGGTTACCATTTCCATTGTACTTGATCATTTCCTCTCCTTGTTAAATCCTGCTCTACCTGAGAATTATGCTCAGTAAGCATCTCCTAAAACAAACTCATTTTTAAAGGAGACTCTTGGTGCAGGTCTCCCAAAGGGAGAATTCATCATACAGAGCCTTTGCTGATCTTTGTACTGTGATATACACAGCTTATTGAGCCACACCCTGAGGTTCTACAGAGGTGTGGTCTGGCAAGAACCTAGACAACCCGAAATCCCGTACACACTGGGGCCTGTTCAAAATCCAAAGAAATGAGTGCAGCCAATGGCACAAAGGGCAAGTGAGGAGACAGACCTATCCTCCTTCTGCCCTGGAGGAACCCAGGAGCCGACATGAGAGCTGCAGTCAGGAATGTACCCAGGGTCTGAGCAGGCCACGGGAACTCTGGGTGGTATGGGGAGAGCATGAGGAGGCTTGATGGACATGCTTGACGTGAAGTCAAGAGATAGCAAATTGCAGGAGGGGAGTTACAGTGAGAGAAAAGGGGGGCATTTCCCAGCTTCTATTGGGTAACCTGGACGGCTGTGTAAACCCTTCTTTCTAATGATTGTTATAACTTACAGGGGCAGGCTCTTGCCCATATGTCTTAAATTCTGAGCAGAATAAGTCGGAGTGCATGCATGCATAAATATAGTAGCTACAAAGGTATGCACGGGATATTTGCTAGCTATTTAACCTGGTGCATTTTAACTGACATCACAACTGTGTATTCCCAAAGCTCCTCTTACTCAGTCCCACCCACTTGAACTCACAGAATCATCTGGAGACCCTTTGCACTGATTTTTCAAGAGCCAGGGTGGCCTCTACTTGAGTCCAGCTTTCTGATCCAAATCCTGTCAAGAAAGAAGCTCCCAGGAAGCATTGGGGAAGAGGTGGGGAGACAGGAGGGAGACAGACAGTTGGAAGAGAAAACAGCCCATGTTGGCTATGGGGCCCGAATGTGGATGACTTAGGAGGGTGGAGTGACACTTGACACACAGCATGGAGCCCTTGGTACAGACTGAACTTGTAACCATCTCAAAAGGTTTACACCTGACAGAACAGTACTCACTATACATGGCTCAGGCAAATGACCCCACTAGGGAATGAATTTGTGATCCTAAGTCCCTTTGCAGTCAGTCCATTTTCACTGAACTCTCAGCTCTCAGGACAGGCACCCTATGCCTCCAGCCTAATTAAAACCAAGTTGAAGGTACCTCTGATCTTCCCCAGAAGCTGCATGACCAGTTCTGTGATGGAAGCAGTAGACTCAGATCTCAGTTCTGCCATGATGCAGTGTTTTATGGCAGACCACGCTCACATACTGCACACCAGAGCTTTCCAAAGCCTGGTCAGTGTGCCTGGCTCTGAGGTATGGTCTAGGTGGCAAAATGACAGCTCACCATCCTCAAAGGGGTCCAGGCATAGGGAGAGGAGGGAGTCACAGCCTAGAGCTACCCATGTTCTGTTCTACTTGGGGTGGGGAGAGAAGACCACACAGAGCAAATGCTGAGTGTATACTCTATTAGGAGCTGGGAAGCCAGAAGACCTGGGGGGAAGGGGGGAGGGGCCACAGTGTAGGGGGCTAGATTTGTGTTTAGGATTTGTGGTGTTGTCTTCTATTGTGATAGGAGGGACTATAATACTTATCTATATAAAAGTGACAAGGGCTGGAGAGATGGCTCAGCAGTTAAGAGCACTGGCTGCTCTTCCAGAGGTCCTGAGTTCAACTACCAGCAACCACACGGTGGCTCACAACCATCTGGAATGGGATCTGATGCCCTCTTCTGGTGTCTGAAGACAGCTGCAGTGGACTCACATGCATAAAATAAATCTTTATAAAAAGGGACAAGTTCCAGACTGGAGAGATGGTTCAGTGGTTAGGAACTCATGTTTCTCTTGCAGAGGATGCAGGCTGGGTTTCCAGAGCCCACATGGTGGTTCCCAACCTTCTAGAATTATAGCTCCAGGGCCCCTGGCACTGACTTCTGACCTCCATAGCACCAAGCATGCAAGGGACAGCTAGAAGCCAGGGAGAACAATGATCAAAGAGAATGTTCAGGGCTATGCTGCCAGACTCATGTGTACATGCATACTTGCAGTCAGTCACTCAAACATGGAAAATAAAATAAATAAATAAATAAATAACAATTTTTAAAGTGACAAGACCAGATACTCATTTTTAAAAAAATCACCTTTAGGGTACTTTCAAGTGTGAGGCAAGCAACAGGAGGGATAAAATCCACCTGTGGCAAGTGTGTCTTCATGTGTGCCTTCCAGTGTGTCCACATATACTCAGCGATTTTCATACAGGCGCAAGGTCTGACCCAAGGGACTACCAGATTCCAGGGAAAGTGATGATCTAAGGCTGCTCAGGGCTATGCTTGCAGGCTCAGGATAGCTACTGACAACAAGGAGCAATCTGGGGGTACGGGGTCAAGAAGCTCCTACTGTGGCCAGGGAAAGAAAGCTAAATCCTTTGCTCCCTGCACCAGAGAGTGAGGCTCCAGAAATGTCGGGATGGACAGTCAGATGTGAGGGCTAATTGCCACAGAAGTTGCTGGGAAAGGAGTCAAGGATGATACCCATATTTCTATGTGACTAATTCCTAGGGAGAAGCAACACAATCTAGAGGACATGGTCCATATCAGCAGGAGCTGAAGATTCCTGAAGGCCCGAGTCAGGCACTCAGGAGAGACACAAACCATGGGAGTGAGGAAAGCCAAGGGGATGAGGGAGCTCAGCCACAGTGATAACATATAGTAAGAAGACAGAGGGCTAGGGATGGACCTTGAGGTAGCACCAGCTCAGGTTAGGCAAGGGACCTGCCAGAGAGACCAAAGAGGCCCAAGGGGGAAGAATAAGAGGAGTGTGGTGTATTCTGGAAGGAGAAGGCAGACTGGGGTGAGAGAGGTGTGCAGCAATGGGTAGCAGAGACCAGAGGCCATCTGACATCTGTGTCCTATAAAACAAAGCACTTTACCCTAAGAAGCACCAATGGGAATGATGAGCAGGAATCAAAGCCAGCCTCACAGGGGCTGGGACAGGCTTCAAAACGTCTTGTGCAGCATTTCAGCTTGACCCTCAGCCTTTCACCTCCAAGTATTTAGCTTAAAAAGTCCCAAGGAGTGCTTTGTCTGAGGCTCCATTCCAGTAAACAGGCTTAGCAAGGTCAAAATGAGGAATAATGAGACCAGCACAATGGATGCAGATACCCCCGGGGGCTCAGAGGGCTTCAGGGAAGGAAGCCAGCATCACGACAATGCACAGATGTCTATGTTTTGCAGCCAGGAGTTCAGACAAACAGGAAAACCTTCAACTTCTCCAACTGGGAAAGCTCAGCTTTGCTCGATGAGCAGAGTGGGCGAGCACATGACTGGAGCTCACAAACAGAAGGGTGTGATTAGAGCTGCAAGAAGTACTCACACACAACCTACATCCAGCCTCCTCTGCAGAAAACCATAAGCTCAGCTCCCCAGGGGCCAGGTCCTCATTATGCTCCTCAGCCTGGAGGCCTCACCCAGACTGTTCTTGGGGGATGGGGGGAACTCATGGTCTGTAGGGCCATAACAGTGACATCCACTCATGGGACCCAAACAAAGCCAAGACATCAAATTTCAC
This sequence comes from Rhynchomys soricoides, assembly GCA_019843965.1. NCBI lineage: Eukaryota > Metazoa > Chordata > Mammalia > Rodentia > Muridae > Rhynchomys > Rhynchomys soricoides. Next base: position 11,776,355 of record JADRCH010000005.1, on the reverse strand, counting down.
AATTCTAAAATTTCCTGCTGACATCTAACAAGGACTTATGAGTATGCAGCCTCTCCGTGGAAACTAAAGAAATCACAGCTGGCGTAATTACCCAAATGATATGCCCTTCCCAATACTTCTATCACAGTCAGAGGCAGCAGGACTATTTGGATGGTTCAAAAACTAAGGGTTGTATCCAAGGCTTTCCAATTTAATACTTACATGTCTTTCCCCTGATAAGTAATTTTAAAATATTTTTATGACTATGCAAATATGGAATATTTCTTGAAGTAATTAAAATCTCAGAACATTGTGTGGATGGTGTGCCCCTTGTCTATTAAACATGAATGTTCTGCTGCATTCTGTAGAACATTCTTCCCACCACTGCTTCTTTTACCACATGTGGCTGGGTAATCCTTGGCTGCGGGGCTTGGCCTGAACATGGATAGTGTTCAGCAGTGTGACCTCCAGACTTACAGACATTATACTAAGCCCCCTGGAAAACAGACCTACTACAGAAATTTCCACTTGAGATTAAGAAAGACATAGATTCTGGGGTGAGCTGAGAGTCAAGACTCAGCTCTGCCTCCCACTAATACAACAAAGTGAGGGAAGTAACGAACTGCCCCATGCCTGCATCTCCCTGGCTGTAAAATGGGGATGATACAGCTAACCTTACAGGATGATCAGAAGATAAACAGAAGGCACAGGCAAATGCTTTGTAGACAGCCAGGCACATAGTACATGGTGGCAATGAAATGGATTAAAGAGAGTCTTAGGTCTGTGTCCCTGGAAGAGCCTTTATCCACAGAGCAAACATCTCACCCAGTTCCTATCTCTAGAGTCTGTACGAGGGCTCATGCTTTAGGCACATACACTCGCTATGCTGAGCTTGATAGAAATCAAATTGTTTTAATTCTTTGAAGGGTAATCAGGAGTAAAAGAAAAATAATACAATGGAAAACATAGATACAGACCAAAGAAAAAATATCCTGATGCAAAACAGAAAAGGTCCAATATAAAAAGTTTTTTCGGTTACTAGCTAAAATAACCAGGCTGTATCGGGAGAGCAGCTAGGACAACAGAAGGTGGTGAGCATCTGAAGAGCCAGAGAATCATACTGTAAAGCTAGAGATTGCTCCTGCAATAGCATGTACTTGATACAGCCAAGAGGAAAAACAAAGTAACCGAACATCAAAGAGGGAGGGGAACCGAGACTCTGGCCAAGAGCTGCCTTTCCAGTTTCCTCTTGTCAACACAGCAGAATCTGAGGAAGTGGCAGATACCCAGAGTCCATCCCCCATTAAGAAAAAGTCTTAAAGCCTACTTAGGCACTCAATCTCCCTCCCCTACTACCCCCCTCTATTGCCTAGTTGGGAACTGAGAAGTCCTACCTTGTTGTCCCTCACCAGCCCCAGGCCTCCACAGGACACCAGACAGTGCCCTCCTCAGCTGTTTCATCTGTAGGCTGGGTACAGACAGAATCATCAGAACATAGGAATTGAGAATATTAGCACTCAAACATCAAGCTTGAAAAACATTCCCAGACCTTACCCAACAACGTCAGCCAGAGTCTAGAACTGTCCAACCACCACCACCACCACCACCATCTTGAATTTCTACCTTAATGCAATACCAAACGAAATTATCACCCAAATGAACCTTTCCAAAATATATCCAAAGCCTCTAATTCAGTGGTTCTCAGCCTATGGGTCTTGACCCTTTTGGGGGTCACATATCAGATATTTATGTTATAATTCTTAACAGTAGAAAATATAGTTTTGAAGAGGCAATCAATAATTTTATGATTGGGGTCACTACAACACTAGGAACTGCATTAAAGGGTCTCAGTATTAGGAAGGTTGAGAACTACTGCTCTTAACTAGTTAAGGAAATACTCTCTTGATTGTTGCTTTTCTATAAACTCATATTTTACACTTGTACATCACAGAACATGTAATTATCTGTTAGGGTATTCGGATGGACCATGTCTCTCTTTCCACATTAAAGTAAAATTAGTAACCCAGAATGGCAGTGCCCAGGGTAAGACTCTACATGCAACAATGTACCTATTCAGCAGTTATCTCCTGAGCCCAGATTGGGCTTGCACAAAGTTCCACTGGAGGGGAGCAATTTTTTGCCCTAATTCACTCTCATGTGTTGTTGAATGTTTTCTAAAAACCAGAGGAGGAAAACAAGACAACCCTGTATTCTTTCCTGTATGGGACCCCAACACTAATCAAGGGCATCACCCCGACATGGACTTTCTGGGGTAGTTCTCACAAGCTGAAAATCTCAAAGCACAACTTAAGAAGGTAGAGAATTTGATGTAAAGGAATAGAAAAATGTAACGAATGTAACAAATGTAACAGGCGAAGAAGTTAGACATCCGAACAGCAAGGCAACATATATGTCATTGACTAGAAAGATCTCTTTAGCTGTTCTGAGAAACTCCAGAAGGCTGAATGGTAAGCTCACTTTGTCAGAATCAATTTGGGAAACACTGGACGCCTTTTGCACAGCGCATTCCCCAGACCTCTACCAAGTCACTGGAAACATGGAGTTAACATTGTTGCTCAGTGTGAGTAACCAGTGGCTTCTCTCTCACCCTGCCTGGGAGGATTACCAGGGGCCCAGCCACCTTGGAGAGCAAAACAAACAATGACAACAAAAGGGACTCAGTCACTCTGGTTTTAACTCAATTCTGTAGGACTTTAGAGAAAGTGCTTCATGCACTGCCCCCTCCCCTGCCCCATCTCAGAAGTTCAAATGAGAAGTCCCAGAGAGCCTAGTGAGAGAGGAGAATGGCAACATGATGGGACAGCCTGGTCTAACCTTCCTGCTTGGAACCATGTATTTAACTCAAAATGGTCAGAAATGGGGAGCACTCTCAGTCTGACTTGGAAATAGCTCTTTTGTATTTGAACTTTTTTTTTTTTTTTTTTTTTTTGGTAGACCATGTCATCTTCCTGGAAATAAGCATACTAGGCCAAGTTCATTCCTCTTCTCTTGGGGCCCAGCCAGGAATGATGGCTGTTAGCTATTACTTCATTCATACCAAAACAGTGAAAAAAGATTGTCAGTTTTTTAAATTTTAACATTATGAGCCTCTAGCCTATCAAAAGGGAGACCACACCCCCTCCAGTACCCACCCCCATCCCCTCATTGGACATCAATTACTCAGTTGCTCTCTGAACTGCCCAGAGAACACAGCCAAGAGATGGGCTCTGCAATGGGGGCACATGGCATCCAAGACCATCCGTCTCTGCCTTCTCAGCTCTGACAAGCCTCTCTTCTTTCTTGAACCTGAAGCTTCCAGACGTTTCCATCTGTGAGCCACATGGTCAGTCCAAAAGTGGGCGGCTCCTCGAGGTAAGTGTGTCCTTAGACACACAGAGAACAGTACTGAAATGTTTAAGCCAATGTGTTTGCTATGAGCAATTAGCTATGAAACTATACCTGCTGTGGCTTCCCCTCCCAAGGTGGAGTCCATTGGTCCTACCTCAGCCCCGGTCCCACACTTCCAGTTTTCCAGACTGTCCTAAATGCTAAACCCCCTATAGCTTCCAGACACCTGCTGTTATCATGTGTCAAAAATGAGGAGACTTGAAGTGCCAGCCATAAAAGTGTATCAATAAATACTGGCCATTCTCTTCCAAGGCCCAAGATACAGCATCCCTTTCAAAGATGCTGATAAATACTGACAACCAAGATTCTTCCATTTCAGTGAGTTCACTGCTAACCAATGATGACCTACTTCTCAAAAACTCATTCTCTGACTGAAAGCAACCAACTTCCCATTGACTGGAAGAGGCCTGCATAGAGGCAAGCACCTCTGTTCTTTAAAATTAAATGTTTGCCAGTACAAACATCAGGAATTCTGGAGCAGGTATCTTCATCAAACTGAAAGAGACTTTTACTGGTGACCTCATCCTAATGGCACAGCACCCCTGTGACAGGTTGAAATAAACGTGATGGACTACTGCACTGTTCCCTGAAGCAGAAGGCCGCAGGCTGCCTCTGAGGGCTTTCCCATCTTGAAGGCAATGGAGGTTAGCTCGGCATGAAGCTAGGCCATACAGTGAGTCTGGTGGGAAAATCTCTTGGAAAGAGAAAGTCCTAATGTGAAGACTCGGATAAAAGAACCTGTGAAACAAATTGCTGAACTTTTGCAACGCTGCAGTCCCAGGAAGGGAGATCATCTGACAGCATGAATCATGAATTTGCAAAACACAAGGGTTTATAAAAGCGTAGCAGTGTGAGTCATAGCCACAAAATGTTGATCTCTGGACATTTTCACAGAACCCAACCTCGTGAATGTAGCAGCTCTTCCAAAACCTCTAGTCATTCATTTCAATACTGGCTCACTGAACAATTTGATTTAAGACATTACAAAACTTAGACCAGATGAGGTGGGGGCACATCTGTAATCCCAGCACAGGAGGCAGAGGCAGGCAAGTTTCAGGGACCACAACTGGGATCACATAGTGATCTCCTTCTCAAAAAAAAAAAAAAAAAAAAAACAAGTATCAAAAATAAAAATAAACAAGCAAACAAAACCCATAAAATTTACTAGGTAAAGAAAAGAAAGCAGGTATAATTGATTCAAGTGAGAGTCACTTTCCCTGGACCAGCTTTAGTCACAACGGCCACCACGTGTGCTATTTTTATATACTATTCAAGGATAATCCAACATAACTAAACACTGCTTAGCACAAGGTTGCCAGAATTAGAAACAATTTTAGCAATAATTTAGACACTTTTTGGAATTGTAAAATGTATGTTTCTCTGAATCAAAGGTTATGAAAAAATCCACACCCAGTCTCTGATAATCTGATCAGTAGCTATTTTTGGTGTCTTTTGGTAGCTATTTTGGTTCTTCCACATGTTCAGTAAATGGGCATAACTTCTACAAAGGGTCACAGGAAATCAAGGATCCATGGCTGTCCATTCTAAGGAGTCCATGTGTGTGTGCGTGGCACAGGGAGGCAGACAGACACCTGCCTACTCCATTTTCATGTGTATTCATTCCCTAACATGGCTCTCTGATATAGTCAGATTGTCTGCCCTCAGTTCTACCACAACTAAGCAGGTGAGCTCTGGGTTAGACTTTGTTACTTTTATAGCACGGACCTCAGACTGACCTCAGGACACAAACTCATCCTTGGTTGACGACAGTGCTGCATCTGCCTAGAATCCCATGGGCAAACGTAGTCATTTCCTTAGCCTGGATTTTGCTTTCAGTTAACTGTGGTCAAGCATGGTCTGAACGTCTTAAATGGAAAGTTCCAGAAGTAAGTCCCAAGTTTTCATCTGTGTGCCACTCCAAGAGGCAAGATGGAATAGTGTACCGTCTTATTCTGTCCCTACCAGGAAGTGGGTCTTCCTTTGTTCGGCGTATATACACCATATGTGGTACCTTTCTGATATGTATACAATGTAATATTGAGAAAAAAGAGACAGAACACACACTCACATGATTTTCATTATGATGTCCCTCTGTTCTACTTGAGTATTCATTATTAACCTTTCTCTGTACCTGACTTGTGAAGTAAATACAAATATGTTTGTACACAGAAGAAAACACACAGTTCCATGTAGGTTTTGGTACTATCTGAGCCTTCAGACATTCACTTGGAACCTTGGGATGTACTCCTTACAGCTTTTGACAGGGGACCATGTAAGAATGAGTCTGACCGGTTCTTAAAAATAATGTTCTACAGTTGCCAGCCTGCCATGGTGTTCTCTCAGCCTTACAGTCACCTGTTTTCCAACCAAACCTGAGTAAGGACTTGGTGACTCAAAGGTGACACTTGTTGGCACAGACTCCTGGATTCTCATCTGATCATTCTCCCCTTCTTTGCCACAAGAATCTACAGCTAAGACAGCCAAGTGAATTAACTTAGCTGAGGTACAAATAAATGTCAAGGGAGTACCAAAAAAAAACCAAAACAAAAACAAAAAAAAAAACCCCTCAAAATCCATTGTTCCTAAAAATAAAATTTTAAATTTCAAAAATGAACAAAATATCAAAATTTTAAATCAAGACATGGAATCTCATCCTCAATGTTTGCTTTTATCTCAGCCTCCAAAATGGTGGTGCTATGCTGCCAGAAGACAACTAATACCGGGGATTTCTGGTGCCCTTTGAATTTGACACCTTACTTTCTTGGTCTTGGCTTTGGTTTTAGGGGGAAGTGGCAACAGGCCCAGCTGAGCTCTCTGGAGCTCCTCTGCAGGTGGGCAGTCCATGGGATTTCAATGGAAGAGTTGAGAAAGGGCCTCTGGGACATCTCAAGTAGAACATGAATCTGACACTGGCCTTTTTTCTCCAAGGACCATAATGGCCCCAGTGCTCGTCTAAGACAACAGGAGGACTCAGAAAACCAAAACCCTGTGCTAGCTATGGTGGGTATTTTAGAGATACAAGGACCCTGGGACCCTGGTGACATCACAGAACTAAGGTCTTGGGTCCATATACGTCAGGGTTTCTGGTTAACTGAAAACAATATGACCTTAAATTGCTTAAAAGCACGGTGGTTGCGTTTTAGTTAATAATTAATAAAGGCAGTTCTTAGTGTATACTCAATTATTGAAAAGCAAAACGCAATGCTAAAAAATCACTTTAGTTAAACGGGCCATTCTAGAGCTGTCTTTAACGCTTCTTTCTCCATTTTACTAATGGAAGCCAAGTCAATGTGTTACGGCCAAGTCTATCTCATCTCCTTCCCCAACAGTGGCAGGGACAAAACTCAAGGCAGGCCAGTGATTAGAAATATCCTCTGGCTGCAGACAAGGAACACTAATGCCTGCTATGTACAGACAGGTGGGCACATCACTTCATGTCAAGCCAGCCATCCTGGTGCAGACCGGATAGCATGCCAGCTGATCACGGGGGCTGGCATCTTGTATCTTCTTCAAGCTCCTTCAGTGCTGTACCCAAGAGCCAAGCTGACTGAAGCCCTCTGCCTCCTCAGCACATCAAGGCCCACCTCTCTACCAGAGCAAGCACTTAGGTCTAGGTCAAAATGAAGAATCTAGGAGACATCCTTCCTATTCCTGATACTTTCCTGTAGGAGAGGAATGGCTCTAGAGTAGGATCTTCTTGGGTGTCACCACTACCCTTCACTGTGAAGCTTTGTTCTAGTCCTCACAAGAGTAACTCAAGCCTGGCAGTGGTGGCACACGCCTTTAATCCCAGCACTTGGGAGGCAGAGACAGGCGGATTTCTGAGTTCGAGGCCAGCCTGGTCTACAGAGTGAGTTCCAGGACAGCCAGGGCTACACAGAGAAACCCTATCTTGAAAAACCAAAAAAAAAAAAAAAAAAAAAAAGAGTAACTCAAACCATGTGTACCAAGCACTGCCTGGTGCACTTCCTGGGAACACCTGTGACAGATATACGTAAGATAAAATCATAAGCAACAAGCAGAATAGTTTGCTCTGTGCTGTTGACCCTGGGGGTAGGATGTGGGTGCAAGGTGTGAAGAAAAAGGTGAGTAAACTTGGAGCCCCTGGCATCTGTACACAGAAGGAGAGGGGTCTGCTGTGACCAGGACAATGGGAAGTTTGAACAAGAGCCTCTGGAATCAAGGGCAGGATCCCTTCTTCAGCAGAGTGAAAGCAAGCACTGCCTGCAGTTCTCCCCTCTTACACAGGGTAAGCAATAAACCAGGGGCCCAAACCCTAATCTGCAGAATTGGCTCTGAAAAGAGGAGAGGGACTCTGCCAAGCCCTTACCTACACCAGAAAGTGTTTCTTTTCACTCCCAGAGTGCAAACAACCTTCTTGGAAACTTTGGGCCTCGGGTCCATCACTTTGCCCCAGACCTCCGATTCTAAAGCACAGCTTTAAGAAAGAACAAATGAAAGAAACTGAATTCATGTAGCTTAGTTATCTGTCCCCTGGCCAGTGGAGACAGGTCAAGAAATGCTCTAGCTGGGAGTCTGCATGGCCTTCTGGGAAATCAGGAGAGCGGGGATCATACTGGAGAGCAGGGATCATCCTAATGACAAGCTGGGAACTGTGGTCAACCCAATCATGGGAGAAAGAACTGTAGTAGAGAGAGCCCATGCACGTGGGTCTCTGGCCTAAAATGCATGAGCGGAGACAGACGCCTGCCTCAAAGCACTCTGGGATCTGTCACAGCCACCAAGGGCTGTCAGGTCAAAGGTTGAAGGGGCTAGTTTCCTCAGACCTGGGCTCAGCAGGAACTCCCTGAGTACAAAAGGAAGCCAGAAGCATCCCTGAGAATAGCTATATACAGAGAAAGGAGGGCCAGACTAGAAACCCAGAGATAGGCTGGAGGTCCCCGGTCAGACTACTCAGGGAGTTCCTGCAGGGACGATGAGGCCATCCATCAGAAAGGGCGGTGGTGGGGCCTAACAGCTCTAACGGCCATGACTCTATGATTCGGTGCTCTGGAACCTCAGCCCCTATGGCACTGACTCGCCTCTTGGTGACTGCTGGTGTTTTCTTTTCCAGAGCATCCTTTCCATTCAAGGCAAACTAGGAATGGAAAGGCAGAACTCCAGATGGGACCCTGTTTTCCCCGTATTTTATGTCACTAAAATGGATTCAGATGTTTAGGGCAAGCAATGGCCTAAGCATTAGCTTCCAGGGGGCCATCTGAGGCTTAGAGCCCTCCTTGTCCAAGCTGTGGGAAGGCTTCATGAGCAGAAAATGGTGCCATGAAGTATCTCCACTATCCACAAGGAAGATCTGGGAACTCTCTTGATTCCTGCCACACCAGGGCAAGAGGGAGAAGGGTGGAGTAAGGCCCAAGGATAAACACTGTCAAAATCACAGGGCCACCTTGCAACTCTCAGGTCACAATCTCCTGTGGCTTCTCACTGTAAGCTGATCAAGTCTGTGAGACTATCAGAGCTCTGGGGAGGAGAACAGCCCACCTTGGCATGCCCCAGAAGAGTTACCATTCTATTTCTATTATTTGGATCTCACAAAGGAAGTGAGGCTTCATCTGAACTCCAAGGATACATGACAGGGTTCAGATACAGGAGAGACACAGTAGTGTATGGTGGCCTGCTAAGGTGCCATGGAGGCAGTCCCACACTGATTATGTCACATTCAGCATGAGCAGTTTAGCCCTGCCCTTCCACCTACTCACACCCCACACCACTAACTGTCAGAGAAAAAGACATGGCGGACTCTGGGAAACCCCGTTTGACCCTCTCTCACCTCCCACCCCCTCCATCTTGTCTCTTCTTCACAGTGCCTCCCAGAGGGAACAGGGCACTGTCCCTGGTGGTCAAATGAAGGGGAAGGGAGAAGAAACTCAGGAAGGTCCTTTAAGCCCTTTCCGATCCACAGCCACACAAAACTAGCATAGCCAAAGCTGAGGAGAGGCACCAGACTGAATGGCAAGCCCATCATAGCAATTCCGGCTCTCCCTAGCTCTGCTCACCGGCTTCAAACCTACGACCTCCCTACTCTGCTGACACCTCCCAGGCCCCAGACCTCCCTTTCAAGTTTTGGAGGCTGTAGCCTTGTTCCTGTGCCAAGCCAGGGGCTTTAGTTGTCTCTGGATCTCTTGAGCACCAACTAGACATATTGTTATTATTGTATTGGTAACAAGCCTACATTACTGCAGGAACCCACCCTTCAGGGGCAGGTTGTCTGCAAGTTCCTCCACATTCCTGATACTACATGTGCACATGACAGTTAGCATCTGATTCTGACATAGCATGATAAATATCTCTGGTATAATTAGAATCACAGGCTGGAACCTTCTGGTGACAGAGTCGTAAAATCAGGCTGACTACTCACACCCTCAGAGGGACTTAAGCATCTCTCCCCATCAGAGCTGCAAGAGGCCTTCCAGGATGTCACAGATCTATGAAAATGTAGCTGGCTGGGCTTCCCCTATGAGATCACCCAGTCAGGGCATCCATCCAAACTCAAGTTTGTTAGAAACCCTTTCGGGCTTTGAAAACAGCCCGGAGACCAGAGATGACCACATGGAGGATGGAAAGAACCAAAAACTGCATGTGGGGTGGGGGAGAACTCAGTGGGTGGGTGGGGTGCCATGACTCAGTGGCACTTTGCCAGGTCACTGTAACCAGCTGTTACCGTTACCATTCATACCTAAGTCCTTCACTGGAAGAGTCAAATATCCACCTGCCACCAACACCATTGCAAAAGAAGAATCTTTCAGGGATGCTTTAACCCTTGCCCCGGAGTGACATGCAAACACTTAAACAGCACAAAACTCAGCTTCTCTATCAACCAAGGGATCTTAGAACCCAGTATGAACTCTGGCCTCCGGGGGGATACTTTTTCAATTCCCCAAATAGCAAACTATCTACATCCCGAAGAAAGCTTTAAAAAACGATCAAAGGAAATTTTAATCTCATTGTTTTAATGTCTGGTCTGGGCTAATCTTTTGTTCATAGAATTTTGGTAATGTCTACTCCATAATAATACAAGAACTTCAGTTAGCCCAGGGCTGTGTTTTTTTTTTAGTTGCTCATTATATTTACAATGTTCAGATTCTGTCCAACTGTAAGCATTTTTGCCAATAATATAATTAAAATGAATATAATATAATATATACAACACTCAACATTATGAAAGTGTCATTACTGCCACACAGCGAAAACCCCCTCAGAATGCTTCATAGAAACAGAGAGCACTAACTCACAGATGTGCCCCCACAGTCATCTCCTTGGACCAGACCCTAGCCTAGAACCGCTGAATCAGGATCTGTGCTTCACATTCACTGGGCCACACCGCCCTTGTCCAGCTCATCACACATATACCTTGGTGAGACTTGAGGTCACCCTCCCTTGGAGGCCATGTAGCTTTCTCCAAAGAGTCTGGTCACATGGTGCTCTCAATCTGACTGCCGTGACACCCACCTGGCTTTGCCTGGCCCACTCAGCCTCCTTCCTTAGCTTTCAAGGCCATGTAGATCCAGGAGGGTTTAAAATGGGTAAGTACTATTTAAAGCTCCACCCCAAATGTTTATTCATAAGGAAAATGACCTATTTTGGGGCATCAATTACCAGCCCATCCTGGCTCACTGGGTCCTTCTCCTCCTACTTGCTCAGTTAGAAAGATCCTATTGTTTCCTGGCACACAGCTCCAAGGGCTTTTGAGCGCAAGCAGGGGATCAAGAACAGGGCTCCAAGAGCAGCTCTCAGGGAATGGAAACAAGATGATCTCTGCTCAAAGTATTTCCTCAGCACCCACCCTTTCCTCCCACCACAGACCCCATGCTGAAGGGATGCCAAAGCCACGTGCAAGGAACAGAGCACCAACATTTGCAACACACATTCTCACCCCCACAATACAGCAGAAAAAGGGACAGCCAATCAGTTAACAGTCCCTTGATCCCACCCAAGTTGAAGGCATAACAGTATAGACCCAATTTCCCAGATGGCGGAGAGACTTTATGTCTGTGTGTGTGTTTGGGTTTTTTTTTTCTTTTTTAATATGGAAGGGGTGTGAACACAGTGGATGTAAAATTTAAAGGGTTCTCACCTCTTTCATTCTTGAAATCTGTGTATTAAGGGGATTTCACCTTGCCAGAAGAGATGTTGGCATGAGAGGCCATTTCTTTCCTCACGGTAGAGGGCACTAATCCATCACAGGACTTTCCTCATTAGCTTCCAAGCTGCTCTAGGAATCCTGCAGTGCACCCAACCCACCCCAAACTCCCGACTCAGGGTCCACATTTCCAAGCTCCTGAGACAATTCATTTGCACACTATGAATGGACCAGAGACATAAGCAGTCTATAAAGTACTCACCTTGTAAGCATGAAGACCAGGCTTGATCCCCAGAACCCAAGCAAAAACTCCAAGTCTGGTAGAGCGTGCCTGCAATCTCATCTCGGAAGAGGCAGAGGCAGGCTGTAATCCCATCACTGAGTCAGCCTGAGGGTGGATCCCCTGAGGCTTGCTGGCTAACCCAATTAACCTTATCTGTGAATAGCTAGTCAATGAGAACCTACCTCTAAAGGTCACCTAAAAGGTCACCCCTGCTTGAGGGGACACATCTGGGAAGAAAATGGCCTGTGGAGAAGCCATCCATCTCCCATACAACCCCAACCTGAGACTTAAGGTCTTCCCAAGCACACCCCAGCAAGCCCAATCCTTCAGAGCAGGAGCCACCCACCCCCAACCTGCTTCACGTTTGTAGCCCTGCCACTCAGTGAGCATGTGATGGTTAGACCCTTGCCATGGTTTGAATGATGGCATTCCCTCCTAATTCATGGCGCAATAATCCCCAAAGCAACAGAAGCAAGAAGCAGGGCTGGTGCAGCACAGGTACTGAGGCTGTAACAATAGAGAGGAAATTAGCATGGCCCCTACACAGGGGTGCCGGGCAGGTCTGTGAAGTGTTCCACAATAGAGAGAAAAACAGGACTGGGGGTGGGGGTGGGGTGCGGTGACCACACAGGGCTCTGCCTTCAGATGTGGATCAGTCCTCTTGCAAAATGGCTCCACGTAGACGGGGAAGGGGATAAGGACCCCACAGGAAGTCCAGCAACACTAACCTGGACCCTTGGGGGCTCCCAGGGACTGAATCACCAATCAAAGAGCAAGCATAGGCTGGACCTAGGCCCTCCACACATTATGTAGCAGATGTGCAGCTTGGTGTTCATGAGGGTCCCCCAACAACTGGACTGGGGGCTGTCCCTGAATCTGTTGCCGGCCTGTGGCTCCCATTCCCCTAACTGAGCTGACTCGTCTGGCCTACGTGGGAGAGGATTCATCCAGTCCTGCAGTGACTTGATGTGCCAGGGTGGGGTGATACCCAGGAGGGGACCTTCCCCTTCTCAGAGGAGAAGCAGAGGAGGGGATGGGGAAGGGGTTCTGCAGGATGGGGGATGGGGGCTCTGATGTAAGGTGAAAAAAATTAATGAAAAAGAAAAAGAGGAAAGGCTCCATGGAAAGGAGCTCTGTTCACCTCCACCTTCCACCAAGCAAGGCTACCACAAGGTCCCATCTTGGAAGCAAGAGGCAGTCACTGTAGGTATCCATGCTACCACCTAGCAGAGACCTGCCACTCTTCAGAGCTATGGAAATATTTTTCTTTATCTGTTATGCAGACTAGAAGCTTTGTTTATTTGCTCACTTGATTTATTTAATCCTCTCCCCCCCCCCCCATGCTAGGGATTGAATCCAGAGCCTTAAAGCATGCTAGGTAAGTACCTGACCACTGAGCTACATCACCAGTCCTAGGGCACATTGTTATATTAACAACAACAGAGATACGCCTGAAGCGGTTAACCTATTCCTTCACGGAGGTACTGTAGGAAATAGAAGTTCAGGGCTTGGCACCATGGCGAGTATGCGGAATGTCTCAGTGAAGGTGGTACTCATTAATACAGTTGGCACTTGGAATACATTCAATATCTGACCCACTTTTTAAAAATCTCAGACGACCACCCTCAACCCCTCTGGAAAAGACCTGCCATATGCTTAACACCTGGGTCAGATAATAAGGTACTTTAGCCTGTGGTGGGCTCTGGCCAGGCTGTCCGCATCAGCACCTGAGATGCTGGCGGGAGTACGTGGTAAAACCACACTGCTGTTACATCTGCGCTTGGTGTTCTCCCCTCCCCTGCCCCACCCCACCAGGGTTCTGTAAGATCCTGCCAAACACATCACTGTTGTTCTTTTTGTAAGTTAAGTTTTTCGTCTGTCTCTCTTCAAAGTTTGTAAGTACTTTTCATTCTGTGTCAGCCCTCACAAACCTCTCCTTTCTCTGACCTCACAGGGCACTCAGTCAGGACCACACAGCTCAGCAGTGAGTGATCTCCTAGTGTGTCACGCCACAGACTGTGTGACTCTCCGGAAGAAAGAACCGAGTGGCTCAAAGGTGATTAGGACAGGCTATCTTCTAAATGCACAGATGAATACCCCCCCCCAACACACACTCTCTCTTTCCTTAAGGAGAAACAGACACCCCGAACTCTCCCTACCTCCTACCCCCGTTTTACATTCATTTTATACCAACAAATGCTAAGCAATGGGGCAAGCATGATCCACATCAGCGACCACTGTCCGTGTGCTAAGAGGCATGTTTTTACATTAACTAAGCTTCCAGTCATCTCTGGTACTGTTTGGTCCGTGCACAGTATTATAAATTAGGAGGGACTGTACTGGGTCACTGTCTTGTCTGTTTCCTTAAAAAGGGTCTAACTGGTGATCCTAAGGCTGCAGAATTTTATCTGCCAACACTGTAAAACAGAGGAAACATAATGTGTCTTTCCAAACGCAACAGTCTCCGAGCAAGTTCCTCCTCTTGGTTCCAAAATTATCAGTCACTGACTTTAACAAGCGACAGCTCTGGCCTCAGCTGTCCTTCTCAAACTGCAGAGGGCCTGGTGGTCAGCAGCAGGAGCTGTTCAGAACCATGTCGTGTCTGAGCCAGGAGGTCTCTGGGAGAGTTATTTGTGGCATCTCTTTAAGCATTCACTCACTACTGTCACTTTGAGGTTTCAAAACCATTCCTAGTTAGCACACTGGCTCATTCCCCCAACCCCACCTTCATGGTTGTCTCAATGTGTAAGCTCTCAGCTACTGCTCAGTGCCATGCCTGCCTACCTGCCTGCCTGCTGCCATGCCATAATGGTTATGGACTCACCCTCTGAAACCATAAGTCCTCTGAAACCATAAACCCTCATTTAAATGATTTCTTTTGTAAGTTACCTTGGTCATGGTCTCTAATCACAGCATTTAAAAAGTAACTAAGCTATACCCCAAACAACCTCCTCCTCTATGGGTTGGACAGGGCCTTATTAAAGGGGTTCTCAAGGGCTGACTCCCATGATGCACGGCAGGCCTGCCAGGCAGACTCCACCCTTTTGTTCTACATCCTTAGCCCTTGGCAAGAAGAAAGCTCCCGCTGTCAATGATGTTCCTGCAGCCTCGGTAAAGGAACACTGCTGACCTCTAGCAGTGGCAAACAGAGTTATCAAAGCATCTGGGCAGAGCCCTAGTCTCCATGAAGGAAACAGCACCAATATTGGCAGGAAGGACAGAGAAACAGAAGACTCTTTGCCTCCCACTTAGAGGAAGCTGGAAGCCTGTCTCTTAATTAACTGCTTGATAAATCACCCGAGTCTGCAATCTTGCCTCTCTATCATCCCGAATCCCAGCTTCACCTCAGCCCCATGTGTGCCGATTCCCACGACCTGCCTTGAAAATGAGCATGCAGCAGGGTCTCTGGGTGGGAGGGGTGGGAAGCCCAGGGAAGAACGCCTGGTGGGTGTGTGGTTGGGGGTAGCATTTTCCAAGCATCCCTTGATTAACGAACCAGAACACATCCACTAGGCCAGGGCCCAATGAGCAATGCCTCAAGTTTCCCCTTTACTCCTGACTTTCTCTGGAGGCCCCATGGCCTCCTATTTTCCAGTGACAGTCCCATTTGAGAAGCTGAGCCTTGGTGCTTTACTGAAGCTTCTCCGCTCCTTCTGAGGTTACTTGTCACTCTAGTGACAAAGCTCTGTGAAGGAGGGGGAGTCCCTTAACATACTCTTGCAGTGAGGTTTGAAAGACCTGGTCCCTCGTAAGGTTAAAACGGGTCCCAAGCCATCCAAGAGTAGGGGATTCAGTGACACAGGGAAGGGAGAAATAGAAAATAAACACATAAATGACTAAGCTAAAAACCCATTAAAACCAAAATCAAACACCTTTTATTGGCTGGGGACATGGCTCAGTTAGTGCAGTGCTTGCCTCCCGTGCATGGGGCCCTGGATTTGATCCTAGCACCCCTGCTACCAACAACAACAAAAAAAAGCAAGCTTGGGAAGCAGGACCCAAGGCCACAGTCCCTCACACCTCCTGCCTGCCTAGCATATGCATGGAAAAAACCAGACTTCTGTGGTTTTTTTGAAAGCACCTTTCTTTTAAAAATATATTCCTGTGTTGGAAAAAGAGGGGGCCACCCTGTAATCCCAGAATCCTACAGTTGCAAAAAGTAAATAACTCTGCCACTTTTGGATTGTTTCAAACAACCCCTGTCATTAAGCTGGTGTCCAATTACTTGCAGACTCTTCTGAAATAAGTTCTACTCTACTGTGATGGCTCTGATGCGGCATTAAGAGAGAAGGCAGCTATCTCTAACAGGTCTCCCATCCCCCCCCCCCCCAATGGGGGTGAGGGTTCCTAGGGAGGCTCACATTTCTGAATGGGAAATATGCTATGGGTCTCAGGGACTGGGTCAGACACTGGGTCTGCTGCTGCTTCCAGATGCCTTGATCCTCTGTCTTATCAACCAGCAAAGAGCATTTGTGAGCTGATTCCTGGGATGCTCGGAGATCCCTCAGTGGCTCCTCTGGGCCATGCTATTCGGTGTGTATCCTGACCATACCTGATCCTACTTACTGCTCCCCAGCAAAGCTGAGATCCTGAGGGCCCACCCTTTGTTCAGCTCTCTTTTGCGCACCTCTTCCCACTCCACTTCCCCCGTCTAACTCCCTAACTGCTCTTTGAGATCTAGCTCACAGCCATAGGACTTTCTCTCTATTACAGCTCCTCTGAAGAGGGAGAACCTGGTCTTTATCTAATACCTTGACTCCTTTCCACAGTCCAGGGGACTTCAGAGCAGTCCCCTTCTCCCTCACCTCACAGTAGTGCACACACCCCTCAGTGGTCAAGTCCTTCTGGTCTCACCCACTATTCCCATGAGATCTATGAGCACCCAGTAACTGCCCCTTAAAGAGTCTCCACAGAGCTCTGTGCAGCTTGCAGAGGGAAGCATGCATCCATAGAACTCCGAGGGCGTGTGTTCTCTTTGAGGATCAGTGGAAGAGATCTGCCCCAAGCCCTGCCCAGAGAACCAATCCTCAGACTCGATAGCAAAGCCTCCTGGGTGAAGGCACAGAGCTGGAACGTTCCAGGAAACAGCAAGGCCCAGGGAGAAATACTGAAAAGGCATTTTTCAATTAGTTGGGTCACCTTCAGGTACATAGAACTGGTCGGGGTGCGGGTCACAGTGAGAGGTGGCTATGGTGATAGGGACAAAAAAGCCAGGTCACACGTACTGCCACCACCATCACATTACAACTGAAGGTGGCTGGTGCCTGGGAAGGAGCTGAGGAGTCCACACCTTTGTCTCTTACAATTCCAGGCTGAGATGGAAGAGGCTCAGAATACTGGAGGCAGATCTAGTTCTAGAGGACCCAGTGGGAGAAGCAGGCAGGGCCAGCGGGCAGGCTCATCTCTACTTCTTAAGAAGAATGTTGAGGAGAGCAATGGACAATTGCTGACTGCTCTCTAGTACCTAGACAGGATTAACAGGCCTGACTCACCAGCTCAACCCCCCCCCCCCCCCCCAGGGAGTGGATTCCCTTATTTTGGGTTCCAAGTTGTTGGCCCTCCATTGCTCAGGAAGCTATGGGCACTAAGCTCCCAAGGGCAGCAACAGCGTGGTCCTATCCTGCACACCTTGTACAGCCAGGAGCGTGCCTGAATGGTAGGTGGGAGGGAACGGAGTTCAGTCTTTATCTTGAAACATCACAAGCAGTCTATTTTAACAGGATAGCATCAGCTGTATCATTCCTAGGCTTACACAGTAGGGAACAGGGGAGTGTACAGAAAGCTGGCGATTGTTTAAATAGGGACATGTAGCCCCACACACATCTGCTACAATTGCTAGCAGGAAAAGCTTGGTGCATTTGCTTGAGACCCCAAGTGAGGAATCCACAGAGAGGCAGCAGAAGTCCAGAGCTCTGCTGGCCACAGCAGTATTGAAACAGCCTGTCAGCCGGTCTGATCACCTTAGCAGGAGAGTCAAGCCAGAAACACAGAGGCACCCCAGGAAGTTCTGGGCTGTTTTCTTAAACACACTTGCATGTGCTTTGCAAGCATGCACTTACCAGAACTAAAAACAAAAAGCCACTAAACGGACCATCTCAACAGGCTGTTGCTGTGCATCCGTCTGCTTTCCAGAAACTAGGTCAGTCACTTAGCTTCTCTTTCTTCTTGAAGAAAAAAAAAAAAAAATCCCTAACAAAAATATGGAATTCATCTGCATTGCAATCCCAAGTGGAGAGAGGACTCATTTCCTCTCTGTGTATGGCTGCTGGCTCCCACTCACTCTCCTTTCTCAGGGACAATGAGTCAAATGTTCCCTGCTAGGAATTCCAAGTCTCTAGGAGAAAGAACTGACAAGCTGCTTGCCCTGGTGATGTGGGATAAACATACATGATCTCCTGCCTCAGGTTTGTGACTGTGCCTAGAGAGAGGGGTGGGCGAGGGGAGGGGAGGGAGGAGGAAGGAAGGGGGGGGAGGGAAGGGGAGAGGAGGGGAGGGAGAGAAGACACACACACACAAAGAGAGAGAGAGAGAGAGAGAGAGAGAGAGAGAACACGCATGTGTCCACACATCCATGTCCATGTGCACATGCATGTGTGACTTCCCTTCTGTGAATCCAACTTAAGCCCTCAGGCAGCTCTTGCCTTAGCAACCCTTCACAATGACTCCTTAACCAACACCCCAGCTCAGCAGCTGCCACTGTCACTACAGAATCAAGAACGGAAGTTTCTGTGCATGGGTTTCTCTGTAAAAGTCTATAAGAAAAGACTGACAAATCTTTCAATGAAAAGATCACTTGCAGGAAGTAAGACAGGCACTTGGGAAGGAACAAGAATACCTTCAAGCCACCAGGGCCCCATTCATGACATTTCTGCTTGGCAAATAAGGTCCTTGTGGCTTAAAGAGTTGGTTAGTAATCAGCACTCTCAAGCACCCACATTAGTTCATATTTCTGCAGGGCCTTCTCCCTCCCAGGAGAAACTGACTACACTACACACATCCTATTAAAAAACTGGGGTCCCAGTGTGTGCGGGTCGATCACTGCAGTTACCTGGGTGTTCTGTGAACAGTTTCTCAAACAGCCCCAACGGTTCCCAAACACACCTATAAAAACAAACCCGACACCTGTTGAATTCACGTCTTAAGAGACCTACTTTACTCCAGCAGAGCCAACAGACCAAGAAAACACAACCATAGAATGGAAGGGCCTGAAGTCAGTCAAGAGTGGACTCTGAAGAACAGATGCATCTTTACACATCAGTGTTTGCTGAGGCCTGTGTGATAGAACCAACCGGAGAAGCTGACGTGGAAGTGGGAGACAGGAAACCCAGATTTTAAAACTTAAAACCTATATTCAGGTTATGCTCATCTACCTTGACAATATTCGCTATGGAGGCATCAAAAGTCCTAACTTGTACTGTGACAGCAAAGGTGCTGGGGAGGCTGAGGTCCCTGTGTCGGACACGAGCATACACTCTGAGCTGCACACTGGTGTTAGCATATACTGCAACGCTAGGTGGCTGCCTCCTCCTCTCGTTCGTTCTTCTATCTGTGAAGACCATTTATACGCAGAAGGACATCTCAGCTCTGTATGAGCAATCTGTGTATGGGATATGGCAAGGATTCTTGTTTCAGACTTGATATTCTTGATATTCTCAAAAATCATAAGAGACAGTGTATATGTGTGTGTCCACGCTAAGAATGAAGAGTTTAGAATAGCAATCAACATGGGTGAACAGATATCTCTGCAGTAAGATGTAGTCCTTCTGGGCATATGTGCAGGAGTGGAATAGCAGGATCTTTGGACTTCTGAAGGACTGCCCATGCCTCCAGCAATGCATGGGTGTCCCCTTTCCTGCATCCTCTCCAGCAATGCTGTTGTTTACTTTGTTAATCTCAGCCATTTTGACAAGGGTAAGGTGACATCTCAAATACTTTAAATTGCACTTCCCTGATGACGAAGGTTGTTGAACATTTTCTTAAAGTGTTTCTCCGCCATTTGTGCTTCATCTTTTGAGAACTCTCTTACTGTGTTGTTTTCTTGATGTTCAGGTTTTTTAAATTCTTTATATATTCTAGATCAGTGGTTCTCAACCTCCCTAATCCTGCATCATGTTGTGATGGCCTCTAACCAGAAAATTATCCCATGGTGCCTGGCAGTGGTGGTGCACGCCTTTAATCCCAGCACTCAGGAGGCAGAGGCAGGTGGATTTCTGAGTTTGAGGCCAGCCTGGTCTACAGAGTGAGTTCCAGGACAGCCAGGGCTACACAGAGAAACCCTGTCTCAAAAAACAAAAATAAAAAAAACAAACCAACCAAACAAAATTATCCCATGGCTACTTCATAACTATGATTTTTGCTACTGTTATGAATTCCAATGTAAACATCTAATATGCAAGATATCTTATATGTGACCCCATAAAGGTCATGATCCACAGGTTCTAGCTAGTAACCTTCTGTCAGATGTATACTTGGTAAAGATTTGCTATCGGCTGCTTTGCATGAATGATAGTGTCTTTTCAACTTTATGAAATCCCATTTATGAACTGATTATCTTACTGAGGATGCTACCAGTTCATGGAGTCCTTTCCTATACTAATGGGGTCAAACGTATCACTTAGTGTATAACATCACAGGAGCTTCCTGTGGTAGAGAGTAATTAACAGAGATCCAGAGATGGACATGAGAGACTTTGGAGCACTCAGTCCTACATGGAATATCTTTTATCAAACTCTCCCCTCAAGGCTCAGGGTCTATGCAGAAGAACCATAAATACTGTAAGGGCCAAAGATAGTGAATAACTCCAAGAAAAAGTGTCTTCTGAGCACAGCAGGCTGCTATACGTAAAAATTCAGAGACTATGAGTGCATGCACAAGAGCTCACACATTCAAGCCAGACAAAATGCCAATGCAGGGAAGGAGAAGTGGGCACAAAGGCCTACCCCTGGCCAAGAAGCTATTTGTAACTGATACCTGCTGGGAGAGGGGAAATCAGTTTTATCCAATGGAGTAACACTCTGTATACCAACTCCACTCTAAGGTCGGCCTCACGATCAGGAGTAGTCAGCTAACACAAACGACCCCATGGTGGTTTTGTTGTTGTTTGTTATTGTTTTGTGTTTTCTATATTGTTTTGTTTTCTTGTTGTTTTTCGTTTTTCTTTTTACTTTTTAAGAGATTAAGACATGAAGCTGGGTGAGTAAGGAGTCAGGGAGGACCTGGGTGGAGTTTGGGGAGGACAGAGAATATGATACAATATATTGTATGAAACATTTTGTAAGTAATTAAAATACTAACGTACAATGAATACATAGTATGCAGCATTCAGCCACAAATGCAGTGTTTCTAACATAAAGGCTCAGGGACTACTGAGGAAGAGGGGGCGGGGAAATGTTAAGAGCCAAAGCTTGGGGAGGACTGCAGTGAAACGGGAGCACTGGCTGGCTGCACAAGACCTGAGCAAGATCAAGCTAGTCAACACTCCAGGATGGAGCAGGGTGGTCTCACGAGCCCCACTTCCTAGCTGAGGACATACTGACAGCTAATGACTTTTAGGAGAAGGAGAGTCAGTTTTCTTTAGGGGTGTGGTGCTTAGGTTGACCTTGTTCCGGTGGATTCCCCCCCCCCCCCCCCCCCCCACGAACATATGCTCTGTCTTATCAGACTTAGTGAGTTGTTAAAAAAAAGAAGATATGAACTTGGGAGTGGGTGGGGGAGAGGGGGTGAATTGAAGAAGATTTAGGGGAAGGGTAAGAGGGTGAAGATGCCAAAACACATGGTGTACATATTATGACATTATTAAGAATTGATGAAAATGTTTTTCTTAACATGAGAGCTAACAGATGCAATACAGTAGGACCATTTAAGGGGAAAAAGTAAAGCCAAAGAAATCCATCCACAGTTCCATCACTCCATTATCTGCATGCCCTTGGGCAAATCATTCAACCTCCCCACCTACAACAGAACCTTAATTTCCTAAGATACACAAAGCATCCTAGGCCCAGTGCCCAGCACAGGGAAAGCTCTCAGTAAATGGCACTGTCTATCACAAGATTTTCGAAAGCCTCACCACTGGTGTTTGCTGATGCTTGCATAAGAACACAAGAATCACCTGCACACATGACCAGAACAGCTATCTCCTTTCTCCTGGCACTTAAAGGTGGCCATCTGCATGCCCTGTTTACACTGGCTGAGAGTTTCCCAGTGACAGAGCCGTTACACAGCTAAACATGCATTTGTTTAGTTCATTGCATTTGCTGTTCCCAAATGTCTGTGGATTGATCTATGTGGATCTCAGAAATGCAATCGTTAGCTGCTGGGCTGAAGAGGTCTCTCTCTCTCTGTTTGTTTTTACTAGAAGTCAGGCCTCTGAACCTGTGGTTTGCTAACTTCCCTTCGAAGCACGAAACACTATTTATAAAACAGAGTCTGACGAGCAAGTCCCATTCTGTACATAAAAAGATGAAAGCAGAGCCGTACCAATGTTAAGAGCAGGGGCTGCAAAGAGGTCCCCTTTCCAGGTACCCCTTAAACATGCGTCTGTGACCTGGAACATTCTATAGAACATGCTCAGAAAAACACAGATTTAAATATGCTATCCAACTTGAATCCCATGGCCTACAAACTCCACCCAGCTTGCAATGGGAAGAGTCCCTGCTTCATCAATGACACAAAGCCAGAGATCCACAAACTGCAATGCCCTATTTCCTAAACATCACCAACATGGCTGAGCTGGGCAGATACATCAGTCTTTACACTGACTACACACTGAGTTATAGCAAGGCCCACCAAGTACCTTAGGATCAGTGTTTAATAGCCATTAAATATGCTACCTGTGTGTATGACATAAAACATCATGACTATTAGCTTCTTGAGGAGCCAGATTCCATCGGCCATCCCTTGTTGACTCTAAGTAATGGCATATAAACCAGAGTCAACCCAATCTATCAAGCACACACACACACACACACACACCCCAAATAATATTCAATAAAAATGCATTTCCTGGTGGAATAACTACTGCTTATGATGACGGTGACATGTCAACACAGCTTGGCTTCCACACATATAATAGAGACTGAAAATCTGACAGAAGTTCAGACCAGGGGACAGCTAGGGAAAGTCATTACTCCAGAAAACACCAGGCCAGGAAGCAGCACACCCCCCCCCACCCCCGCTTGACTGCAACTCAGCGGAAGCCTGACAGGGGTTTAAGTGTGGGAATCGAAGAGGTAGAGGGCGGCTTGTTCAGGGTGGTCTGAGGGAGACCAGCCAGGAGTGATGGGGCTGGAGCCAACAGACAAAATATCCCAACCAATCCTGAGGAAAAGATTTCCTTCTCAGAAAAGTCTGTTCTTCCTCCCAAGGGAGAGCTGGAAGACTCCCAGACTGAGTCACTTGGAAGCAGATTTTACAAATCACTACAGGGGGATACCAGGAGGGATGGTCTGGCCATGACAGAAGACAGCGATTCGAGACCAAGTGGGTCTTTTCCAGTTCCAACTCCCATGATTCCTAGATCTTTCTTGCTTCTTCCCAACTCAATCCAGACAACTGGTCTGAGGACAACTGCCAGGATCCTCTGGCCTGACTGCTTCAGGGCCTAGATATAACTGTATGGACCTCTGGCTGAGGAGCCTCAGCTACAGTCTGACTTCCACATTAGCCAGCTCCACCTGGCCCCAGGGACCAAGAGAAACAGGAGAGGTCCTGTCCGAGGACCTAGTGCTGCTGGCCCTGACTGTCATCAGTCAGGCCTGCCTACTCATCCATGCCCTCTCTATCTGTCCATCTCATTGGGTGCCTACTGGAAACAGTGCTCCTGGAGACATCTGCTGATCAGCTGTGCTCCTTAGGAGTCAGGAACAATGAAGCCTACTCTTGATGGGATCATTGGGAAAGTATCATGCCCTACAGTTGGACAGCGGATGGGTGGATTTCAGTGGGTCGGATATCCACTGAAATCTGATTATCAAGCTGTAGGAATAAGCCATAAATGAGACTAGTCACCCTCACAGGTAGCTGTCAGTCCTTGCGAAGTCTCCTCCCCCCTTTCCCAGGCAGTATGAGCTCAGCATTGCTGGGTCACTCATTCTGAGTCTAAGCACCTTTATTTTTTCCCACATGCCAAGCATATTATGTTCTTGTTAACTATTCACTAGACTTAGATTTCTGGAAAACCCCTGTCTAGAAATTTAGTTTAAAACCAAAGAAGTCTAGAAAGTATCACATGAGATTTTTGAATCGTCTTTTTCCCTTCTGTCTCGTTTCAGAGCCCTTGGTGGGTGTTATTGCTTATGCTAAGATAGCCATTAAAACTACTGTTGTGTACCAAGGCACCTCCAGCCTTAGTGGCTGTAGACAGCAATGACTTATCATGATTCTCGGGGTTGGCTGCTGGTCTTATCTGAACTTGTTTGGCCTCTACTATCAGGCAGGCCCACTGTGTTAGCCTGCTCATGGAAGCCACAATCCTATAGCCACTGATGTTCTGTTTGTCAATACTCATCATCCTGAGGCTAGGTCAGTTTCTTTTTACATAGAGGTCTCAGCCACATTTCAAGAGGCAGAAGTAGAGGTCACCAATGCCATTAAGCCTGAGACTCTGAAATTCATACAACATTTGTGTCACATTGTATTCATAAAGTCAGAAGGCGGGTCCAGGCTCAAGCACCAGGGCATAAGACTAGTGTGAGGTGGAAGAGCTGAAAGACTCTGTGGCCATTTTAAATCAAGTATTCCCCAACTGTGTCCAATGACATGAGTTACAAGATGTGGCCAATATCCCTCTGAGACCAAAGGGATCTCAGGACAAAGATTGAGTCCTGCATACGACCCTTAAAGAGCCACTACATACATGCTGAATTCTCTGCACAGTCCTGCAATAAAAACCAAAGCCTGTCACCCTATTCAGTCATTATCAGATATGCGTAGAGAAGCAGAGAAAACATTTTCCTGGAACATCATTTTGAAAAGCTTGGTCAGGAGCAAGAAGTTTAGAGCAGTTCTAGGTCGGCTGACTTGGTATTGCTCTCTTACGAAACATCTTCAAAATCACTTATGTGTCTACAGTACTTCCAACTCGAGGAGGAGACCCAGAATCTGACAAATCTTCAACTGGAATTCTCTACCCAGATCACCACCCAGCTCTCTCAGGTACTCAGACACAAAGAAAAATGTTCCTAAATTTGAATCCACAAAGATTCAAGGTCTTTTCTTTTAGGTATAATATGTTTGAATACTAATAGAAGTATTGATTCTTAGACAATGAATATTAAAATTCACTGTGGTTAAATTTCTAAGTTTAAAAATCCAGTGACAATTGTACAACTAAAAGCAGAGCAGGAGCCCAATGATAGTGTTTCCAAGGGGTTAGCCAGCCTCTAGGGACCACTGAATTTCTTACTAGCCTGTTATCTGCCAGCCTGTATCTCCCATACACTTCACCTCCCAACTGAAAAGGAAATTCTTGTCCATCCTCAGAACCAGGTTTCTTGATTGGTTCTTTTCAATAACCACCATACTGTTAGAAGAAATAATTACTAAGCTGGTCATGACACCATGGACGAGGACTCCATCAAATCAAAATCTGTGCTGTTATTACAGGAGCACTCAAGACCAGAACACTGAAGTGCAGTCACCTCAAATTCAAGAGCCACATCCTTGTGCACGGAGGAGGCTGCCTGTACACAGCCAAAAAGCACACTGAATTATTGGGTGCCAAACCCAAGGCTGAGGAAGTACCCTGTTTACTTTGGCGCTCACTCTTATATTAGAGAGTGACTGAGAACGGTACAGAGGAGGGACCTCGTCTCATGTGGCTGCTGGAGCAATTTATTACAATGAACTATTCTCATTCATTCAGTAACTGACAGTGACTCACTAAAAGACGCAGGAGTCAGCCATCATGTTACTCAACTGCTCAAGGCATTTTCACATTTATTTATTCTTGGTGTAAAATATTAAGTCTTTTTATGTTGTGAAATCATCACGGAAACATATCCTGAATTACAATTTCAAAGGCTGGAATAGAGTGAATCTAGAGAGGAACGGGGAATTCCATGGGCCAGGGGTTGGCGGAAGAACACTCTACAAATGATACAAGAGGAAGCAGGGACTCCTGGGAGGGGAAGCCCTGAGCTCACTGGCCGGGGCTAGGAAATGAACAAGGTGTCTCCTTGTTCCACACCAGCCACTTAAGAGCCTTTGTGAGACTGGATGAAGGCAAAATCTTGTGTGCAGTGTTTTGTTTGTTGTGGTTCTTGGACAAAGCCTGGGGACTAGTGTATGCTAAGCAAGCCCTCTGCCCCTGGGCTAGATCCCCAGGCCTTATAGGTGGTTTTTCATCTATGTACCCCAAGTGTTGGTGTGATGGGACTTGACCTACCATCCTTAGAGGATCTGAAAAAGCATCAGAAGGTCCAACTCCTGCTCCTCATCATTCTGAGCAATGGCCCCACAGCCTGGACACCACACATTGAGTTTCTAACCCTAAGGTAGTTACCTACTCTGTCAGACATGAAAGGCTGTGACACTTGAGGAAAGGGGCTGAGCTGGGCAGTGAAGTATGAGAAACCACAAATGTGGGTGTAATGATTCTGCTACCTTCCTCAATTCATGCATGCGGTATTCTAAGAGCAGGCCATGCCCCACAAGCATGGCCAACAGCACCACATCAAGAGTGAGTGAGAGGCAGCTACTGTCGAAGAGTTAAGAATAATCAGCAGTTAATCTTTTGTGCTATTAAACATAGCTGAATATGGGGCTGGAAAGATGGCTCAGTCATTAAAAGTGCCCAGTACACTGCTCTTGCAGAGGACTTCAGTTCGGTTCCTAGCACCTGTGTCAGGTGGGTCACAGCAGTTTGTAATTCTAGTTTCATAGGACCTAACAGCTTCTTCCAGTTCCTTCACACGTATGGCATTAATAAACGAATACAAGGTAATATACATACATTTAATTTTTTTTTTTACAAAAGTAGATCTTTAAATATAGATGAATACTGACAAAATACCAAACAGCTGAGACTTGGAGAGACAGAAATCACATGGGAAATGTGATTTATACATAATATTGGCTACCTTCATGAACATGCTTTCAAGAAAGGCACCCACATCCACACAGATCACTCACCAACCACTAGGTACAAAACCTGAGTATCACTACCAAAAGGTTTCACCAGAAACCCCACAGGGTGTGCTAAGCACCATCACTAACCATGTACCTAAGTTGTACCAACAATAGCAGAATGTTGTCAGAGACCTGGCTTATCAGTCAACACAAACAGTTCAGGTGTAGGTGGTACACATATTTACCCGGACATGTGCATAGGAGAGAGGGTGGAAGAAGGGACATGGTGCTCAGGACAGTCACAACTGACTTTATCTGCCTCCCCACACCTCCTGTCGAAGTCTCTCCAAACCACTGCTTCCTGGTCCCATGCTGAGTTCCCTCACCTCTTCACCTACCTACATTGATCTCTGCCTGCTATCCTCTGGCAAAATCTTCAAGGCCCAATTTGTATGCTTCAGGTCTGGGATGCCTTCCTCAGCTGGAGAGAGGTCATTCTTCTCTCCTATGTCTCCATTGTGATTGGCTTACCACAGTGACATCTCAGCTCACCTGCCCTTGGCTAAACCAGGAGGTCTTTAAGGATAAGGACAGGCCCAGGGTTCAGCCGTCAGGCTAAAATGACTCTTATCCTCTGAATGACAGGAAGGAATCAGCCTACAGGCTACCGGGAGGCCCGTTAAGATGCATCTGAGAGGCCTGCACGTTAGTGTAACACACCAAGGATCCCTTTGGAGGCATGCTCACAGTACTGGACTCTACCTTCTCTGCTTCCTAGGAAATCCCCCAAGTAATCAAGTCTGTGTTCAGACTTGGCTGGCCACACATTTCCGACAGATTTTTGTTTTCTTCCTGATTTGAGCTCTTGGGAAAATGTTGTAATTTCCGTGTGGGCCTCATTATATCTCTGAAGGTTGATTAGGGCTGAGGAAATGCCCACCGCCAATCAGCCTTGTCCCTCCAGAGGTTCTGTGTGTTAGTCTCTGCTGGGTCCCTTGTGCTCCTGAGGCACAATCATTTGGGAATGTTATCATCCCTCCCCACTTCAGGACAAGTAGACTGTGAATTAAGGAACTAAAGAAGGCGGCCTGCAGGATGCCCACCTTGAGGCATAGGAAATAGTCCCATTCATGAAAATGGCCATGCCATGTCCCCACAGAGGGACTTTTCTGTGTCATTGTTATAATGATCCTGACAGTCTTGGGAGGAGAGCAGAGATGTTTCAAATCTCTGCGAATGAACTTGTTACGTGTGCTCTGGATTTCAGGGGCCGTTTCCAACAACACGGTATTAAATTTCTTCTCATTCTTTCCAGCATCGTATTTCCATTTAGCCCTTTGAAAAAATACAAAAACCTTCACCCTGGGGAAGAATATTTTGCTATCTTAATAAAGTCTTCCAATCCTTAGGAGACAAGTCGCCATATTTTCATTCTCAAAACTATTAATTTTATTCCCTCAAAGAATCTTATGAAAATATTTGTATTTCTTGCCTGAGATCCCTGGGAGGTAGATTGAAAAAAACTAGCTAATAAGGATAATTCCAGCATGACCAAAACAATGCATACTGGAATATGGAAAAAATTAAGACCCAAAGAAAAAAATGTTAAGGCCTCAAGGCAAAAGCCCTAGCCAGAAAATGCTGTGAGGGGGTCTTTCCTTACTAAATGTGCACCAGATATAATTCGGGGTGTGTTCTGTTTTAAACTAAGCAAGTTGCTTTAAAAAAATTTAAGTTTCTATAAAAGGTAAATTAGTAGTTAAGGATTTGTTTTATATAAAATTTTTGTAAATAGGTCCCGGGGCAGGGTGACTCAGTCTATGAAGTAGTTGCCACTTAGCATGAAGACCCAAGTCTGATCTGATCTGATTCCCAGTGCTCAGATCTAAAGCTGGCCATGTCATAGTGTGCCTATAAGCCTAGCAATGGGGAAACATAGACAGAGAATCCTTGAAGAGTATCAGCCATTCGGTTTACCCAAATTAGCAAGCTCAATGAGAAACCCTGTCTCAAAAAAAAAAAAAGGGGGGGGCAGAAAAAGACTGGGGGGATACCCAGCATCAAACTATGTTCCGTGTGCACATACATACACACAACAAATTCACAGATTCCACTGAAATAGCACACCTTGCAAAATTCCAACTTTAATATGTTTTGATGGCATCTGATTTACCCGTTTTGTGAGAATGCATTTAACTATGAAAACATACTTCCATTCATTCGTTGATTCTGGAAGTGAAGCAGACTAGAGGAACAGGATTACAGGCAGGGAGGGGGTACACATGAGGACACGCTGCACAGAGAAGGGGCAGTGGGACACTGGCTGCACAGACAGGCAGACAGCTGGCTTTCCAGGTCTGGAGTCCGGAAGAGAGATTTGGTGTGGGGAGAGCCAGAGTGTAAGTGGCAGCTCAAGCCACAGGGTGGGCTGCATCCAAGAGTGGAAGTGACCACAGAGAGAAGGGGACTGCTTCTTTACCTAGAAGCAGTGAGTAAAGAGTAAAGGAATTACCTAAGCAGACTGAAGAAAGGCATCTGGAGGAAAGCAGGTAAGCGCTTAGAAAGTCCATGAACACTTCCTTGTAGAGAGATAACAGGTTATATTTATTCAGTTACATCCCATCTGCCCTGGAAACAGAAGAAGCTATAAATATAGGGCAGATGACAGGGGATTGGGGGCTCATAAGGTCTGTGAGATGGGACAGGATGGGGTGCTTCCTGGGTAGGGCTGACCTTCCAAATGCTAGCAGCTACAACCAAGAACTTCTGCTTTGGCCTCCTCCTCCCGTCCACACCAAATACAGGACCATTTTATACACAATTGACAATTACTGGGCGGACAGTTCAAGCCAAGCTGTGTATTCCAGGAGGATGTGATAAGGCCATGTCACAGTTGTCACTACCATACACGACAACTGCACATGGCTGAAAAAAAAACACGAACCATTTACAAAAGAGAAAATACAAGCTGTTATTCAGTTCATGAAAAACAAACAAAACGTTGACTTCATTAAAAATAAAAAAAGAGAAAAGTTTACAAGAGGATGGGAATTGGAACCCAGGAAGCCAGGTGACGGGGAAGGAGACACATTAATGGCAGCCACCATCTCTACTCTCCAGCATGCCCCCACCATCTCTACCCTCCAGCATGCTCCATGCCCCCTTCAATCTGTTACTCAATGGGAGGTTGCTAAGCATGGACTATAGGCCAGACCCAGCTGCTGCTTGGTTTGAACATGGTTTTATTGAAAACAAACACATGCAAAAAAATGAAAATAAAATAGCATTCTCCCCTTCTATCCAATGTCTTACTGATTAGTGTATCATAAAACAAATCCTATTTTATACATGACCAAGGTCTAGCTTTCCTGGAAACATCTTTATAACTGAACAATTCTGTTTTAAAAAGGATATAATTAATGGTTATACAGGAAGAAACATCACAAATGTCAAAAGGAAGTTCAAATTGATTTAAATCTATAGGATGGAATAGCAAACTAATAAAAAAAAAATTTTTTTAAATGAGGAACTTTCGGTGATGGGGAGAAACACTAACAATGTAAAAATAAAAGGTAACCAATTGTAAAGTTGTATGCAGACCAAAGGCTCAACTGCGTGGCTGCCTTAGTTAGGGTTACCATTGCTATGATGAGATGCCATGACCAAGACAACCAGGGGAGAAATAGGCTTTATTAGCGGACACTTCCACACTGTAGTCCATCACTGATGGAGGTCAGGACCGGAACTCAAACAGGGTAGGAACCTGGAGGCAGGCGCTGATGCAGAGGCCATAAGGGAGTGCTGCTCATGGCCTGCTCAGCCTGCTTTAACTAGAACCCAGGATCACTAGCCCAGGGATATCCCTTCCCAGAGTGGGCTAGGCCCTCCCCCATCAATCACCAATTAAGAAAATGTCCTACAGGCTTGCCTACAGCCCCATCTTATGGAAGTGCTTTCTTAATTGAGGTTCCCCCACACACACCCATGACTTGTGTCAGGTTGACAAAAACGTATCCAACATAGCGCTAACAAAGAGCTGCTGAAGAAGCCACATCAGGAACGGAGAGGTAGCCTGGTAGTTAGAGGAGCTCTCTGCTCATCAGAGGACCTGAGTTTTGTCCCACCCCACCCCCACCCTGTACAAGTGCATGCAACTCCAGCTCCAGGGGATCGGACACCCTCTTCTGTGGATCAGTGGGCACTGCATTCATGTGCACACGTCCACACACACGCACACACAACGAAAAATCAAAACAAAACATTAAAAAGAAGAGATTTTCCTAGAAACTCATCAAGCCCTAAAAACATCAGCTGATTTTCTTGCCCTGCACGCTTTTGCTTTATGCATGAGCACGGGTTATCTGGAAAGCTGAGGAGAGACACACACAAATGTCTCCTGCCAGTTGCAGTACTGCCACAACAGTTAACAGTGTAAGGTTGCTGCTTGGCTTTTAAAGTGTACCTCAGTGTTCTGTGACACCAAAGGGGACTGACGGGTGACCCTCGGGGAGGTTAAATCTATCTTTACCTTGAGATGTAGAAATGGTATAAAAATTCCACCACACTACATAGAAAATCACAGTAGGTAAAGAACAGTGCATCTGTGTGGGGTTGGCCATGTGACTTTCTCTGCAATGGCCCCTTCACAAATGCTTACTAATGTCCAGATGGATCCTTCCAAATACCTGAGGGAGGAGGTGGATGACCAATGAGGAGCCTGTGAAATTATGTGACCACTGCTCCACAGCTTTTCTAAGCCACTGGAGCAAACTGAGACAACCTGAGCAGGGGTTAATGTCAGACTGCAAGACTTGGATGCTGGGCACACTATGGCAGTGTATAGAATATCTTGCATCAAAATCAGATAAAACTAACAATGCATCCAAGATTGCCAACTGGCCTGAAGAGCTTTTCTGAGAGTGTCTGTCACCCTTGCCTTTGACACCTCATGAGTGGCTGGCCTGTGGCTTGGGGAACACTAGTGTTGGATATATCTGGAAAGGCAGTATCACTGAATGACTACTGGTTTATCCAGCATGGAGCCCTAGGGAGCGAAAGATTAAAAAAATGTTACCATGGTGATGGAACTGGCTCAAATGGAGATGCAGGGAAGATCAATACTTAATTCAGAAGAAGTCAGTTTCACTTAGGAAATCATGACAAATTCTCAAAGAGCAGAGAGGGGATCTACGGGGTAGGATCTAGGAACTTCTGACGCACGCTATTGCCCTCTGTAGTGGTGAATGGGGATTACTGTGGTTTGGTATAAAAACATGATTTCTTTAAAGAAAAAAATAGAAGTGTACATGGATGCTCCCTCTTACACTGTCTAGTCTGTGGCCACAAAAAAAGAACCTGGCAACTCTAACTCGTTTCATATAAAGTCATTCATACGTTTTACAGTCACTATGAAAGGATGCTTCTATACTGTCCCTGTGCATATTCGTTCAGCTCAGTCCGGTTATTTCCTTCTGTTACCTTTTGGACTGAAGTGCCTCCAACAGGCTCATGGTGTGAGTGCCTGGTCCTCAACAGACCAGGAAGGCTATAGAGTCATTAGGAGGTGGGGCCTGGTGAAAGGAGCTCAGTAAAGCTGGTCCCCTGAAGGATATGCCTGTCCCAGGTTCCAGCCTGCTCTCTGTCTTGTTTTCCTTGCTGTGGACCACTTTCAGCCTCACACTTCTGGGACATGATTACTGTCAAGTCTTCCCGGCCACACTGGACTAAAATCTCTGAAATCAGGAGCCTTTGCTCCCATGGGTGGTCCTGTCAGTGTTTTCGTCATAATGATGGAAAGCAGTCCTTTCACAGAACAACTGAAAAAGTCCACCATCGAAGTAAAACACTTTCTAGGGTTGGATGTGGTGGTGCATGATTTTAATTCCAGCACTTTAGGAGGCAGAGGCAGGTGGATCTCTTTGAGTTTGAGGCCAGCCTGGTCTATAGAGTCATTTCTAGGCCAGCCAGGGCTACATAGACCCCTGTGTCAAAAAAAAAAAAAAATTAAGAAAGAAAGAGGAAAGAGAGAGAGAGAGAGAGAGTGAGTGAGTGTTGGTCCTTCATGTAGATGTGTGGCAGCAAAAGTATCACCTAAAGCCAAATCTGTCTACTGCAATACCTGCAGACACACACACACACACACACACACATATATGATATTTAACCACAATGAAACCATGCTTTGTCATCTTTTGTTAACACCCACAGCATCCCTGTGACTAATCCCATCAGGTGGAGGGTTCCCCTAAGAACACTTCATCAGATGGAGATCCAGAGCACAGAGGATGGGCACCCTGTGATGGCAGGAAGCTGAGATCCTTTCACTGCCACATACGGTTCCCCTTAAGCCTCCAGCTTCACCCCCTCTCAGAGCAGCTTACTGTCCCTCCCCCTCACAAGATCTGAGGTCAAATCACGCGGTTTCTTTAACATCTGTCCACTGTGCTGCGGGGTGGTGAACCGTGCCAGAAAACTTGGTAAGGTCAAGCGGGTTCAGAAACCCTGCTACCCGAGGATGGTAGGTGTTCATCTACTCTCAACCAGGTTTCTGTCCTGTAACGCATGACCGCGGCACCTCAGGAAGAGAACCATGACATCAGTCATGTAGGGGCAGCACCCAAAGCACCTCCACATGCACATGAGGCACCCCTAACATCTCAGACCAAGACCCCAACCCACCCCAAAATGTATATAAGACTCTGTCCACAAGGAATAAGTCACAAGAGCTATTTCATCAAAGATCCTCTGAGAACGTATGTCATGTAAGAGCTGTGACACTTTGGGGAAGAGAGTTCTTTCTCAAAGCTTTTGCTGCTGCAAGCTGCTGGAGCCTACTGCGGTCACTTCACGCTCAGCCCTGACCCAGCCAGAGCTCTGCAGATCTCCACAGATAGCGTCTAGTACACAGACCAGCACTGCCCTTGAAGTGTTAAGGCAATCCAGCTCTCCTAATGCTACACCCCAGCTCTGTTCCTATCTCCAGCTAACTCTTGCCTCTTTAGCCTGTGGTCATCAGTTAGCTGAGGCCTTGCCCACCTGCTTGCCTTCTGGATTTGGCTCCAACAAGTGATACTCCTATTAGCGCTTCATCTACACAAAGACATCGTGGCTTTCAGCTAGACAGCTAGTGCCCAACTCCCTCTCTGCTTGTGAGAACCTTTATGGCTTCTCTAGTTTTAAGTGGATCATTCTATAAAACAGCTTCTAGGGCTGTGGACACGGCTCCTTTAGTTTCTGCTTCACATGCATGAAGCCCTAGATCTGATTCTCCAGCATCTCAAAGCAAACAAAATAAGACTCTCTTATGAGCTGGAATTTACAATAAGCCCACGCTCACCCCTCCACTTCCCAGCATTCACTGAGCACAAATTACACATCAGGCGCCAATGCTGGGTGGCCTACTGTACACCTCTCCATCCCACAGTCAGTCAGTCATCACCTAGTCACTGCGGACATCCTAAAAGGCTCAAACCTTCATCTTAAAAGTTATAGCTCAGGGGGGGGGGGGGGGGGGGATAGGGGGTTTGTGGAGGAGAAAGGGGAAACTGGGAAGGGGGATTACATTTGAAATGTAAATAAATAAAATAACCAATAAAAAAAGAAAAAAGTTATAGTTTATTGAGAGGGTTTCATTTCATTGACAGAAGGGAGGAGTCTCTAAGAGGCTTTTGTAGCCAGAGGTCCTTAAAAGAAACAAAACAAAAAACAAACAAAAACAAGTGGTTATCTCAAAGTTAACTAAAGCATGGGGGAGGGGGAGCCCACCGGAGAGATGGCTTAGCAGTTAAAAACACTAGCTGCTCTTCCAGAGGACTCAGATTTGACCCCTAGCACCCACATTGTGGCAAAAAAAAAAAAAAAAAAAAAAAGACGTAAAAAATAATTAAAATAAATAAAAAAATCAGAACTGTAAAACAGAACTCTAAAGCATCTATGTATTCCATGATTTTGATGGTCTTCCTCAAACCATGAAGATAACTATCATCATAAAAATGATCTATTTGGTTCAATTCACACTCTCAGGAAGGAAGTTGTCACACTCTCACCAAATACCCCCTTCTCGACCCCCTTTAACTACTTCCAGATTTCTCATGGAAATGAGCTCTACACTGAGCGAGTTTTGAACATGGGGAGTAGAAGAGCTAAGGTACACAAGGAGAAACCACCTTTCCAGCTCAGGAAGCATTCGTCATGAAATTCACAGTTGAGAAGCCAGACCCACTTACCCAAGTTGTTACAAAGGTGCTGAAAGGTTTCCCAGTAAAGTGAACTCTCAGTGCTAGCTTTTTAAACGATGAAAATGGAATGGTTAGAAATTCAGTGCCTTTGTGGCACTGGCCATTTAAGAGCTCAGCCGCTGTGTGGGGGTGTGGTTACCACTCTGGCCAGCACCAGGCTGAGTGCTTTCACCCAGCTGGTTCACTTCGTTCGAACCTGGAAGGAAACCCTGGGAGTCCAAGTCTCCCTGGACTGTCTCCAGAGACAGCAGTCCATGTGATTACTCTCCACCAATCCAGGTTACCTTCTCCGGACCAGAGGAGCATAACCTGGTACCACAGGCAGCCCAGGAAGCCAGATTCACATTCAAGGGACTTTAAACTGTGGGCGCTCTTCAGGAATGACACCTTCTCCTTCCTGTGCTGTGTTATAGTTATGAGCATGGTCCTTAAGACTCACTAGGTGTTAGTCCCCTATACCCCACTAGGCACACATACAGCTGTTCCAGGCTGCCTTCCTAGCAGCCTGAGACACAGGAGAGCCAGACAAGGTGTCAAGAACTTGGCCAAAGTTATACACCTAATTATAAGGAGGGATTCAAGCCCAGAAAGTCTTTTTTTCCCCCTTTTTTCTCAAGGGCTGCCAAGAGAAGTCCTCTGATATTAACCGCACACTAGAACTTGCCCTCTTTAAAGCCTTCCCACAATTCCCGCAGGGCAGAGAGCAGAGCAGGGCAGGGACACCTTGCCTCTCTACCAAGGAGGTGTGGGAGGTGAGACATTTGTCCAAAGAGTGTCAGTGAGAGCCTGAGAGAATCGGTTCTCAGCCTGCACATCTAAGCAACTCTCCACAGTACCTGGTGTCAGAGAGCCAAGTAGGGGACACTGGTGGACTATTTTGATACACACGCCTCCATCTCTATTTCCCTCAATCACCCAAACCGGAGAAGGAAGACGCCATTCCCCAAAACAGAGGTGGAGTACAGGAGGTTCTAAAACCTGCCTTGGGCACAGAGCCACATGGTCCCTCTGCTGGGATCCCAGCCCATGTGTGTCCAGTGCAGGGGTTTATGTTGAGGACAGTTGATGCCCAGAGTTGCCTCAAACTAAATGGTTCTTTCTGCTCAAGAGAAGCCTGCTACCATGTAGAGAGAATGTGGGTAACAGGAAGTAGGACCACACTTCAATTCAGACATCCTTAGTTCTGTCTGACCTGATCAAGATGGCACTGCTGGTTTCAGAATAATCCACAACTAAAACTAACACGAAGGACACAGAGAGGGCTGATTTTATGAGGTTTTTATAGGGGATCAATCACAAGGCCAAACATGACTTGGCTCCTCGAGGCACTGCAAAATGGAACTGGCTTCTCCCCAGAGCAAGATTAAACAAGCCAACCCGGCAGTGATCCAGGGTGACATCCCGCAACGGGGAAACTGAACCACCAACAGAACACATGGAAAATGTGGGGCCCTTAGCCTGGGTTTTCACATGACTCTCAGCATGGTGGGTAGCATGGTCTGGCTCAAGTTCCTGGGAACTTTAGCAGATGTTGCTCTGGAGAGCGCGAAAACACTGGTTACTCACAGCACAGGCTCCTCCTGTTGAGCATATCTTCCCCGGATGATATGAACAAACACAGGCCTCACTGCCAATCCCCACATGACCCCATCACCTGGCTCACAGGCACCAGACATTGCAGATCTAAAATGAATGGCAGACTGCTATCACCAGGAAAATTCTAAACAAGGTTTATGAACACCCAGTTCAAAAACTTCTGTGCAATAAGTCTTTTTGACATACAGGAAAGGGGGCCAGACAAGATGTCAGAACTCAGTCAAAGCTACACATCTAATTATAAGCAGGGATTTAAGCCCAGAAAGTGTACACACACACACACACACACACACACACGTGTATATACACATGTGTGTATGTGCATTCATATGTATGCATACATAACACACATGTATCTATGTCTGTTTATAATACATATGCATATATGCACATACATATTTTTCAGACAGGCTCTTAAGTAGCCCAGGCTAGCCTCTAACTCACTGTAGTCAAGGATGACCTTGAACTTTTCATTTTTTCTGCCTCCACCACCTATGATTACAGGTATCTACTGTGTCTGGTTAAATAATTTTTATTAATAGAAAAATCAGCTTCTCCCATCTCCACTAAATAAATATGGAACAAATATTTAAAGATTAGCAGTTTGATAAAGTGCAAACATTTACCCT
The DNA here is from genome assembly GCA_019843965.1 of Rhynchomys soricoides. Taxonomy (NCBI): domain Eukaryota; kingdom Metazoa; phylum Chordata; class Mammalia; order Rodentia; family Muridae; genus Rhynchomys; species Rhynchomys soricoides. The sequence continues at coordinate 11,739,059 of JADRCH010000005.1, read as the reverse complement.
GCCCAGGACACCATCTGTTTCAAGCCACCCCTTGCTTTCCCATGAGAAGGTTGCTGCTCTAATCACTTTATAACTCACTAGTGTTTGTGATTCTCATTAAAAAGAGTCCAAGTCTCCCAACAGCACTGTGCTAGAGCCTAGTAATGCTTGAGAAGTCAGCAGCGCAAGATGGACACAGGAAAAATACATCCTTTCTGAACCTGTAAACCAAAACAATGGCTTTTCTACGAAGGGAATGGTATTTGAAGGAATGCCCTGCATAAACCCTCTGCATACAGCAGGCCTACTACTGGACAGCTGTCAGTTGGACTAGAACCTACACTGGACCCTGGCTCCTTTGATCTAAGCTTACTGCCAAGGTTGTTAACACCGGGTCCTAAGAGGACAGAGGTGACCAGGCTTCTCTTTTGAGAAACAGAACTGGATCGATTTTTAGCAACAGAAATTCAACTCCCCATTGCCTTAACTGGTCCTAAATGTGTGCTGCAGGGGGTTTCCCAACATCTACTATTGATATTTTCCAAAGGTGACCTTTGTAAATTAAAATCTGCTCAATCATTAATCACCTGTGACTGAATCATTTCCAACTTTCTTTCTGGCAATCCCTCTGTATGAGTGATCATCAAGCAATAAATCTGCGTTATTTAAATTGGCCACGTCTTCTTCTTCGTTCTGAGAGAAATGATACAGGACTTAACATGGTCTACAGAGAGCCTAGAAGCAGCAACAGAACAAAGCAGATCAGAACTGAAGAAAAAAAAATGGAGTATTACATTTGATGCTGTTTATCTGAAACCAGTGTGAATTTTTTGTGATAATAATTGGTGCTACCCAAGTTGTACATTGAGTCTAGCAAAATAGGTACCACTAGTGTGGTGATTTGAATAAAAATGGTCTCCACAGGTTCATATGTTTTAATACTTGGTACCTAGTTGGTAGAACTGTTTGGGAAGGATTAGGAGGTGTGGCTTTGTGGTGTCATTATGGGCCAGCTTTGAGGTTTTAAAGCTCACAGCAGGCCTAGTTATCTCTCTGCCTCCTACTTGAAGATGAGGATTTGAACTCTCAGTTGTTGCTGCAGCCATGTCTTTATTGCACCATCACTGGCTCTAACTCTCTGAAACTGTAAACCAATTAAAATCTTTCTTTCATAAGTCACCTTGGTCGTAGTATTTTAGCACAGCAATAGAAACAAAACTGATTTATCAGGCAAGGCCCCAAAATGTAAAAAGCTATCCTTTCTCAAAAACTGCTTCCAACAATAACAGCATCGAACCAGACACAATGGCCCCCTGTCATCCCAGCACACAGAGGGCTAGGGAAAGAGGATTGCTGTGAGTTGCAAGACAACATGAGCTATATAACCAGACACTGTCCTGAAAAACAAAACAAACCAGGCAAAGAGAAGCAAACAATGAGGACCTGAGATTGCAATTTACCTATTTATCTCGGCAGCAATGCTGAGACGTCTCAATGAACAACTTCAGAAAAGCACCACCTAAAGAGACAAACAGAACCAATTGAACAAAACATTAGACATGTGTTTACAGATGAAAACCATCACGTGATTTTATATCTCATCGAAATGTGTGATGCTTCTTCAAATTCTGATCTCCACATCAACCGCGCAACCTGACTTACAGCACAGCTACTTCATCCTAGGAGAGTAAAGCTTTAACTCAGGTCCAACCCACAGATGAGGGGGGGCAGTGAGGAATGCATGTGCAGTTCCCTGTGCACTGATTCACAGCCCCCTTCCCTCCTCCTCACAAAGGGAACAACTTCAAAATGCATGTGCATATTAAGTCCACTTTATATACTAAGCAAGGCAGTCCGGAAATAAACTTGTGAGGTCCCTATCTTAACCAACTACTCTTAATTTATTTTAAAGCTAAATTCACAAAGATTTTTTTTTTTTCAAAAAAACTAGGCGAATAAAAAAATGAACATTAAAACCACCACAACAAAAACACTGGGAGGAATTATTTGGATTCAGAAATCAAGTATTGCTTCTAGTCTTTTCAATATCTTCTAGGTAACCTTTAGAAAACAATGAACCTTGGAAACACACTCAGAACACATAGACCCCCAAATATCTGTTCAGCATTCCTTGGAAACGTTAAACACAAGTGGAACAATTTTTAAAAATAAAGAAGCATAGACTATATACCTTAAAAGTGTGCTTTACCCCTTATACTGGTAACATAGTACAACCTTCCCAGCCAACTATGTCCACTGACAAATGAGGAGTCTACTGTTAAAGCAGAGAGCTTTCTTGGCTCACGTAGACCCAAGGGTTAAGAAATTATGTCCTGGCACGCATGGTTTTATTCTTGGAGGTTTCCTTTCTACTTTGCAGAGCACATGTATCTTATCCCTTGATAGAAATCTGACATTCCTTAATGCAAAATCAAATGGCTAGTATGGAACATTAACCTCTTCTCTTTGCATATCTAAAAGTTATTTCTTCGTGGAGAACAAAAAAACTATGAAGGACTACAATATAGCATAAAAATAAATATTTAAAAATTGAGAATTTAGAGTTCAAGAAGTATTGAATATATAGCTACTAGTGAAGAAATATACTAAATTCCATGTAAGAATAATCAAAAAATTATTCAACAGCCTCAACCGTATCACTAAACAGGGAAACAGCAAGTCCATATTCTATAATCAAACTTTCAAATGGTGTTTATTGACAATGAAAATCTATAATAGGGAGCTATAAATAGACATGCTTATGTCCTGCTGTAGAATGCTGTCACCTGAGCCCGTGTTAATCCAAACTGTCCCTGAGACCAAAGAGTCAGCAGTGACTCAAAGGCTTTTTTCTCTTAAAAAGATAAAACTCAGTTTAGCAGGCTGGAGCAATGATTCAGTAGCTAAGTGCACTGATCACTCTTCTAGAGGATCACAGTTTGATTCCCAGCACCCACAAGGCAGCTCACAGCTGGCTGTCACTACAGTTCCAGGGAGTGCAGTGCCTTCAGAAGAGGCATCGACAGGCATGTATTGTACATACATGCATACAAGCAAAATAGTCACATACACAAATTACAATTAAGTCTTTTTTTTAACAAGGAAAAACAGAAATTTTAGCTAAGAAATGAATTTGAAAATACTAAGTCACCTGGATTTCCCATATTAAAACAATAAATACATAAAAGAATTTTGTACCTATAAAGACCTTAGCTATAATAGGTTTAAAGCCTTTTTCTTCCCTCAATGGCTCTTTGTAAGCTAATTGCTCATCACATTCTAAGCATTCCCCGCCACTTTAATAGGGGAAGTCACGGAAAGTCATCGCCAGCACGTTTATCTGAATATGCCATCTGTGAAACAAACCGTGAGGGTTACTATGAATGGGCCTTTGATACGTAGAGGTCTTCATCAACATTTTATACTCTTTAAAGTCTAAATGAGACACAGAGGTTACTACAATCTTAGTACCTCTGACAGTCAAATACATTATTTTGAATTCCTTCTTTTATATATGATACTAGCCAAGCTCTGGACAACGTTTCAAGACTACAACAGTACTAGAGAAGGCAAGCTAGAACACTGGCCCCACCCACGGCTTTCTGAACTCACGAGGCTGCTAAAGACCATTCCTAGAATAGGTCCATTTACCCCAAAGCTCTGAAGACAAACGGCAATTAGGAGTAAGTCTCCAGAATCGTGACTAAACTTTCTTGTTAAAGTCACATTTTTCTTTAAAATAACCAGGAGGCTCAGAGGGATTAGTCAAGTGAATTAATTCTCTAGGTTTGCTTGGTAACTAACATGCTGATCTTATTTAAATAGTAAGTGTAGGGTGTGTGTGTGTGTGTGTGCGTGTGTGTGTGTGAATGCATGCCATGTGACTATTTAATGTCTATGTTTCTAAGTGAACCTCTCTCTTTTAAACCATGTGAGTATGTGTGTATGTGCAAGTTTCTATGCATTGAATGCACTGCCCCTTGAAGCCAGAAGAGGGATCTGATCCCCTGGAACTGGAGTTACAGGAGGCTAGGAGCCCGATGTGGGTGCTGGGAGCTAAACTCTGTCCCTCTGCAAGAGCAGAAGTACTTTTAACTGACAAGCCGTTGCTTTAACCCCCTGAGGTGCTATTTTTATTGTTTAACAATATGTTCTTTAAAAAAAGAAAAACACACAGGACACTAAAAACACACTGTCATGTAGCCTTCAAAAATTCACAAAAGGTAATGAGTAACTAGGCATTATTAATTGCCAGGCTATTCTATGCCCTCCATGGGAATTGACTCCTTTACTTCTCACAAATGCCCTGCGAGAGACACCTGTACAAGACAGAAAGGAACAGAACGGCAATGCTTACAGAACCTTCAGAAAGCTACATGGCTCCACAGCAGCTTTAAGACTCAGCTCCAAATGTCTTACGACATTTAATCGTAAGAATCCGCACAGGCAAGAGGAGAAAAGTCTAGCCTCCTTTGAAAGTGGAGGGAAATGCAATTCGGAGCAGTACCGTCCTCCTCCAAGTCACACCGCTGATGGCGACAAGTCAGACAGCTGGCAGGGCATTGTATGCCTTGGCCTGTGCTGCCTCTCCAGCAGCTGACCTTTGGTATAGATTCTACAAATGAAGAAGTAACTCTGTGCAGTGAGTGCTTGATGCCTTTGCTTACTGGGAAGACCCCCTGAAACCCTCTCACAGCGTACAGTCACACCAATGAGCACTCTGCTATGTCACTATGTTTTTCATTGTCCCACATGCAATGGTCTTACACTTAATGGCTGTTAAACACCCAGGCGTGTATAAAAAGTGAAAATATCCATCTTCGTTAGTGATCATTCTTTCACCTACATTTTTATATGTTATTGGTCTGGTTGACCATTTAAACTGTTTATAGCCCAATAAATGTAGGCACTGTTTATTTATTCCAGAAGGCATCATAAGTAACATGAAAACCATGGTGGCTCTTCTCATTAAGAGGTAAAAGGTCTGTACTTCCATTCATCTCCAACTGGGCTGCATGGCCCCCTGTTCCACTTCCGGGCATCAGGAGATACAAACTACAGCTGTCCTCTGTGCCCTTGCACAGCATTCATGTGACAGGCACCAGCCTCACTGACCGTACTGAATTGTGAGAAACAGGAAACAGAGTCGTAGGACCCCTTTCTCAGTTACAGATGGCTAAGACCTGAAATAGCCCATCTGAACTGCTTCACTTTACTCTGTAAAACTAGAACCAAAGAGTGAAAACCGCCAGGGCAGTTACAAGGATACATTTCAGCCTAATGAAAGAGGAACTCAGTAAGAAACAGAGCTGCCCACAGCAGTTGGGTTGGTTTGTCTCAGAGGCGGTTAGGACCCAGCTGTTCATGATCACAAAAGCCACAGAGAAGGAGAGTCTGAGTAATTGTCCTTGAACAGGGAGCCTTTTCCTGAAACCTGAGCTAGTTCACTCCATCCACCCTGGCAAGGGTGGGAGGGTGCTCCCCAGCTGATCCTCAGAGCCACGTCCAGTGCAGTTTCTCATCTGAGCCACGCTATGCATAGAAGGGGACTGGAGCATGGAGGTGGAGACATATCTCATCTGTTATTCTCACTTTTCCGGAGAGGAAACGGAGCAGTTTAAACGGAGTCACAAAAATATTACATACAACACTCTGTGCTTCGAAATACAATATCCTCCTTACATTTAAATCTGTGTGTGAATGCGTGCCTCTCTCTGTGTGTGTGCCTGTGAACATGTGTGTTCGTGTGTGCCCGTGTGTATAGGTGTGTCTGTGTCTGTACCTGTATGCCTATGTGTGTTTGCGTGTGTATACATGTGCACCAGTGCGTGGGTGTGTGTGCCTGTGCATGCCTGTGTGTGTGCCTCTTTGCATGTGTGTATGCACATGTGTGCCTGTGTGTGTTTATGCATGTGCCACAACACCTGTATGGAAGACCCAGGACAACCACAGATGTTGGTCCCCAGCTTTCACCCTTGTCCACTAGCTTGCCTACACATTTCCATTGGTTGTCATGTTTCCACCTCCCATGTCCCAAAGGAATGCAGGGTTATAGATGTGCACTGCTATGCCTGGCTTTCTTGTGTTCTAGGGACGTGAAGTCAGGTTCTCACACTGGCATGGCATGAGCTATGCCCACTGACCCCATCTCCCCAGCCCTCAATCTAGAACTCCAAGCCTATTTTAAGTCAGTGACTCTTCAACACTCAGGATGTGATACTTTGAACCACCATGCATATTCAAACGTACCGGAAGACCTAAAGCGCAGAGGTGAATCCTAAGAGAGTAGCTAACATTAACACAGGAGCAGTGCTCCAATACTCCAGCAGACCTCCTTCCTCCTTCCGGAGAAGGGCTCATTACATTCCCAGAGGGAATGTCCTTTAAGGTTCTGTTTACATGAGTCAACTCAAGGGGTAATTATCTAAGTCTACTTTACTGGGCTTTGTTGGTAAAACAAATGCTTCTTCTCCATGTTTTAAGGGCAGCTCAGCATAACAAACACAGAGAGCAGTGCCCCAGTTCTCTGTCCAAAGCATAAACTGTGGCTCAAAGATTAGCCTGGGAATTCTTAGAGAAACAAGGATAGGGAAGTCACTGGAGTGCCGTCTCTGCCTAGTCTACAACAACCTCGCACTTGTGTGGGTAAGAAGCGTTCAAAAAGAAAAAAAGTGCATCAGTCACCAGAGGGATGCTGAACCTTGCAGGATTTTCAAGGAAAGACAGCAAAGTGTCAAGTTTCAGGGACCTGTCTACCAAATCCAGCAGGTGGCAGGCTGCCAAGAGCTGGCTGTGCTCACTCAAGTGAAATGCTGGGAACTTGAACCTCCACAGGGCCTGCCCTGCCACTCAGGCACAGTGCTATAGGACTCAATTTCAAGACCTTGTGGACTCCGGGTCAAGTCTGAAAATCATGAACACTTCCTTTTACTCTTAAGGACTGGAAAACTCCTGGATCAAACATGAAAACGTCAGCATGGAGTATGTCCGCCATTCTGTATCTGGATACCCCAGAACAGCCTACGCCTGTGCTAGCAATGAGGGAGACTCAGTTAGACTGTGGTTTATACATCAGGTTTGGACATCACACTGCGGTTGTTGTCCGTTACACATAGGTGGGATCATGTGCATACATGTGGCTGTGTGACTCCTTTCCTGATATTTAATTACAAATCCTGGAGAATAAAATCATTCTAACTCACTTCTCTCCATCTCCCGCATACAATACAGCACATGGGGACAGAGCATTACGTTAAAACATCAAAAGATATTTGAATTATTCAACGAGAAACATGAGTTTAAAAATGGACGACTACTAGAAGAATCCCTACGGACTTTCCACAGAAGAGCCACTCGGGGCAGGAGAAACTGGATTGTGAGAAGTGGAGAAAATGAGGAGACTGCGTGACAACCACAGCCATAGAATGAAGAGAAAGGAGAGACATAGGGCAGGAACCAGCGGGGCTGGGGGGATTGTATAATTCACGGACAACCTTAAAATGGCAGTGTCCTCCTGGACCAGCCTCCATGACCTCCGTCCTACAGCTGGCTTGATTGTTATTGTTGTTGTTGGTTTGTTTTGAAATCTCTCTTTTTTTTAATTGGATGTTTTCATTTCAAATGTCATCCCCTTTCCCGGTTTCCCCCTTGTCCCTTCCTTCCCCTATCCCAGGCCCTTTCCCCCTGCTTCTATGAGGGTGCTCCTCCACCCACCCATCCCACCCTCTCCAGCCTCCCCACGCTTGATTCCCTACATTGGGGCATCTATCGAGCTTTTATAGGACCAAGGACCTCTCCTCCCATTGATGCCTGACAAGACCATTCTCTGCTACATATGCAGCTGGGGCCGCGTGTACTCCTTGGTTGGTGGCTGAGTCCCTGGGAGCTCTGGGGGAGGGGGGGTCTGGTTGGCTGATAGAGTCTACAACAGTTTATCAGTTTGGGCAGGGCGGTGAGTGACAGGGACCAGTGTGCACAGTAATTCTGAGAGTCTTCTCATGAGATAATGACGTGATAGTCTTGCCTCGTTTGTATCCTTGATTATGAATCTATAACTGTTTCACAATGCAAACTGTTGTGACTACTGTCCACCATCAGCAATGCGTACACCTCACCGAACACTCCCACTATCTGTTCCCAACAGGTGATTTCAACTGGACAGACACAAGTTGCGACAGGCTGGCAGGTGACTGCTACACACCTGGAGAACCAAGGTAGACAGGTGGCCACGGTGAGTAACCCAGGCTGTGAGTGCTCACAGAGTGCTCTCTCTGCTTAACATTTCTCAGAAGTCTGCATTCCAAACCTAGGCATAAACTTTAAGTAAAAACAGACCAATGTTTCCTAAGACAGATGCCAAGATTCAAAGTGGAAATAAAAGAATATTTACCCATTAAAAAGATTTCCAAAAGACAAGGTACTTATGGACACACACACAGGCCAAGGCATAGATTCCACAAGTAGAGATGGTAGTTTCAAGATGGCTGCCATGTATAAATCCCTTGGGAGTCCAGGAAAAAACTATTTAACATATGACTGCATTCCAGAGACCCTCATACACCTCCAAGAGTTTTAACCCTACTAATAGTGCATGCAGTCTGCAGAGCTCCTCCTGGAAGTCTGATCAAGATCTTTCCTCAGGGGAAGCTCACTTGAGGGCATCACCACTGAGACAGACACACCAGCTCACATTTGGGAAATGCTTTATCTCTTGTCTTCTGAAAATAAGGGAAAGAAACCAAAGAGGGATGGACTGTGCAAACATGAGGACCCGAGTTTGGTCCCCAGCACCCACATAGAATGGCCAGGAGTGGACGCCATGTGCCTGTAATTTCAAAACATCCAGGGCCAACTGGCCAGCCAGTTTAAACTAATTGCCGAGCTCCAAATTCAATGAGAGACTCTGTCTCAGAAACAAAGAAGGCAATTGATGAAGACACTGGACATCAACCACCCACCAACACATAAAACAAGAGAAACACAAAGGGGAAAAAGAAGAAACCGATGGACAGAAAGCACACTAGGTGGTGGGTTGGGGGGTTGTTGGGGGTGGGATCACTGCCCAAGGGCAAGACTAGCTGTAATGGCGAAAAGGGTTGGTGTGTTTGGAAAGGGTCGGTGTGTCTGGATCACCAACCTTTATCGACTTAAAGTTTGCAATTATCATCCATATGCACACACCTATTCATCTGCCCATTAGGCTTATTCACTTTCGGTCTAAAAGTATCAACTGGGGACATATTCCCTGCCAAACTCAAAGGCATCAAGACAAGACATTTTGTTCTACCCATGAAATGGCTTCTCTCTTGGTGCTCAGGCCGATCATCCTCTATACTCTGTGGCCTTTTGCCCTGCCCTCTCTGAGGACCTCGTGGGGACGGAGATGTGGTGGTTGCCCAGAGGTTAATGCTGTCTCTTCCAGGTATATTTAGATGCTGAGTAGCCTACCCAATCAACAACTTCAAGCTTTTCTTAAACGTTGACACTGATCGATAAGCAGGAGAGAAATGTGGAATGATACAGTAGAGTGACTGCACCCTCTGAGAGGAGCAGCTTCTGCGTAACTCTTCGGAGGAACCAATCCCTTTGCACACCACTTGCTCCTGAGCATTAGAAGTATGCTTCTACCACTTTCAGAAGCACATGGCTCAAGAAATACATAAGGTAGGGGTTGGGGTATGGCTCAATGGCGAGGGCTTGCCCACACACACAAAGCCCGTGGGTTTGATCCCCAGCACCACATAAACAAGGCATGGCAACACATAACTGTAATCCCAGCACTTGGGAGGTAGAGACTGAAGCATCAGAAGTTCAAGGTCATCCTTGCCTGCAAAGGTAACAGAAGACTGCCCTGTGATTCGTGAAAGGCTACTGTCAACAAAAACCCTGCACCATAACAGAACAAAGGGCCTCTGAACCCTTAAATGGTTCATAAAGCCTATGACAGTGCTTTTTATGAATAATATTCAATAAGTACACTTTATTAATAAAGCCAAAAAACCAGTCTCAGCCATGGAGTCCTTACGGTGAGGCGATTTCATGTAAAGGTACAAGATGGGCAAACAAGAAGGCAGAGCTGTCATCTTTTAAAAAGACACAATGCAATGAGAACTTACTCGGAAAATCTCCTGGAACAACTTTGCCAGCCTAACCAAAAGTATCATGCCATAGAGCAGGATTTGTTATTTAAAACAACATGCAACAGAATTGTCACCAGTAAACCACTGTAATTATAGACTTCCATGGAAAAGTGGGTGGGATCATGTGTCAAATTAGAAAAAAATGTAGGAAGCAAACTACTATCAAAGCTATACCCAAGGGGCACATGGAAGTTGCCGGAACTTCCTGGAGAGTCCAATTGTTGTGTGACAAAACTTTTCCTGGGGAGAGGCAAAATACACATCTACCTACCCCAGATAAGTAACCCATGACAGATACCAAAGTCCAACTTGATGAACCATGAGTTTTACTGGGGTTACATATGGGTGAGGGGTTACTTACAGGAGCAGAAATTACTCCAGCAAGACACGTGCCCACCCTAGCCTGGGTGACAGCTCACAAAGCTAGGAAGCTAGATCATACTGCACAGCCTGAAGGCAGCTCAATAGGTTGGAGACTGTCCTTTCCAGATGCCTCAGCTGGTTTCTGCTTCTTCCAGGAAGTGGTTCTGGTCTCAGAGTCCTCTGCAGCTTTTCCCCTCTGTGCTTTGAAGCTCAGCTCTTGGTCTCAGTAAGACTCTTAGCTCATATTGTTTACTCTGGCAGGGAGGAGCCTAGTGAATCTGTTCAGTTTCAGGAACTTCCTGAAGTTATTTTGAGTTATTTACCTTCATGCTTAAGGAGCTTCCTGAAGGATGGAATGTTTCAATCTTGGAGGAAACTGTTACAAAACAGTAATGTCTTCCCAAATTGTGGTGACAACCTCACCCTCAAGTCCCTATCCCTTCATTTAATGGAGCCATAGCATGTCCTCTCACCCCTTCTTCAAGATTCCTCCATCTGTGTCTTAGGTCAGGAGCACAGGCTAAAAGTCAACCTCTCCCCCTCAAATGTTCAGGCCTCCTGGCCCCATCCCTTCCTGACAGTGTAACAGGAGTCAGGTGAGGTAAATAAGGACAGAGTTGTCTATTATGTAGAAAGCGCAATAGCATCAGCCTCACAGGATGTGGTCACTGAATGGGTGGGCACAGGTCAAGGTGCTCTCACCTCTTCAATGTTTAGCCAAATAAGTTTAGGTATCCAGTATTCACAAACTGCTTCAGGACATATGAATACGTCTCAGTAGTGAGGAAGAACACATTGTGCCACATGATGAACATTCAGGGACATACCATTTATCCAAGGCTGCATCTTTCTTTTTAGAGCTCTGAGTTAGTCTAGTCAGTTCAAAACTTAAATACTTCAAGATTATTAACAGTATAAATCATCCAGTATTACTTTTATATATTTTGTGGAGAAATGAAAATAGGCAGAACTTGGTTTTTATAAATGGGTTTTTATAAAAAAGAACATGCTCATGACTACAAACATGAATGTCTACCATTGACAGGAGCAGAAACTATCATTAGCAATTACAAATCAAGTGTGTGAGATGAAACTCTTCCTCACAGACTGAAAGGGGTTGGCAGGTGTGGTATTGGAATTAAAGTCAGAGGCTGAGCTGAACATACAGGTCAAAAATGCAAGACAGAAAAGACATTGGTTGACTGGGGTGGTGAGTGTTTAAATTTGCAAACTAGCTATGTAGCTCCAAACAACACCAAACAAAATAGTCAACCTCAATGATGGGAAGCAGAAAACAGAAGAGAAATCCCATTTATCATAGCCAAGCTGGTCAACACCACAGCCAAGGCCCCTCCATCACCCCAGGGGCCCTGCAGAGAAGGTCCTCAGTGGACAGGGCCAGAGTCTGAATATAGAGAGAGGGAAGCAGAGCTATTTCCAAGTGACAGCAGGGCAGTTTTGCTTTATCTCTCCCATTCCCAGGATCAGAATTCCACTTATAATTTTGAAGAAAATATTCACAGTTCAACACTTTGGAAGCCATTGCTTAGAACTAATTAATGCAATGAAATCATAATTTTTGTGGTCAGTTTTACAATTGACTAAGGCCTGTCTAGGAGTTAGTTGGGGGGGGGGAGGGGAGGTGTGGAAGGAAGGCTCAGGGATGGGCAAGCTTTAGAGTTCTGTAACATTTGCATTTTGTATAAAGGAAACCAACACTTTTCTCATTTAAAAAGTGCCTGAGACTGCTCATTTCAGGCAACTTGTCTTTCTTATTTCTCACAGAAGAAAACATAATATAATACAATATAAATAACAGAATCCAGGTGACTCTTGGAGAAGGATGGAGCCCTGCTGAGGGCCCCACACAGTAATTAGTTTCTGCTCAGACACAGGGAACTGCCCCATGGTCAGCAGTCAAGACCCTCTCACACCAAACCATTCTGTAAGGGAAGTCTGAGCATTGCAATCATACTTTTTGTGCCCCCCTCCCCCCAAAAACCTTTCATAAAATTCCTGTGTGCTGGAGCTGGAGAGATGGCTCAGTGGCTAAACACACTGGCTGTCTTTCCAGAGGACAAGGGTTCAATTCCCACCACACACATGGAAGCTCACAACTGTCTATCACTCCAGTTCCAGGGGCTCAAATACCTATCTTTTCTGGCCTCCACAGGCACCAGGGATGTGTGGAGCACACAGACATATATGCAGGCAAAACATTCATATGCTTACAATAAAATAATAATAAAAAGAAAACATTTAATATTTAATTAAAATATTTTTTTAAAAATTGAATATTGTACGCTGCTATCAAAAAATCAGATGTTTCCAATTTTAATTATAAAATGACATTGAACAAACTGAGAAACTGGAACAACAAAATACAATGAAGTAAAAATGGAAGCAGGGTTCTCTTACTCTCAAGCTCTCTCCTAATTCCCCACAGTGGGGGAGAGCTATGGAGACCTGTGGTGTGCTAGTCACTGAAACTGTCAGTTCTATTCAACTCAGAGGGTGAAGTTTTGCCTTCAAAAGGAAGAGACCCAGTAACAATGAGTATCCAGATGTCAAAGAGGTAGGCAGGGTGTCCCCTACACCAACGTGAAAGGGCCATGCCCTCCTCTGTTAGGAAAAAGGCCCTCCATGGTCCCAGGAATTAAGCTGAGTTGGCTTGCTAAGCTCTCCTGTGACCAACCCATGGCACACTAAGAAGCACTCAGTCAGGGTTAGAAACACAGTCTGGCCACAGACCCCACCCAGTTGACTGGCCCACATGGTGGCTGAATTCTGAGCTTGGCCTGATCATCTCCATTCTCAAATGTATTAGTGGGCTCCAAATTCTTGATCGAGGTCTTAGATGCATTCCTCATCCAACAGTAACAACAAAACAAAACAAAACAGAGTGATAGGAAGCAACTTTTTTCTATTAAGAAAAAAGTACTTTACTTATTAATAGCTAATGACTTAGAGTAAAGTCAGTTATAGTCAATGGTAAACAACAACCTACAACTGGTTTAGGCTTCTTCCTCTTCAAGGCCAGAGGGCTGCAGATGCCTTCCTGAAGCCTCTGAACAATCTTTCCTGAGACCATTCTGATCACAGCAGTGTTTGCTCCAGAGCATTTGTTAAGATGAAGCAAGGCCGTTCACACTAGAATGGAATAATTCTTCCTACCACCAGGACCTGTCCTCAGTCACCTTGACACAGCTCAAACCTCAGCACTTCCTGTGTAACTCAAAGCAAGAACACACACACACAGATACTGCTGTGGACAGCATCCCTCAGAGAGCAAATGCCAGTCCAGGGAGATGAGCTGACCAAAAATGTCTTGGTAGGCCAGGTGTGATGGCATACGTACGCTATCCCAGTACCAGAACAACTAAGGCAGAAACATCATGAATTTAAAGCCAGCCTGGGCTACTCGGTGAGGCTCTAGCTCAACAACCACCACAAAATCTTGGTGGCTGAGCCAGATGGAACAATAACCATGTCTCTCCTAATTCTGTGTTTCTGGCATCATATTACAAAGTAGGCTCCTCAGGGCCTGGGGGGCTCAGATGTGCCTTGGGAACTCTGGGGCAGAAAGGACGTGATAACCAACCAACCAATGGTGCCACATTATTTGTGTCCTATGTTAGGGTTACACATGAGGTTAAGGGCCTGCCATCCGTAAACATCTTGAGAAGCCCCACTTATGGCCAAACTAACTCCAAACAAAGGAAAGTTTCAAGGGAGAAAGGAGCTAAACTCATGGCTTCATTTTAATGAGTATGCTCCTTAGAAAGCTGAAAGAGACCAGCCCTAAAGCCAAATACTGTAGCCTAAGAGTTCTCACATTTATTGCCTGCCTAAGACAAAAGAAAAAGGCAGAGAACTTGGAGTTCAGAGACACAGGCCTATAGCCTCAGGTACGCAAAGGCTGAACAGAAATGCTAAGACCAGAAGTTCAAGACCAGCCTTGGCAACTACAGAGTGAAAGTAAACACAAAGTAAAAAGAGTTTGCAGAGCCCTGAGGGAATCCTACACACACACACACACACACACACACACACACAGCCTCAACTGAGCCAGTGCCAGAGAGAATGACAGTAGACATTGAATCTCCCAATTTAAGTTCCTAAATCTTTCTGGGTGGACTGGTACACACCTGCAATCTCACCTTTGAGGAGCCTGAGGCAGGAGGATGGAAAGCCCCAGGCCAGCTTCAAGTACATAGAGAGCTAGTCTCAAACATAATAAACAAGAAGCAGGAGGTGTGGCTTAGCGGTTAAAGGCACTTGCTGCTCCTGCTGAGGACCAGGGTTCCATTCCCAGTACCCACATGGCAGCTCTCAACCCTCCACAGCACAGCTCCAATTCCAGGGGATCCAACGCTCTCTTTTGATGTTTGTGGGCATCAGGCATATGGATGGTAACATACATACCTTCAGGCAAAACACTCATGCACATAAAATAACTTTTTGAAAGAATTAAAAATACACAAACAAATAAAATTCAAAAACTTTTACCCTAAAACTGGAATGTGGAAAAACGTATGAAGTTCAAAGTTACTAACACACATAAAAATAAAAGGTGAGACTTCTACTGCATGAATTCCTCTCTGCTAAGCACCTTCTGCCACTTGCGGTTTCCACTGCCAAGAAAACCTCCATGTTCTCTGGTGCGAGTGCTCACTAGCCCTGGAAGTTTGTCTCTTTAAGGTCAGTGGGAGGGAGGCAGATGGGCTGGCCACTATGTGGTAGGAGGAAGATCTGGATGTAATTTGCAGAAGAAGCAGCAAATGGCCCAGGGGACTGGGGAATTCAGCAAGTCACCAAGAACTATGTTCGCTGTGGTTTGGCATTCCACAAAGAACCTTTTCTCTGACTTTTCAATTTTTATCATTCTAGGCTCATACTGGAGCCAGATGATTTTAAAGGCTTGTTCCAGATAATCTGCTTAACTCTTTAGAGTCAAGAGCATCCAGAGGCGCAGATCTAAACACCCTAGGTGTACAACCGTTCCGCATGGATCATGTCTCTACACTGAATCATGGCCGTTTGGTGGCTTCTCTGGGTTTTAGCCAGCCAACTGCCTTCTTCATGCCATCCTCTGAAGAGAGAGCATGTGCTGTTTTGTACAAGGAGAACTTCCCTTATTCCCCACCCCCCCCCCCCCCCCCCCAGTCCTCAATCTGCAAAAGCAGTATTACCACACAAGGCGGGAGTCACGCTGAGCTTAACGTCATGCAAACAAAGGACTTATTCTTCTGATCTGGTGATACAGGAATACTAACCTGAGTGGTTAATATATTTGGAACCTTGCAAAAGACCATTTTGGTCCCCCTCCCAGCAGACTTACTTAAGTGACCTAATTTTTATGCTCCACTTTGAAGATCTCCTTGACAGAAATTCCACAATTTCCACAAGTTACTTAACTCGTGGTTTCATTTCTTTTGGCGTCAATGGGGATTGGTTCAACTTCTTTTTAAAGTGAAATGAGAAGGAGGTTTCCAGATGGAGTTGGTGTGGGATGGTATCAGAAGCCACGCACCTAAGACCCTGGAAGATGCTTTCCAGAGAAACAACCCCAGCTCTCTGGATAGAGATGATGCTGGGGATGGGGACACCTCAAAAAGAACAGCCAGGAGGTAGCTTATGCCCCCAATGGCAGGTCTACAAAAAGTGTCTGGCTTCCCAAGAACATACATGCAGCTGTCTCCAAGGCAGGTCTGCGGGATGTCTGCATTTAAAATCCAAGTTCACAAACTCAATGAGCACCACAGCTCCAGGTGGGAAAGTAGCAAGCGTGCAATAAAGAAGTGTGTTCTGGTCACTAGAGACGATTTTCTCTGGGTCATCCAAATTTCTCAAAGAAATCTGGGGGCTTATGTCCTTTTCTGCTTTGTTTAACTAACAGTTCCTGCTCCCTAAGAGGTATTATATTGCATTTTCTGACATTCTTTAAAAGAAGAACTTCCCACCAATGCTGGAATCCCGTAACAAGTCTTCCCGAGACTTTGCCCTCGGCTTTCTGGAATTTTTCAATGAAACTCGAAAGCTCTGACCCCCAAATGCTACCCTAATGAAATCTCTGTTTTTAATTTTTTGAACTCTTCTCCCTGTCTTTCCTTGTCATGCCCTTTGGGAAGGAAAGACAAGTACAGGGGTTGGCTGCACCTCAACTGGCAAACACCAGCATAACTGAGTTTGAATAGTTTCTCAGAACTTGGACAGAGTCACAAAGGTATTAATTATGCTTCCTTCTCTGGCTGTGTTTCACCTGCAGAAAGAATCAATTAAAGATAGGACATGCCAGCACATTGATTTTGTCTCTCACAAACAAAACCAAGATGTCAATCACAGGAAGAATAAGAATAAACGAATCTTCTGATTCTTTTTTTTAAAGACAGAGCAGAAAGAACCATAACCTTAGGCTGGAGAGATAGCCTGGATAAGGTTCTTGGCCTGGAAGCATGAGAGACAGAGTTCAGATCCCCAGTATACACATAAAGCTGGATGGGGCTTTCTCACACAGAGAGAAACAGATATACTAGGGAGAAGGATATGTTCTAAGAAGCAAGGAGAAGCAAGAATGGTTTTCTGCCAACAAGAGTCTGAGTGGTTGGTTTAGGCTTTCCCTGCCAGGGATTCTTTGAGGAAATTTAGTTGATAATCTCCTTTCCTTGCCAGAGAGAATATTCTGTTGTGGGGAGTTTTATTTTGCTTTTCAATTTCATTTAAAGTGGTTGAATTTAACCATGTTAAGGAAGGCCTAAGAGGGAGGAGTTGTGTAATGAGCATAGTTTTTTAAAAAAATGCATTTTAGGCATGTAAAAATAGCTTAGTCGGGAACCCCACCATACCCAAGGCTGTACCTGATAACCAGAAACTAGTGACATCATGCACTCAGGATAACCAGACACAGTTCTAGCACCCTATGACAGTATATACAGAACCCCACTGGACAGTATATAAGCTGAGACCAAGAGCAATGCTCTGTTCTACACATCCGGAGAGACACCATCTTGAACTGTCCTGCAGCTGGAGAGTCTCTCCCAGGATCCTGACTCTTGAACCAGAGACTTCTGTTGCACACTGGATTTGATCTTCATCCAAGATATGTCACACGGGTGAGCAGCTTTGGGGAGATAGGCCTAGGATCACAGTTAGGAATTTAGAGTGTGAACCTTGTATGATGACCCTCACCATAATGAAATATAAGCTTCCTTATACTATCTGTATCAACCTTCTTGCTCCGGACAAGGTGTGAAGGGGAGAACTGGGAGAGGGTGGGAAGGAGAGAAAGAAAGAGACAGTCAGAGAGACAAACACTCCAGTCTTATCTTATTATCTCAAAAGGGCTTCAGACTGGAGACATGTGCTTTCCTCTGGCAAAAGATCCAGGAGAGGAAGACGGATGTGTGCTTCTCCCGGAAGCATCTGCCTGGAATCTGAAAGTGTCTTCAATTCCATTCTTCTCTAGCTGAAAGTCTAGGTGTGCAGCAGCAGGCTCGCTCCCAAAGGCCTGTCCTGTCACACTTGACCTACCAACACATGTGTGCACGTCGGGGGCTCACACCCCGGCCCCACTGCCTGCTCTTAGAAGCTCCAAGGGGGAAGGGATACATATTCATCAAGAAGATACTTCTGAGAAAGTATATTCAATGTAATAGGAAGCTTACTTTATCCAAATTTCATACAATTTCCTCTACCTTTTGGAATCTGACTCTGCAAAAGAGAAAGATGAAAACTGTCTCAAACCAAAGCAAGATGCCCTCCGTCCCATGGCCTAGAAAGTGAGGCAAGTTTGATAGTTTTGCTGTTTGTTATAGATTTGTTCTTGCCCTGAGGAACAGCCTCAGGCCATGGTCAAGAACAATCAGAAAGATTCACCTACTGTAGTGCTGATACAGAATCCTTAACTGTGTTTTGAAAAAGGGCCTGACAGCCTCATCAGAACCAAGAAAAGCTGTGCCTTGAATTTCCATTTACTAAGAAAACCTTTCAGCTATGTTCCAGCTCGGTATTTCAATCAAAGACTATAAGGGGATCTTTAGAAGGAAAAGCAAATGAGTTCCTGGGGCTTCCTTATCCTCTAAAGGTTGGGAGATAGCTACAGTAGGGGAAGCCATGGCTTAGCGGTAATATGAAGGACATACATAAACAAACCATTAGCTCAATTCGGACTAGATTCTTCTTATCCCTGAGCTACTTTTATAAGCAGGGCCCAAGATTAAAATAAGGGAACTATTTTGTTCCCATTCAAAGTCTTATTGGCTATGAAGTAATGACTTTTACAGGCAGATGTGGCACATGCCTTCAATCCCAGCACTTGGGAGTCAGAGGCAAGTGGATCTCTGAGGTCAAGGCCAGCCTGGTCTACAGAGTGAGTTCCAGGACAGGCAAGGCTACACAGAGAAACCTTAAATTGAAAAACAAAACAACCAATTCATAAAAGCAGTGATTTTTAAAACTCTGGTTTTGCCGTGTGTTCATGCCCACATGACAAAAGGGACATTTGCCGCAGTACACCATGAGAGGTCAGAGCACAACACGGAGTTGGTTCTCTCTTTCCCTCTTTATGTAGGTTCTAAAGATCGAACTCAGGTTGTCCGGGTCACACAGCAAAGCCATTTGCTGGCCAAGCGGTAATGATCTGTAAAAGAGTTTTGCTTCTAGATGGTAAACAAGTCTTTGATCTTAGTGTAGTATGAAATCATCTCCTGTCAGTGCTATTTGTAAATATATTCTTAAATGATACTTCTAAACTCCAAACTCCAAATATCAGTTGGGGAGAAGGGTTTATGGTTTTCACAAGTTTTTGATTAAAATGAAAAGAACAGGAGCATCCTGCGACCTTTTTTCCACTTCCGCATAGAAGGTACCTGAGGAAGCAAGTCAGGTAGAACAATTAACTTCTCAAGGGAGACAGGGGCAACCGAGCAACAGCTCTGCTGGGAAGTCTATCCATCCTACCCAGGATCAAGTGAAGGACAAGCCTCCAGCACTGAGTGCCCCGTGGGCCTTCCTCTCCCTGTTACAAGGAAATGCACACAGATGCATCTGGTCAGTGATACAGACAGACGGAAGGTACGTGGTTCTACTCCAGTCCAGTTGGTAGAGCGCTTGCTTTGCATGGATGAAGTCTGGGTTTCAATTCCTAGTATCATATAAACGGCCATGGCAAAGACCTATAGTCCTAGCACTTGGGAAGTAGAGGCAGGGTGATCAGAAGTTCAAGGTCACTCCTGCTCTGTAGTAAGTTTAAAGCCATCCAGGGATACATGAGATTTCCCCCTCTCAAAAAAAATAGAAAAGAGAAAGTATTTGAGCAGCAAGATGGATTGGGATGGATTGGTGGGGGAAGGCCCTTGCCACCTAACCTTACTACTTGAGTTGGGTTGCCAGGACTCATGTGGTGGAAAGAGAACTCCCAGAAGTTGTCCTCTGAACCCCACATGCTTGGCATGATACACGTATCCACGCAAGTGTGCGTACACACATATAAACACACACACACACAGATACACACACACACAATTTAAAAATAGCTAAAGTACTTGATTCTGCTGGGGACATGCATATTTATATATCTTCAGATGATGATTCAAAGGGCTTACTCCAGAGAGGCTATAGGATGCCACTGACCTTCAGAAGCCACTGAGTCAGCATGAGCCATAGGTCCAGCATGAGCCATAGGTCCAGCATGAGCCATAGGTCCAGCATGAGCCATAGGTCCAGCATGAGCCATAGGTCCAGCTGCTTCCATTCTTTGAGGGGGTAGAATGACCTTGAAAGTTTAAACTGGAGTATGTGTAGCAAATAGGAAACACAAGATGAGAGAGGCCCAAAAGCTTTCATTCTTCCTGGAAACTGCAGCCCAGGAAGCTACAGAGCATGTGTGTAGCATGAACGGCCCGTGAGGGTGCGTTCATTTGGGTTGTCACCAAGAGCTCAGGGGGACAGAACCTTCCACGTTGTGAAACTTCGAGACCATAGAAAACCGTTGTAGCACTGATCACCACACCAAGCCCTTCCCTGCCCTCCTCTTCACCACCACTGAGCACTGAGAGCCCTTCCTAGGTACCAGGACTGCACTAAGCATCGACAGCATTCTTTCTATGGACCATGCACAAAAGTATTACAAAGAAGCCTCATTTTATAGGTGGAGGCGCAGTGGGCTGGAGAGTAGCTTGGCCAAAGTCTTACAGCCAAGAAGCAGTATAGCTCACTCTCATGCTTAGACCGGCGGTCTGAGGCCATGGGACCTCAGGGCCTAACGAGGAAGGAGAAACCAAGCTATGGCTTACCTTTTCAAAAGGTCTGGGGAATGAGGAACAGCATCAGTCCTGTAGTTCAGATTCCTGGGTTTAAGCATACATTTTCTACTTCGATGTGTGGATATAATCACATGACCCTATGTAGCTCGGCACCCAGGTCCCACAGTGGGTCAAGAACCCTGGTCCCACAGTGGGTCAACACCCCCCCCCCCTTCACATTCTCTTCCCTTGGGCAGGCTATTTTTGTCTTGTCTAACATGGGAATGGTCACTGGGCCACCTCACCGGGCAGCTCTCACATGTGATTTCCCAGTGGCACAGGAGTCTACACACACGGACGATGGCTGCTACTTGATGCTATCCCACTAGACTTCCGAGCTCTCTCACCTTCAGAGGGCTGTTATCGGGGCAGGACTTCCAGAGGCAACACAGACACAGGACGGAATGTCCAGGCCGCGGAGGACATGGTCACACACAGCTCACACCTCACTCACTTCTCCCCTCTGTCCCTTCCTCTGCTCTTTGTTGCAGTTGTCATTAAGTCTCCCCAACTCAGAGAACTGTGTCTGTGATGACGTGAGTGACCACTCAACATGGTGCAAGTATCCTAAAAGAGCTTCTGAGGAAGGCTGGAACAAAGCCCTCTTACATTTGGCCACATAGCATCAGTACCAGAAACGTTCATGTTTTATGGGGTGATCTCCCCACTATTCAACTCAGGGTGCTTATTCACTTGGCATACATCGTAATTCCTAAAGAAAGCTCTGGAAAAGGGCATCTCAACACAACAAGAACTAGAACATTCTTTCTCTACATACTGTCACTTAGAATATTCTTTTAAATTCTTTTTTTGCTGCCTACTGGGGGCTGAATGGCGTTTAAACTCAATAAGCTCATTTCTATGTGGTAGGAAGAGACCTACCAGCTGTCACTTCAGGAACTCTGGATGATCTCGACCACTCCGTTCAACCTTGACCTTCCTTATTAGCAATCAAAGTTTTTCTAATAGTCATCTAAAGTTCTTGACATAGGAATTTTAAGAAGCACATATAAAACAAGACCAGCCTGAAAACCTTGAACTTTGTGAGCAATATACCAAATTAAAATAAATGGTCTTCTTCACGGTCAGTTAAAGTTGTTCACAAAGACTTGCTTTCTTTCTTCTGCTGGCATGTGGATCCTTATTGGTAAGGAAGCCAATCAAATCCTTCTTAGTAAATAGGTCAAACGATGCCACCAAGGCATTAGGAAAGAATTCCATCATTTTAAAGGCTGGAGGCCAAGAATAAATGAAACAATAGAAAAATCACCACAGAAAAGACCAATACTTCTAAATCTTTACTTCTGTGTGTTCCTCATCTCTGGTACGAAATGAGATTGACTCAGGCCCTCATGAGTCCAAAATGTCTTTTGGCCTCAGGTAAGCCACTGCAGGTGACTGTAGGTATTTAACTCCACAGCTGCCCTTCTGGAGCCTTTGGGGACTTCATTAATTCCTCTGACAGCTGTTTGCCAAGGGCATAATCACAGGCATCCCCAGCTAAGGAACCACATTATCCCAGGAGGCTGCTGGGCAATACTTTACATGGCTTCATCTTGTTCACACTATAAAACTGTGCTGTTTCCAGTGCCCAGGAAGACAAGTAGTTCTGGAAGAAAGTCTCTGTTCATTCCATCACAGGGGCCAGGACATTAACTTCCTCTCAGGTGCGGCCGGCCTCCATGGCCCTCCTTTAAAAGGTGCTTCATGGGCAAGTGAGGATGCCTTGGCCACCTCATGCCTGCTTTGTGTTTCTAGAATCTCAGGAGGAAGCATGAAGACGGACCCCAGTTCCAAGGGGCCCAGAAACCAGACACCTCAATATGTTTCCAGCTCATGAGAAGCCCTCAGAAGTAAGCTATGTAGCTTCAGGCTAAAGCTGCCCTTCTGACCTGAGTTCCTCTAGCAATGCAACTGATGTCCTTGTGTCTGTCCCACACTAAGACATTTTAGCAGAAACCATTTTTCAAAGGATTGCTGATCAGTGTAAACACGAAAGTCAAAGGTAAAAAAAGTCCCAACCTGGCCACACACAAGTTAGTAACCCTGGGCAGGTACTGCCGTTTGGGGGTCACCTGAGCTTTCTTCTCCAGTCTCTAGCCAGCTCCTGCCTTTTCTCCTGAGAAGCAAAGGTAATGAGGTCCTTCCAGAGATGAAGGCCTGTAGAGACCTGATGTGCCACTGCTGACGTCACTCGTAGAGTTAAGAGCTGTGGAGCCAGGTGGATGGGAGTAATGAAAACTCTGTAGCTGCTGCAGCCTCGGAGCTCTCAACTACCAGGTGAGGATGAAATACTAACCCAGCTTGTGTGAGCGATCAAATGGCAAGAAAGTGGTTAAAATAATGCTGGCACTATTTACAAATGGTGCCTTCTCGTAATCCACGACTAACCCCGTCTTCCTGTTTTATCAAGCAGTTTTCAAAATGTGCTTCGTTGGCTTTCAGGCCATTCACCTTCGGGGTGGGGTGGACAAACATGGTTACACATCTCACTTATTCCTGTCAGCCACATGTGGAAAATCTTATTATCTTTTTTATGTAATTGTTCAAGAAGGTCAAGTGGTTGCTAGGTGGCCGCCAGAACTCAAAGTCAGTCTGAGTGACTCAGATATGGCTTTCCACTGCATCCAGCTCCTAGTTAGAAAGCAGGGGAGTTAAAGCTTCATTACAAAGTTAGAAAGTCAACTATCATATAGGCATATGGATCCAGAACAGACACGGACTAAATCAATCACGGCTCAGCTCTGATGGTACCCAATTCTTGACCTCTTTGCCCTGCCCCTTCCATCCCCTCCTTTCCATTCCCAATCCTGCGGTCTCTGAGCATCTCTGGCCTATTTCCACCAACATGTCATGTGCACACCCCAGCAGGACACACAAAACTGTTAGCACAATTACCTCACGATAGCTGCTGGTAGACCCTTCCTGTTACCCCTAGGGCAGGCTCATCTGTCGACTACTATACTTTAAAGGGGGCCCAGAATTCTATCAGGATATTAGACAGTGTTACTTCAGAATGTGATCTATAGTACAGGCAAGACCACATCTTAAGAAAAAGCATTTCATTACTGGGTGTCATTAGAAAGCTATTTAACTGAAATATACTGGTATCACTGTGAAATGACTTGTCATGTCTACTACGACACGCTCTTGTATCATTATGCAAATGCTCACACTTTCACCCACATGACTTCACCACAGCTACTGGCTCATTATAACTCCCTCTGTGCCTTCTTTATCTTCCCCTAGTCCAACCAGACCCAGCCAGTAACCAGAACAAGAAGGAAAAGAAAAGGGCAATACTTTAAAGACATGTTGCAATGAAAGTGACATGCGGATCTTTGCGTTTCCTGCTTGACAGGCACTCTAACAAAGCCTAGAAGCCGTGGCATCAAACAGACTCACTGGCCCATTTAGCCTTAGCAAGATTATGGAGAGCAACCTAAAATCCTAGTAGTGCTAAGAGACTTTGTCCAAGTGGGTAAAACACGTTCTGCCTATGTAACCACAGGATAGACAGTTCTGACGAGCAAGGGCCTCTGATTCTATTTAGCCATCAATGACCCTTTACATCTGATAAAATCAAGCTGTGCTGTTGTCAACCTTGGGACACTTGTGGAGGAAAAGGGAAAGCTGACAATTATTCTTGTGAAATCTCATCCTCGGCCTCTGCCTATACAGAAACAAACTCAGGAAATGAAGCATCCATGAACGGTACATTAATTTGGAAGAGAAAGACACAGATCACTCCTGAGACAAATCTGTCTGTTCCCATGAGCAAACACTAAATGAGACCCAAAGAATGGGGTGTGTGTGGGGGGGGGGAGGGTTTAGAAGGGGTAGGGGAGTAGTTGACCTCAAGCGCCCCAACATTTTTCTCTCTGCAGCTTTTGAAACCAGTTACAGTTTCTTTATCTTTATTAGGTCATTTTCCTCATCAAACTAATGAGTCACCCAAACTGAAGGCTTACTAAGATGTTTACGTTTGGAATAAATGAGTAAAGTCCTAGTAGGACCCTAAGACCGGGCAAAGCAAGTGTGTGCAAACCTCTCTGCACCAGTCCCTAGCATCTCCATCGCTACCCTTCTGGTCTTACGGAGGGACAGCTTTCTGGCGATTATGAAACAAGATGTGCTTTTGAAATTATTAGGCTTGTTAAAACCAAGTGTTGTTCAAGATAAGAAGCCAATGGAAGCCTTGCATCCAGGGACGAGAAGGTAAAGGGAAACTGGTCTGTTGAGGCAGCATGCACAGCCATCGCATTTTCCGACAGTTCTGTTGGGCACATACAACTGGCGTGAACCATGGCTGGTGGGTCGAGAGCTGACTCCTAAGTGAACCCAAGATGGAAAGCCCGAACAAGACAGCTGTGAAGGGCGCACCCACACAGCATCTGGAAAGTATCTGAGAAGACATGCTTCCCTTCAGACCACTGCCATCTGGTGAACTTTTCCCAGTGGTCAAGCGGGCTGATTACTAAATTAGCCGGTAATGCAGTATACACCAACCCGCAGCTATAGGCCAAAGGAAAGTGTGATAGGAGAATCCCTGTGGTGGGATTCGGGAAGAGTCTAGAGATAGCAAGGCATTTTGTCGCTACAGCTCAGGTAGAGCAGATGGGACCTCCTTCAGAGACACAGAAGGAGGAAGCTCTGCAGATCCACGCACAAGAGCTGCTGAGGAATCACTCCCTCATGAAGACACACTGAGTATGCCAAAAGTCAGTGCCAACCCAAGCTGGCTTCTTGTGTGATGTCTACAGCTTAGAATAAACTGCTTAAAGTCTCCACCTCATGGGGAAGCAGATCCCCATGGTGTAGGCAGGAGCTCTTTTCAAGCACTGTCTGCTTTCTTCACTTTTAATTTACAGTGAGTTCAAACGTTAGAATGCGAATGCAGCGTTGAGGGTCATGCATCATTTATCACCACTGAGAATGAAAACAGTCCCAGTACTTGGGTGGATGAGCTGGGAGGATCTTGAGTTCAAAGCAAGACTGGGCTATATAATGAGACTGGGAGGGAAAGAGGGAGAGGGAAGGAAGGAAGAGAGGAAGGGAAGGAGGGAGGGGAGGAGGAAGAGGGAGAGGAAGGGGAGGAGGGAGGAAGAACAGACATCATGTACTTTCCACACCTGGTTTTGATAATCTACAGATAATCTCAGCTGCTGTAGGTGGCCTGGCAGGTTTGGTCCCCTGCTGTGTGTTGTAATGCTAACACTGGTCCCAGAGGTCTGGTTGCCTCAAGGACCAAGGAGATCCTCTCTCCCGTACACCAAATGATGCTATGTAACCTTGCTCCTTAATTTAAAATTATTGGTTGAATAAAGATGCCTGCAGCCTGTAGCTGGGCAGAAGAGACAAGAGAGCTCGGGGTCTGAGACAGCGACCATGAGGAGGAAAGAGAGGAAGAGAAGAAGATGCCATGGGACAGGGGAATGGTGAGCACACGGCCATGAGGCAGCCTGTTGGAGTACGAGCAGCTCAGGCAGGACACAGGGTTACATCTCTGGTTACTGACAGGGAAGTAGACAAACAGCATAGAGTTGATATCTGCCCAGACCTAATGCTGTTAGGGCTTATTATAAATATATGGGTTTTATGTCTTTTACCTGGGAGCTAAATGATCCAAGGCAGGGTAGAAACCCAACTAATATTAACTACAACAGTTGCCAGTTGGGAAGCATCATTCTACAGCCATACTGGGCCTCTACCAGGCTGACAGTCACATGGGCACTGATAGGGGGGAGGGGTCCGCTGTTCCTCACAGCAAGTGCTTCTGAGGGGAGAGTGGTGATTGTCAAGGAGGCTGAACTCGCTTGTCTTCCTCACAGCAATTTAAAACAAACAAACAAACAAACAACAAAACCACCAAACCAAACAAACCCTCCAAAACAATCTACTACCTTGAAGTATAACAAGGAGCGAGACTTCCAGGCCCCAGAACTACAGAAAGGCAAGCATGATGGGTACGAGCCAAGTCCCTCGAGATTCCTAGGCCTAGTTTTCTACCCATACTTTTAAGACTGAGCCTGAGGCATGAAAGGCGTCAGCTACTTTCCTCGGGCAACATTAATACACATAATCTAATGTTCATGATTAAAAGTGCCTTTAAAACAAGACTCTACAAGGTCCTCAGTCTTGGTCCATGCCTCCACAGGACCACAGTTCATAAATATACCAGGGTGGCCACATTAGCTGAACTGTATGGATAACAGCCTTGGATAGTAAGTTAAAGTTTGAATAAGCAGTGTTGTCTTTATGGCACATGTGGGAGAGGTGAAGAGCTTGGGGGGGAGAGTCAACCTGCAGAAGCAGGAGGACCAGAGATGAACACACAAGTATGTGTGGTAGAAATCGGGAGCTCCATGCACAGCCCAGAGTAGAAGGGCTGGAAAGGGTTCACCCTCACATACTGGTCACGGCTGTGTCCTGGTCCTTCCCTTTCACAGGCAGAATGAGTGCATCTGACTGGCCTAAGGAAGCAAGAAGATAAGAGAGTGATCTCATTCCAATTGCTTTCCCCAAAAAAGTATACAAAAGCAGCAGATGCTTGCGAAGAGTTTCTCATGAGCTATCTAACAACATGGCAGAGATAGGTACTCACCCAACCACAGGCATGGTTTCCCCCACTGACAAGATGACCAGACATTAAAGGGGTAAGTAAAGTTGCCCAGCATCTCAGAGCTAGTCAGTATGAGAGCCAGACACTTGTCCTGCTCTTGGCACTTGTGCAAGTCTACTTTTCTGACAGAAAGGATATTTATAGATCACCAGACATGTACAGGGCTATTGAGACCTTTAGCAGGACAGAGAAGTTTAACTCTGCTCCCCTAAGGAGAGTCAGTCAATATGGAGATACCCTTCAAGTAATAACTTAGGTTAAACTGGTCACTTACTAACTACAAGGCCATTAGATGAAGTATTAGTTCTTCATTGAATCATGTGCTTGTGTGTGTGTGTGTCCTGTGTGTAGTGTAGTTGTGAAAACAGAATGCAACCAAAGAATGGCTGGGTAAAGTGTGAAGGTATGAGGACCCATACTGATCCCCAGTACCTACAGAAGGGGCAGGTGCAGTGGAGTGCACTTACAAGCCAGCTGTAGGAAAGCAGAAACTGGAGAATCACTGGAATTCAGTCACCAGCCAGTCTAGCCGAATCAGTAAGCTCCAGGTTCAGTGAGAGACCCTGCCTCAAAAAATAAGCAGGGAAAAGACCGAGGAAAAACCTGATGTCTACACACACACACACACACACACACACACACACACAGAGGCATCCACATGCACACAAATGCATGCACACATACAAGTGCATGCACACACATGCATCCACACAAGCGCACACATGAGCACACATGCATATGTGTGTGTGTATACACAGGAACAGACATGTGCAAAACTCAACAAAACCCCTCCTGCTACATGCACATAAATAGATGATATTATTCACCCACGTATCTGGTGCATAATCACCACGTAACAACTTAGCTGAACTTCCATACCGACACGCTAATAGTGAGGGTTTAAACACAATGTTGGACAGTTCAGAGCGGCCCAGCAACTCGTGAAGTCTTTCTCTTCACTGTTTGGGAAGGGATTCTGTAGTTTAAGTGTTCTCCTGGGATATGTAAGAACGAGACCCCAAAAGACAAAAGGGGACATATTTACAAGTCGGTAGAAGAATTCACTTAAAAATGCAGTGCAAAAGTTAAAGACAATTTTTTTTAAAAAACCTGGCATTTACAAGAGTCCGTTTGATTCTAGAAAGCCAAACATTCCAAAACTACTAAATCACATATAGAATGGACAGCCTCCAAAGAAAGAATATAAATTGCATGTCACATCTCAACTGCAGAGAAAAGACAGCTGACGAAGTCAGCCTACTGAGCGGGGTCTAGCTCTGGGCTCTTTCCTCTCCCTTATCCTGGAGCAGGGTGGAAGCCCTCCTAACCTCTCCCCCTTGCCAACCATTCTTTCTCAGACACCAGAGAACAAACTTAGTATCTTTTGAATTCACATTCAAAATATACAAATAATCAGCAACACCATCTAAACGTGGATGATAGATATTTTCCAGATGCACTTCAAACCAGGTTCTAAGGCAGAAGGAAAAAAAAGAACGGCCATGAGCAGACATCCATCCTCTCGTCAAGACACAGGGGTTCTCCTTCCTGGGGATGGACTATATTTTTACAACAGACTTCTCTATTTTCCTCACTGACTGCTCCAACCACAACACGAAACAAGCATCTGAAATAGTGAGTCATCTATTGGCTTGACGTTGAAGCACAAGATCAAACGCAGGCGACACCATGTCAGAGCCTGAAGTAACTATAACAGGATGAGTGGGCAGATTTCGGCCACCAAGAACCTGTAAGCCCTCGCCATCTTGGTGGAAGAGATCCCCAAGACAGGCACAAGACACATACTCCTGACTGTTCAGGATGGTACCAGAGAAAATCTACATCATTCTTTCTTTGATAACCTTTCAAGGGAATGCTTCACAGGGAAAGTCTAACTGTGAGCACTTCTGGCAAAGGAGGGTCTGGGAGGAAGAGGGTTTGAGGTGACAGTGCGCAATATTCCTTTTAATTTTAGATTTAAAGTAAATTTGTTCCTGATTGTATCAGAAACAAAAGTCGAAGCATTCTTTCATCGGTTAAAAACACAGAAAAAGCTCTCCACTGTGCCTGTTTCAAAATGAAGAAATGGATTATGGGAATTACAATAAATGACCAAAGACATCAGACCATATATCTCTCCTTCCAAAACATCATTATGACTCCAGTAAAAGCCAGACAGGAGTCATTTGAAATTAAATTTGGAATCTGTGCAGCTATAGATTACTTCTCAAGAAAAATACAGAAGGCTCCGATTCTGAAAGACGAGGCTTATGGGAAACATGAGCTCATCCTGCACGGGCCATCTCCGTAAGAAGATGGAGGGTAAGAAGCCATTTACAAATACCAAGTGAGACAAGGGGATGGAGTGAACCCTTCTTAGATCAACCTGGGATTCTTCTCTACTCATTCCAACTCCAACCCCATGTAAAAATGCCACATACCAGTTGAAACCTGTCCAAAGATCCCTGCTCCCTCCCACAATCCCTGAACCCTATGTAGAAATTCAGCAGCTGAAAGAAACTCTCAGAAAGTAAATGAAAGGTGGGGCCCAGCACCCCCATTCTGATGCTGGGTGAGAAGTGTGTTGTCAAGTGGAATGACTTCACAGTACGAAAGGTTTGCAATGGCTCAGGGGAGACAGGGACAAGGAGCTTTGGAAAGAAGAAACCTCTAGAAACAATGTTTCCTCCTCCACCACCTCTCCTGTCCTGGAAGCAGAGAGCAGAGGAGGAGTTGGAAAGGGGGACAGGAGAGTAAGGGCCATGCATTCACTGGCCGTTTCGCAGACAGGCATTATGGTGTGTCTGTCCTATGGGATGGGCTTTATGTAAACAGCAGCATGAGCCCTGAACTCTAGAGACATGTGAAGGAATTAATTCAGTGCTCTACATTTCAGAGGTATTTGTATCACCAGACACCTACGTCCCACCCCCTCACCCCAAACATAATGAATCAACTTCCAGGATGCCCGGCTTACCAATGAGTTAGTTACTCACTAGAACCTGACAACCCAACAAGCTAAACAATGGAAGCTACCGTCAGAATAACACAGACAAATACATAGATTCCTTGAGGTAATCCTGACTTAGTTACACAAACAAGTATCCTCTGAGACCAGGGATCCTATACCATGTTCCCAGAGGTTGCAGTAATACACATGTCCCAGCTATTCATGAAGCCGAGGCAGGAGGATGACTGGAAACTCGGAAGTTTAGGGCCAGTCTCTGCAACATAGTGAAATACCATTTCATAAAGAAAAGAAAAGCCAGGTAAAGCTGTATCATAAAAAGATCGCCATGTCTCTTCATGGGCCCTGCCTGCAAGTTCAAAGATTAAATGAATAACAATCATGGAGCTTCCCAGGCTAGCCTCGGGACTTTGCCGGGTGGTGGCCTGGCACAGGAAATGACATACAAAAGTGGCCCCAAGAGGACACAACTGTCTGCTTGTGTACTACTTCAGCCATTACAAAAGATTCCTGTCCCCTAAGACCCATGACTTTTCAAACTGCCCACTAATTCTTGGTGATTTCAAGAGTTCTCTTTTGACAACTAGAAGAGACAAGCTGAAGTGACTGTCTTGAGAGAAACTTCTAAAAGAAATATGTCTCGGTGACCAGGGAAATCATGAGCTGTGGCCCTTGCCCCTCCACTCTTCTCATTGATGAATGAGGTGCAAACTTATTCAAACTCTTCCAAGTGCCATCCCAGGGAAGTGGGGTGGGGGCAGCATCCACTCAGGGAAGTTACTGTGAATGACTCAAGATGACAGTGTGGTACCTGCTAAATTCCTAAACCATTGTCCACCTTGAATGACCTAAGCAGACATCACTTGTAACAACTCTGGTTATCCTCCCAACACATAGCCTCAGCCACGCTTCGGAGGAAGGGACAATTGCAAGCTCTTCATTCAAGGATGGGGCAGGGAATAATCTAGGTCAAAAGATAATTCCTCCACTTCCTGATTTTCAGGCTTCAAAACCCAAGGTTCTCAAGGATGCAAATAACTACCCAATGTGCCCAAGATACCCACCTGGCCGGAGAGGTTCCTAGTGAAGGAAGCTGCTAACCAAAGCACAGGCTGGCTGAGAAACCGCTCTCTACAACGGAACAAAAATAGCAGATGACCAGGCCAAGGTTTTACTTTGGCCTGTATCTGAACTCAAATTAACCATTTTTTTTTTTTTTTTTTTTTTTTTTAAAAAAAGCCAACTGAAACTCTGAAAACACTAGAAAGTAAAAGGAATCACACTTAAACCAGCCCAACCATTTGTTCCAAGCTCGCATCAGAATGACCCTGGGGGCAGAGAGGGCACAGGAGTTGAGAGATCAGCCCTGGGAAGCCTCAGAGGAGAAACTGTGAAAACACAATTAAGTAAAACAACCCCGACCATTTGGCCCAGTGAAAAGAGGGGAAATGATGTGTCATGGAGAATGATTAAAACCTGGACCCTTAACTTCTCAGACAGAACAAACGCCTTCGCTTTGGGAGGTGATCTGGCTTGCCTTGAGATGTACTGACCTGAGCTGACTCCACCATGTTCACAAAATCACAGATGAGAAGGCAGGTCTCAGGGCAGATGGCACCAAGAATTTAGAGTCATGGAGCACTGACACAATTCCCCTGCCCAGGGTAGGTCCTCTCTAACCATGTGAATTCATGATGCTGAAGGTTCCCACATATATTAAACTTCATGGTAAACAAGTACAGACTAAACCCAGTAAGATCACCAAACACTTACATGGCAAATCTGCACAACCCCCAGGTTCAACAGCAGCAGAAGAGGAGAAGCCCCTTCTATCTCTCCATGCACATTCAGCAGGGCTGGATTAATTGCAAGAGACCTCGGGTTTACCCCATTGGAACCGAGCCAACAGCTAACAGGCTGGGACGGGCAAGAAACGTGAGGAGCTGTGGCGTGGAGGAATTGAGGGGACACCCACCCCAGCCTTTCAATCTTCTCAAAAGGAATGTCGTGTCCCTCAGATCACAAGCTCACCCATCAACGGAAACTCAGCTCTTGTCTCAAACACCATTCAACGATCAACAGCATGTACACAAAGGGGAAACTTTCCTTAAAGCCAAAACATTAAAAACGGTTTTTAAAATATGTTACTGTTGAGGCTTGAGCCATGGACGGGTAGTTAGGAACACTGATTGCACTTGCGGATGACTGGGATTTGATTCCCAGCACCCCCATAATGGCTCAACACCTGCACCTCCAGTTCCAGGAGTTCTCACGCTCTCTTCTGGCCAAACAGACTCAAGGAATACATGTGGCGCACTTTCAGACAGGCAGGCAAACATCACACATGAAATAAAAATAAATATAAATAAAAATAAAAAACACAGGAATATAAATATGAACACAGGAAAAAACAAGACATAACTTTAGGCTTTTCACTCCCAGATGCTTATGAAATAGGATGCTATGTTTAAGAAGGTCCACTGACGTTTCCAGAAGAGGACAGTACATCTGACATATATTCAGGAGTAACAAAGCACTGATGTAGACACACACCTACAGTTAAACAGGAAAAAACTGGCAGTGAAGAAAGGAGTCACGGCGTCTTTGGCTTTTCAGAATTATCCGGTCCTAAGATTACTGCTCATGTTACAGGCAAGCAAAAGGTACAGCATTTGCAAAGCCCAAGCCACTGAAGAGTCACACCCCCTACCTTCTGTACAAACTGATTTTAGATGTTTTTTTGATTTCATATTTATGTGTATCCACATGTATTTGTGAGAGCATAAAACCGTGCGTGTGTAGGTTCCCTGGAGACCAGAAGAGGGTGTCAGATCTGCCTGGAGTTACAGGCAGTTATAGGGCCACCTAACTGGGTGCTGGGAACCGAACTCAGGTTCTCTAGAAGACCTGCAAGCCTCCTGACCCCTAAGACAGCTCCCCAGCTGCCTGTAGAAAACATTTATGCAGGCTAATGAGGTAACAAGGTTGAAATAATCACAAACCTCTCAAGCCTGCTTTTTGTTTTTACCCAAATAAAACAACCTAGTGTCAGGGGACTGTGGCCAAAGTTTGCTCTGTCTATAAACCTGGCTGACACTTCCTAGATGATGTCAGCCTTATTTCTTTGTTCTTAAAGGAAAAGTGCTGCTCTGTAGGGGAGACTGCCTAGCTCATAAAGTCCCTTCACCATCAGTATTAATTCACGCACAAGCCCAAGAACTTGTCCTGGGCAGAGCAACTCAGATCCCAAACCCAGTGGAAGACTCAAAGAGGCCACGGCCATGAAGAATGGCCACGAGGAACAGATGTGCCTATCCGATACGAAGCCAAATTCCGAGGTCTAATGCCATTGGACCCCCAGCCGGAACAAATCTCTTAGCTCTAATTGATGAGATCTGCTTATGAGCTGGGCTCCGCGTCAATCAATCGATTCCTTCAAGAGTTCATTGTCTTATTTAAACCTCAATACCACCGTAGAACGTGGCAGCACATGCGTCTTACCACAATGGAACCCGAGGCTCAGGGGCATTTAATGATGGATTTGATCTCTACAGCCTGTGCTCTTAACCACCCCAGTGAACTGAATAAATTATTGATTAGCCCACAGCAAACAAAATCTTGATTCTGTGCTCCAAAACCCCCGCTCGTTTCTTTCCAGTAAAAAGGTTGCGAGCCCCAAAGACAATTTCTTTTCCTTCCAGATGTTTTTGTCTTGCTTTTCTGTCTCCTCAGAGCACTCTTGAAGCAAATGGGAGGCAGCAATAAATAAATAAGAAACAAAAGCTACAGCGTCCACATCTTTTATCAGCTCCCTCTGTGGAGAAATGCATTCCCAGGAAGGGGACCCCAAAGAGGGAGTAAATCAACCCCAGTCTGGAAAGACTTTCAAAAGAGGGGGATTAAGCATACAATGACACATAAAACACGAAACAGTAAATGAACAGTTCAAAATGGGCAGACTGTGGTTAATGCAATGTATGGCAATGCCAGATTACAACGGTGGCCAGTAGTTTAAGTGCGGTAGTTTTCACCCACCACTTAAATCGATAAGGCATTCATGCCCACAGAGAAACAGCGTCAAAACCAATGATGGGCATGACCACGGCCCACTGTTGCTGGAGTTGTGTTACTCCAACAGAAAAACACCTGGATGTAAAGAGCCTACACACGGGTTTCTGTGAGATCGGGGATGCGCATACTCAAGACAACTTGACGCCCACACTCCAACGGAGGACTGACATGATGCCTGATGTTCCGAGTTTCCAGAAGTCTGCTTTTAAAGGCAGCTGCTTCCTGGGCGAGAAGACAGTGCACACTCACATCAGCTGCGCTCAGGAGGTGCTCCCTTCCTCCTTCACTTAGGTCCTACGCCCAGCATTTAGGGACTCTCTAAAGCCCTCCAACCTAAACCATCTCACCAAACCACCAGGACTAAAGATGTGACTCAGGCTGGGAGACGGCTCAGTGGTTAAGAGCACTGACCACTCCTCCAGAGGACCAGCGTTCAATTTCTAGCACCCATATGGCAGCTTATAACTGTCTGGGATCTGACACCTCACACAGACATAAATGTAGACAAAAACACCAAAATAAAAATTAATTAAAAAAAAAAAAAAGGTGTGGTGACGTTCCTACAGGGATGAACTTAGCTTCATGTCTAAGCACTGTGTTACAGTCTTGCAATTTGACACCATGCTAAATTAACCTGTATGCCCAACAGACCCCTTGCTGGCCAGCTGGGCTGGCAGAACCAGTGAGCTCCAGGGACACAGGGGGTCCCTGCCTCCAGAGAATAAAATGGAGAAACACTGAGAAAGATACCTGATGCCATACTGTGGCCTCCCATGCGCACGTGTGCGCATGCACACTTGTACGTATGCGTACACACACCCACTCACAGAGCCTGGAAATGCATTTGCTAAATTTTACTTTATCAGAAGATAATGAGATATTCCCTTTTCTTCCATAAGGACAGATTGTCCAGCCCTACTGAAGACTGTGTATGTCCTAAATCTAGACATTTACATCATGGTATCAGGTATAAATTTCTCACATAAGGGAGAAAGTAATTAAATGAAACGTGTTGGAATGAACTATTCTACTCTCCTTGCATGCTAAATGGCAAGCATTCTATAGGACCATGTAGGTTAAGAAACCTAAAGCTGCTGGGCAGTGGTGGTGCATGCCTTTAATCCAAGCACTTGGGAGGCAGAGGCAGATGGATTTCTGAGTTCGAGGCCAGCCTGGTCTACAGAGTGAGTTCCAGGACAGCCAGGGCTACACAGAGAAACCCTGCCTCGAAAAACCAAAAAAAAAAAAAAGCAGCTTCAGTTTAAAAGAAATCATTCTTACCGATGCATATTCCCTTTGATCTGTCACAACAATTAACTCTGTAAAGAAGACACCACAAGCTGCAGACTGATTATCTTTGAGTTAATCGTCTCTGTATCTTGAAACCCCTCAGAATTTCAGATACTCCAAAGAGGAATCATGGTCCATACAATCTAGTCCAGAACTCTTCTGTATCTTTGAGCTACGCTGTCCATTTATTCTGCACAATCCCAACATAATGTAAAGTATCTTCAGCAGCTACATCCAGTAACATACTTTACAGAATTAGCTTCTCCTGGACAAGGTCTTATGAAATAGTAACAAAATCACTATCTGTCAACAGCAAAAACCTCTGGCCTGAAATACAGAGATCAGTTCAATTCACTCAATGCCTACTGAGTGCCCGGAAGCCCCAAAGTGTACCTGACTTAGGTTTCTTAAGGGAAATAAAACTTGACAAAATTAAGCCAGTAACCCTACGTCAGTCTATGGGCATTTTATTAAACTGCTCTATGAAACCGAAAGTCTAGGGGCCATGATCTCAAAGATTAAATTGTACCTTTACTCTAAGAATGAGTGAGTGGCCATCTGGTCTCCCAGGCACATCTCTATAAGAAGCATTAACTTATTTATGCCACTGGGGACTAGGCAGTGAGTTATTGCTCAGTGCTATTTAATGTACAAGAGTGAAATTTATTAAATGACAATGAAGCAGTAATTACTAAATGGTTCCCAGGTGGCTCAAAAAGTCAGTAATTAAATACCACTTACTGCACCTGGATTGTTAGTTATTAAATAGCACTGATGGAACAGTTCATTAAATGGTACCTTGGTGTCCTGAAGGGGCATTTCCATGTGGCCTGCCATGAGTGAACACAGTCTCTGGGGAAATCTAGCTGTTGCAGGGAACGTGAATCATCAGACAGTAGGCCACTCCAGAACGGTGTTGGCTATGCAGCTGAGCAAACACCTCATGCAATAACCTCCCTTGGAAGTCGCTGATGTTCCGGTTCGCCAGGCTGCTCAACTACCAGGTATAATAAGGTAATGTCCCAAAGGTTGTCCCAGGGCTGTCTCAAGTGTCAATCACACTCAAAGTTCCAGGGCATCCTCTCAGAAGTTTGTTTTTGACACACTGACATAGGAGCAAAAGATATTTAAAATTAAGTCGCAATCTAGTTAAAAGCTAGACATCACTGAACACATCTGCATTCCTAGAGTTTCCTGTGGCATGCAACATTTGAGTGCCAGCACACACACGCACAGATTAAAATCTGCCATGTCTCTGTTGTGTCTTTGATTCTCTCCATTTGATTGGTTTCTGCCTCTTGTTCTCATTTTATCCCAGAATGCCCTCTTCACCAGCCAGTGTATCCCTTCCCTCCACACAGCAAGCCCAGGCATGTCAATCAAAATTCCCTAAGAAAAATCCACTTCCCAAGACGGCTATGCCTGATGAGTCTAAATAATGAAAAACTCCACAACTACTTTAAACCCACTGTTTCATATTCCAGATAAGCTTACAATGAGAACAAGTTAGCACCCCAATCTTACCTGCTGTGATGATCTAAACCAGCAGACTCCATGCAGGGCCCACCCACCTGTGTAACTCCCAGACAAAGGCAGCACGTAACGAAAGTTAATATGAAATCACTCTGGGCAGTAAAAGAGCACACTGGCCAGAAGCTTTTAAAGGAGATATATGATATCCTTATCGTCGGATGAAAGTGTCAAAGAGTTAAGCAATGAACCAGTGAACTGGTGGAAAGTGTCAGGTGACAGGGGATGGACAAATGAGATCAAGGAGATAGAGTTCAAAGAGGGAGACACCGGGCCATTAATCACAGGGATCGGGCAGACTGTCCCACACTGAAATGCCTGGAGAGAGCACTCTAGAGGAAGCTTGAAAAGGGCCACGCATGCAGTGTTTCCTCATAAGTGCTAGAAAACACACCGACATAGAAATTTCTTGTAAAATTCAGCATTGGGTTTTACCATCCCCATCCAAGGACAGAGAACAATGGCTACTTTTGACATCCAAAGTTCTCGTAAGTAAACTTTAGAAATAACATGAAATATGGAGTTTCAAAGACTATCGAAAGCAGACACTGAAGGAGGACACTGCTTCAATTTTACAACCTTCATGGGACAATTAATTAAAGTCAAAGTCAAAAGAAGATGACTGCATACCAGAATAATGTGAAGAGAATGAATTCTCCATAGACAGTTTTGGTTTAACTCCTGGAACTATACAACTATCAAAACTTTTCACTAATCTACCTGAGTGGTTCGGGATACTTGGTGGGGCTGGGGAGGCAGTGCCAGTGTGAGTGTATGTGACAGATGACGGGGGGGTGCCAGTGCAAGTGTACAAGATGGATGTGTGTGCCAGTGCAAGTGTACAAGATGGATGTGTGTGCCAGTGCAAGTGTACATGATGGGGGTGTGCCAGTGCAAGTGTACAAGATGGGGGTGTGCCAGTGCAAGTGTACATGATGGGTGTATGCCAGTGCAAGTGTACAAGATGGGGGGGTTGCCAGTGCAAGTGTACAAGATGGGGG
>JADRCH010000005.1:11629651-11695795 GCA_019843965.1 Rhynchomys soricoides | reverse complement strand
GTGCCAGTGCAAGTGTACAAGATGGATGTGTGTGCCAGTGCAAGTGTGCATGATGGGGGTGTGCCAGTGCAAGTGTACATGATGGGGGTGTGCCAGTGCAAATGTACATGATGGGGGTGTGTCAGTACAAGTGTACTTGTGTGTGTTTGTGTACATGATGGGAGGCTTACAGATGGTGTGTGCGTGTTATACATGTGTAGAGGTGAGAAGAAAACTGCTACAGTTTATTCTATCCAACCCAGGGCTGTGCATCTAATTCCCTTACCCACTGAACCCATCAACAGTCATTCTTTCTTTCTGAAAAGTCACTACTGTCCTTTTGGGACTCCCAAATGGAAGCAGGCTGAATCTTTGTCAAGCACCTCTGACCATCCCTAACATGACCAGAGCTACCTTCACCTACCCATCCTGTAGTGGGCAGATCAGACAGAGCAACATCCAGCTATACGTTACCTGCAGCCACTGAACATCAGCCTCTGCCTGCTTCACAACCTCACACAAGGTATCCTTGTATGAGCACTAGGGTTCTACGAGGCCTGCACAGGACATCACGGCCTTACCTCAAGCCCTCTTGGCTCTCTGAACTCAACCCAGGGCCCTGAGTAGACAATGGCCATCGAATGGAACCTCACAGAGAAGGGAGAGAGTACGACGCCCAAGCTATCCTGGCCTCCTGCACTCCTCTATAGATTTAGCCAGCAGGCAGTGGAGAAAGGCTGCCTGGAGACAGTGCACATGTCCACCAAGTACTAGGAGGGCGGTATACAGTGGCAGATCCAGAACAGTGGTCCACACTACAGGATGTGGGGAGGAGCCTCCCCTTTACCTGTCACCGATTCCAAGAACAAGGGGGATCTACAAATAAGATACCAAGCAAATGGGTCTATTAATCTAAACACAAACACACTCCAGGCACAGTGCACCATCAACAGAGCCTCTACGCCAGTCTCTAGTCAAGCAGCAAAGAAAAGCACTATCCTGACCTTCTCCCACAGCAGCCCCTCCCCCACCCTCCCCAGCCCTCTGCTTTCCCATCCATGTATTCCTGAATAATTCTTTATTCGTGATGAAAATGTGGTTTTAAGCCACATAAAGAGACTACACAGACACCCTAACAAATATGTGGTGAAGAAAAGGCAGGATTACACCATGAGTAGACAGGCATACGGGGTGCATACGGGGTGGTTTGATTATACTTGGCCTATACAGAGTGGTACTGTTAGGAGGTGTGGCCTTGTTGGAGGAAGTGTGTCACTGTGGGAGTGTGCTTTGGACGTCTCCTCCTATGCTCAGGCTCCACCCATTGTGGAAGAGAACTTCCTCCTAGCTGCCTGAGGAAGACAGTCTTTTCCTGCTTGCCTTCGGAACAAGAGGCAGAGCTCTTCAGCTCTTCCAGCACCATGCCTGCCTGGATGCTGCCATGTTTCTTGCCTTGATGATAATGGACTGAACCTCAGAACCTGTAAGCCAGCCCAAATTAAATGTTCTTGTAAGAGTTGCCTTGGTCATGGTGTCTCCTCACAGCAACGGAAACCTTAAGGCAGAAGTTGGTACCAGGGACTGGGGAACTGCTGTGATAGGCCTGACCGTACTTTTGCTTGGAGGAATGTAAATTTGGGGACTTTGGATTTGGAAAGTCATGGAATAATTTAAGTGGATTTGTTTGGGCCATCCTAGTAGGAATATGGAAGACATTGGTGCTGAGGGTGATTTGAACTCTGCTGATCATTCTTAATGATATTTTGGTGAAGAATGTTGTTTATTACTCTTGTCTGAAGAGTCTGTCTGAGGCTAAAGTAAAAAGATTTATGTTTATTGAATTGGCAAAGGAAGTCTCAAAAAAACCCAGCATAGATTTTGTCCTCTGATTTACTCTTATGAAGAGCATTTTGATTAAGTGTAGTAAACTTCAAAAGGAAAAATACAAAATATATAATTCAAAGAGTAAAGGGTCACCAGAAAGTGGAATAAAGCTAAATCCTGTCCAGCTTGAACAGAGCAAGCTCCAAGGAAAAAACAACTTAGGCCCAGGCATGGTGGCACATGCCTTTAATCTGTGCCATACCTTCTGCTGGAGGAGCTGAGAGTTCTACATCTTATTCTGAAGGCAAACAGAAGACTGTCTTCCTCAGACAACTAGGAGGAAGTTCTCTTACTCAATGGGTGGAGCCTGAGCACAGGAGACCTCCAAAGCACACTACCACAGTGACACACTTCCTCCAACAAGGCCACACCTACTCCAGCAAGGCCACACCTACTCCAGCAAGGCCACACCTCCTAGCTATACCACTTCCTAAAGGCCAAGCATATTCAAACCACCACAGCACACTAACACAATGCTAAGTATATCTCAAATGCCAGAAGCAGAGTGTTTTGTCATTGAACTTTTACTGTGGAGATACAACATACGTATCTACTCACCCCAGAGAGACAGAAGCTATGACAGACCAAAGTAAAAATGGCCCCGAAGTCTAACCTAGTGAACCATTGAGTTTTTGGAGGGTCACTTTATAGGAATATGGGTGCAGGGTTATTTATAGAAGCAGCAGTGACTCCAAGACAGCTGCATCACCAAGGCCCAGCCCAGCATGGGTTGTTATGGGTCTGGGACACTCAGAGATTCACCATGACCATGAATACATTTTAATTAGAAGAGGTTTCATTGAATACTGGTGCCAGATCCTCATGGTACCAGGACTGCAACCAAGAGCACTCCCCAGATGCAGCAGCTAGCTATATCATCTTATAACTTATAAGGTTTATAAAGTAAAAAACCACAAGATTACACGCGTTCTGTTTATGTGTAGTTAGGGTCGAATTTTAACTTATGTCTTGCAGTTGTCCTAATCCTTAAGCAGAGTAAGCAAATTCAATTAGAAAAGCAGAAATTCCAGTTAGTCTTATCTTGCTAGAACAACATCAGCCAATTTAAGAAGTCTTCAACCTCTGGGGGGAAAAGGGGAAGTGGACAGGTAGGGTGTAGACTGTACAAGCTTAGGGCTTACATATGAGAGGCACTTTTGTTTTTAGGTCTCTCAAGCATAGAAAGTCTAAACTTTAAATGTAATATTAACCACCACAGGGTAACAGCTCACATTGAACCTAGGGCACACTGAACAGCTTGCAGGTTTGTGAGCACCCTTTCCAAGTGCCTTGGTTGTTCTAAACCTCTTCTAGGCAGCCCAGTTAGTTTCTGCATCTTCCATGGAGGCAGATTTTCTCCTGATAATCTTTCTGGCAGCTCAGCTTCCTTTTGTCTGAGAGGCACTCTTGGCATTTATTGTTTATTCTGGTAGGGAGAGGGCCTAGTGAATTTGTTCAGTTTCAGGAACTTCCTGAAGCTATATTGAGTTGTTTACCTTCCTGCTTAAGGAGCTTCCCGTAGGATGGAGTGTTTCAATAATCAGAGGAAACAGTTACACAGCACAGATACTGTTCTTGGTTAGGATCCCATTATTTAGTCATTGTTAAAGGGGGGGGGCACAAAGTGAATTAATTACCATGAGAAAACAAACAAATGGAAAAGGTATTAATCCTTTTAAGATACTAGTCTAAAATCAAACATAATCCAGCGCTCTTTCAGCAAGTATCTGGCTTGCCTTCCAAAACCAGAGCCCACTAGCCCAAGGCAGCACATCTGAACAGAGCTGTGCACTGTGTGACAGGGCTATGATAGACCAGAGCAGACAAGATCCACACAGGTTAAGGGGATGGGAGAAAAAGACTGTCAACACAGAAGCCACTGGACCTCCACCCTGGCCCATGAGCATTCCTGGCTACTCTCTCCATAACCAACTTGCCAGAGGGTTGGCAGGTGATCCCACATCTTCCCACACCCTCCCAGATGCCTAAGAACCAGGAAAACAGACACCTGTGGATGCCCTGCGAGGCAAGAGCATGGTGGCCAAGGACCTGCAAAAAGGCCTCAAGGCCGAAAGAGAATGAGAGCAGACATGGCTACAAATAAAGTTGGGGAAGCTGGCAAAACCAGACCACACCATGTGAGTGTGTCTCACAGGGAATTTGGACTTGATCCTAATGTGAGGATCAAAATTGCAAGGTCTTAAAGGAGTCAATACAGTTTGATTCATGGTCTAACTTACCTGCTAATAAAGGTGACAATTGCTGTGTATTCAAGGGATCTTGGGGAGCTCAAACTCTAGGCGTCACTGAAAATCCACTGCGACAGCTCAGGATATGCCTGCCAGAGCCACAGAACGAGTCCTCCTAATTCCATTTTTCCCATGTGCACTAAAGCCAAGCTTTCGGAGCAAACACAGGAAAGCAACTGGCTTCACTCACTAAAAGCCAGTCCAGGGTATGGTAGGCCTTTTCTGGGGAGTGAATTGCTTTCCGGAGCAACAAAGTATGCCACATACAAACTAACTTTTCTGTGTTTGTTTTTTTTCTCCAAAGACAAAAGAGAACAGCCAAAAAAAAAAAAAAAATTTGAAATAATAGACCAGTTGTGATGTTGCACACCAGTAAAGATGCCAAAGGTGCTGAGGCAGGAGAACAAGGAGTTTGCTGCCAGCTTGAACTACACACGGTCACTTACCGCCAAGCCTGAGTTCAATCTGGAGTTTGATCCAGGCAACCCACATGGTGGAAGAAGAGATCCAAATCTCCAATCTGACCTCTGACTTCCATGTGCATGCCATGCCACACACATGCCCACACATGTGTATGTATGTGTTTATGTATATTATGTATATATATTTATACACACACACAAATCTAATAAACATTTCTGAAGTGAGATCATGTAGTATTTCACCTAAAAAACAGTAACATTCTATTACTAACTTAAGCAAAGTTAGCTCTTGATTCACAGTAGTGAATTTCCAACCATCTATTACTATTCAAATTTTGCTACTATGAAGATATTTATTCACATAGTTGTGTAATGTTATGAAGATAAATAATCACCAAAGCTTTTGCAAAACAACAACAACAACAACAAAAAGACATCTCTTCAGAAGTCCAAATCAGGAAACTACGCACCACAGCAAATTGCTTCAGCAGACCACGATTGGCATCTTTCACTTGAGGAATGCCCCTGTGTAATCAGCCCTCCAGAACTCTGAAAAATATGTTACAGCACTTTACAAATGTCATCCTCATAATAACCCCATAAAGAGGGGTGAGTTTGCTATAAAGGCTCATTGGGCATGAAAGCTT
Source organism: Rhynchomys soricoides (assembly GCA_019843965.1). NCBI lineage: Eukaryota > Metazoa > Chordata > Mammalia > Rodentia > Muridae > Rhynchomys > Rhynchomys soricoides. Next base: position 11,690,614 of record JADRCH010000005.1, on the reverse strand, counting down.
GGCGCGGTTGTCCAGCAGCTTGTTCCAAAACCAATTATTAACATTAAATTTTAACAGCAACAAAAATAATTTGACAGAAAGAGTAAGCTAATAAGCAGTGAACTACCTACCTGTGGCACAGTCCCACCACACAAAGGCTGCCTCTCCTTGCCCAGAATTACTCCTGGGAAACTGGTCCCAGGAAAGAACGGTAGCCTGGGGCCTGGTGCCTGCAGCTGTGTGGAAAGCACTGAACTTGGAGGTCCCGGACTTAAGGAGCCCCAAGGCTGTCTCCAATGTGCTAGGGAAATTGTGATCTAATGAAAGAAAGCTAGAGGAGGGCCATCCTTCAGAATGCCCAGGGCAGACTCACTAAGAGCTTGAGGACAGACTCACTGACCCGTCTCCGAAATGATCTCCAATGTGTGCACATCTGCAGACAAGAAGCAACAAAGGACAAAGGCCTCCATGGTCTGGCAGCTGGACATGAAGATAACGTCTATTCTTAAGCCCTTTCTGCTGGGCAGTGGTGGCACACACCTTTAATCCCAGCACTAGGGAGGCAGAGGCAGGTGGATTTCTGAGTTCGAGGCCAGCCTGGTCTATAGAGTGAGTTCCAGGACAGCCAGGGCTATACAGAGAAACCCTGTCTCAAAAAACAAAAACAAAAACAAACAAACAAAAAAACCCCACAAAAAACAAACAAACAAAAAAGCCCTTTCCCAGGTACACCCAAGGGGCAGAGGTCATGCCTCCTTTTCCCATCTTCTACTAATGTTGTAGGCTTCATTCTGTCTCTCTTAAGCCACTGAGCATCGTGGGTAAGAGATGACTAAAGCTGGTCCAGGAAGACTTTCCCAGATTTGGAACATATGCTCAATTTTCCTGGTTCCGAGGTCCAGGATTATCCCATGTGCCCTGGAGATAACCAGAAGTGTCCAGGCCAGAAGGCCATTCTACAGCACAGCTTCACTTCTCCGCTCTGCCATCTGCTAGGTCCATTATTTACACAGCTCCGTGACTCACAAAGCTTCTGCTAGCTCTGTAGAAAGGTTCCAATTCCCACTAGGGTGGATGGGAAATTCAACATGCTAATGAACGTCCTGTGCCCAGCATAAAGCAGGTGCTGCTAACGGCCACTGTTTTCAGTTTGCAGGAAACCAACTGCCTCCTAGGATCAGGCGCTTGGATCCCTCTGAATTAGTCTCAGATTCAAACATTTAAACCAGCTCAAAATGGGCCGTCCATCCCTGTTCATATTGAGAGAAAGGCCAGCCAGGCCAGTGATGTAAACAGGCTTTCAATCAGGCAGAGCTGTGACCCAAGCAGTTCACAATCTTGGGAAAGTTGACCCACCAATGACTCAGATTTATAAGGTAGAAAATGGGGCTGGGGGTGGAGGCTATCTAATATCTCCATCAAAGGATGCTGGGAGGACAGTGTGGAGCAGTAAGTAACTTTTCTTTTTTCTTTTTCTTTTTGGTTTTTCGAGACAGGGTTTCTCTGTGTAGCCCTGGCTGTCCTGGAACTCACTCTGTAGACCAGGCTGGCCTCGAACTCAGAAATCTGCCTGCCTCTGCCTCCCTAGTGCTGGGATTAAAGGCGTGCGCCACCATGGCCCAGCTGTAACTTATCTTTTTTAAACACCCTGGCAGTTGACACTTTAGAGTACTTCCTTTCTTGGTCTCCAGAGAGAGCCCCACAGTACAGGGCCTTAGAAATAATGTTTGATTTGAGTGCCAATGTTGTCAGTGGACGGCGGGGCTTACCTACACGTTGTATTACTTTTCTAAAACTTATCTTGTGTGTATGCATATGCATGTATATGTGTGTCTGCTGCACACATGCAATGGTCGGAGGGTGGCTTGCAGCAATTGGTCTGCTCTTTTCACCATGTGGGTTCTGAGGATTGAACTTGGAACCTCAGGCTTAGAGGCACATGGCTTTACCCCTGAGCCATCTCACCTGCCTGCCTTTAAGTTTAAAAGGTTTCATTTACCTGCACAGTGCTGGTCTTGAACCTACGGCTGTCATCCTCAACGCCCTGGGGAAGCCAGACTGAGTCTGCTCTGCCTGACAACTTACAAACTGATTAAGCTAACTTTCAGATGGTCTCTTCAGAAGCAGGCCCTGGACCTAAATCTAGAGCAGCTCCATCCACCTCCTCCAGCTTCCATTGGGTCTGAGGAAAGTGGGAAGGTCACTCACACTAAGCATGTGAGCCTTTGGGAAAAGCTCACTCATTTTGAAGAAAATGGATCCTCTTCTAAGCTCCTTGTCTGGAATTGGAAAGGCATCTCTTAGGCTGACACAAAGGTTCCTGGCACACAAACTTGCTGTCACCATGGACATACAAAATAACTCTACCAGTTTCCTTATAAGTCATCAAAATGTAAAGTAATATTGCTATATATGAACTTAAAATTACGGAGTCCATGTTGACTCTACAAATATGGGCATCATTGTAGCTCATGTTGAGAAAAAGAAAAACAAACAATGAAAAGATTTGGAACAGGGAGAGAACGAAGCACAGACACCATTTAGGGTGGTGTCTGACCAAAAAGAAGCACTAAAACACTAGAGACATCCTTAGTATGGTCTTCACAGAAACCTATCAGGCACAGTAAACCTCCAAGTGACTGGGGAGGGGACTTTACATAACTTCCCAGAGTTCTCTCAGCTGATAAACGGTACAGCAGTCTGGCTCCTAAGCCTGGGATTTGAGCCACTTGATCCCACCAACTTGTTTTATCTCAGCCAGTCACAGTTTATAAATCAAGATCAAAGCTGTCTCCAACACATGCTGCAGAAGCATCTTGTTGTCCCTCCACTGTGAGTTTGCAGTATGAACCCTGCAGGGCCAATGTGTGTGCAGGGAGTCAGGGTTCCTGGACCCTGGTCTCTACAGGTCTGCAGAACAGTCCCCTTCTAGTTCCCAAAGGACTGGGGAATGACACCAGGAAGATAGCCCTGTCCCAACCATCAGGACAAATAGAAAAGGAGAGCCAAAGAACATCAAGATATTTAAAGCAATAAGTTTCTATTTATTGGCTCAGGATACACTAATATCCTAATATACTTGAAGCCCCAGGTTCTGTCTACAGCGCTGCATAAGTCAGTCATGGTGGTGTAGCCCTGAAAGCCCTGTACTTGGCAAGAAGATCAGAAATTCAAAGTCATCCTCAGCCATATAGTGAGTTCAAGGTGCCTGGGCTTGACCTGGAAGGAAGGAAATAAGAGCTCTCTGGTTGCAAGCCAAAGAAAAAGCAAAGATAGGAGATTTACTTGTCCTGCAGCAAACCCTGAATCATCAGATGAGTTAGGAAACTAACACAACCCAATTCTTTGAAAAGCCCTCAGGATCCAGCAACTCATCAAAAACTGTTTTCTAAAACCAGATCCACATACGGTGGGAGTTCGTGGTTCTTGACCTGGAAAGCTGGTGTGCTATGCTCCCTCCCAAGGACTAGCTCACTCAGCAGTATCTGCAGACACCTCACGTGGTCCCAACTCGGGGGAGCAAGGTCCGGCCTGCTGGATGTAGAGGCCAGGGATACAGCTACACATCCTGAAGGGTACCCACAACAAAGAATGACCCAATGCAAAATGTCAATAATGTCAGCGCTGAAAAATCCCCAGTTCAAGACACACACTGTACCTGAACAGGGAAGCTAAGCAGGGCCACTTGGGTTTCATCCTGATTTCTCCATTTCTGAACTCTACGCTCACAGACAACGTTCTGAGTTAATTGTACACTGCTGTGGCTTTACATAAATTCTTCATTTTAAAGAGATCTCCTACGAAAGCCTGAAGTTCCCAATTCCCACGGTGGCGCCATTCTTTCATGCAAAAACTTTAATTTAGGGACTGTCTCATCAGTAATACTAAAAACAAATACACAAGCAAGCATCTTTAAAGACGGCTCCCACAGCCTGGCCCTTTGTCTCTTAAAACAATGAACTGAGATGCTTGTCCATGCAAGTGAGCAAGCCCAGAGTTACAAATTAACAGTGCTTTCTCAAGGGGGCTCTCCCTCCTGTCATCTCCCAGCAGGGGAACAATAGCAGCAACGACACAGACATGGCCTCATCTGACCAAACAGTACCCAGACCCCTGCCACCTGTCCTTAAGAAGACACAGGTGCCAGCCTGTAGAGCTATGTGATTACCATCTTCTGAGCAGTAGCCCTGACACGCACTGCTCTGTGGCAGTCATACATGGGCTAATGCTTACACCTCAGAGGCTGTGAGGCTCCCAGACAGAAAACACCATTTATAAACACTTACATTCACCTTTGGGGAATGCTGGAACTTCATTTTTATTGGGTCTCTTCCACCACAAATTTGTAAAGCTATTTCCTATTTCCAAACATTAATTGCTATTTTCCTCTTAAAACAAGGTTTCAGTGACACTGATACACAGCACATAAAACCACATTTCCCTGAGGGAAATAAATTACATTACTAGGTTGGTCCATGCTGCCACAAGCAGGCCAAGCCTGTAAAGGACACGTGGTGTGTTGGTTCTCCCAGGACAAATGTAAACGCTTCTTATCTGGGTTAGGGCTTCACTTCACCCTTTCCAACTTACACATGAGACCAGGAAGTAAGCCCACAAACTCTGCTGATCACCCAAGAAGGCGATTTTCCCAAGAAACACATACTATCTAATAAATCGGACCACAGGGAAAATTTAATCTGTTAAGTGGCCACTAATCTTAATTCACAGTAATGTACACACTCCAGAAGTCTTTTGATCCCAAAGGCAAAGGAAGGCCTGGGAAATGCCAGTTTCTAGAATCCCTGTCTGTTCTGGAGCCAGAATAAACACAAGAGTGGCAACACAATGACTGCCCAGTGTCAGGACATTGCCCATTGTTAGACAGCACACTGCCCAGCAAAGGACACTGCCTGGAGGCAGGACACTGCCTACTGGCAATCTCCACTCTGACAAAGGCAGGCATTTCAGGACAGTAGGTAAATGCAGTACATGCTACATGCCTGAAAACAGCACCAACTGACATGCACCCTGAGGCCTGAACAGAGAGAGAACAGTCAGCGAAGCTTCTGGGAAGGAGCTGACCCCTCAAGGCTTCAATTCATACATACCTGTAAACTTTCTGCTTCATTGAATTCTCCTGAGGGTTCTACAGAGCAAGCATGACTAGTTGCACCTTCAGATCATGGAACTAAGCCCTCCTGCCTGAGGTCACAGAGTCTGGGACTGGGAAGTAGGAACCAAACCAGGTCTCAGCACTATTGGTAGGTCTTTCCTCCTCCCATGCATACATCCTGACCCAGCAGAGCTCTAGCTATGCTCAGTACAGAAAATGGGATAGCCCAAGAATTTTCTTTCCTCCAAAGACCCTGATACAGGCTTTCTAATGTTTTCTTTAGTTGGTAAAATTATTTAAAGGGGTACATAGTAAAAAACCAAACAAGCAAAACCAACCCTAATCCTGTATATGTATTTTGTAGTTTCAGGTTGCTTGTGAGCTACAGTGGGTTCCAGAAGGGGCCTGAGGCTATAACCTAAGACCCTTTGAGGACCTCATAGGGCTGGATGAGGAACTTTGTCCTTTCTGGAAGACCCAACACTTCCAACCTGAGGAAAAGGGGGTGATATATAACCAGGGATTTTATCCTGGTTGTGAGGGGAAAACACACCATAAGAGGTCGGCTAGAGAAAAGGTGGGGTACAAAGTATAAACGGGAGAGAGAGAGTGATCGACACCAGGGCCTCACTGGCACATGCAGTAAAAACAGAAGTAGATGCGGGCGTGCAAACAGATGCCACCTTTGCTCGGTTCCTGCCTTCTCTACAGAAGCCCTCTCTGGGCAACCTGGACTTTACTTGGGAAGTCATAAACTGACTACTTCTTTTGTAATAAGGAATCTGTGAATCGAAAACCAATCTTTTAGCATTAATTTTTCATGATGAGTTTGAATCCCTTGAATACAGAGAGCCCTGTCACATCTGCAGCATTTAATTATGATAAACATACATACTATGACATAAATCCCCATTCACTTTTTGGTGGTTACAGACCCCCAGAGAGCATGGGGCAAGGCGCAGGTTTGTATTGAAAGCCCATATACAATAAGGAAGTAAACAAAAGGTGCCTTCAAAGAATATGCTTTCTATTATAAAACACCCTCCATTAAAGCTTGGGGTAGTGTGTGAGGAAGCTGGGAACACCCACTTGGCTTTTGTTAATGCTTTTAGGAACCTGAGGAAAAGAATCAAGTGAATGAATGGGCAGAAGGTTTTCCAAGTCAACTTTCTGTTAACATATGAGAATCTCAAGTCACTACTAATTTGCTTCAAGACTACTTGGAGATCAAGTAAACATTCACTATCCTCTTTCGAAGCCTGTTACTATAACACACCAGGACTAGATCACCTAGGCAACCTCAGGGCCAATGGTAGGCCCCATAAGGAGTCCAAGTCTAAACCCCAGGCATGAGGATGGCACCACAAAAACCAAATCACTTCCCAAGGCCTAGTCTTAACCAAAAGGAAGCTAGCGATGAATGAGCAAGAGGAAGTCTGTTCTCCATGTTCAAATTCCAATAACCCAGAAAACATTAACGCCCTCTTTCTCTCTCAGACTCACCTCCGGGGGCTGCAGCAAGCCTGCTAGCTTCATTGCAATGAGCCCTGTGATCTACACTGCAGATCAGCCTGGTCTGTAGTTGTCAATGAGAGCTTAACTGCAACTGGGCTTTGAACCCACTAGGAACTGGGCTGTCTCCTTGCTTCAACACCTGTCCTGGAGAAGAGGAGGACATGCAAAGGCAGCACTGGCAATAGTTAGAGAGCAGAAGGAACTGAGTTCCCCCCCTAGAGGGGACATAGAAACTCCACAAGAGCATGGTCAGTTGCCCGCATCAACTTTCCATTACTTTAACAATATCTGAGATAAGGAACTAGGCGAGAGGATTTATTTTGGCTCACGGCTTTAGAGGTCTCAATGCACTACCATTAGCCCAATTGCTTTTGGCAAGTCAGCAGGTGCTGGGAGTAGCATGTGATAGACCAAACTGTCAACCTTGTGACCAACGTGAGAGAGATAAGAAGGGCTGGAGCCAGCAGCCAAAGCTTCATTTACAGCAATTGTTCGCTTAAAAATACAAAATGAGCACCTAACACACACCAGGGGTAAAGGCAGTAAGGGGAGAAAGTAAGGCAGCTAACCACTGCTGCTCCCATGGGCTTCTGCCAAGGCATCTGGTAACTTATGCTAAAATTAATGGCTTGGGCAAGAAGCCTGTCCAAGCCCAGCTCTCCTATGTACCACTCTTAGCACCGGTGCAGAGAAGATGCAGCATTATAGACTTTTTCCGCTTCCTTGAATACATGTTATTTTAACCCCATCTTCATAGAGCTCAGGTTGCAGCTGTGTGACTTACCTCCAGTCCTGGCAACCAATAACCTGTCTTCATCCTGGGGTTTATCAGACAGAGCAGCACCCTGGCCTGGAAGACATGTCAGGCTTCTTGGCACGGGGACCCTTTTCCATGCAGGAAACCTGGTTCCTTCAGGTCACAGCTAAAGAGAAACAGGAACAGGGAGGCCAGGCTTCCTCACAGGCTGCTGGGATGTGTTTATTTCTCCAACAACTCCTATCATTTCTGACACCCCACTTCAACTTCCTGAACACAGTCAGAGAAAGAGCTTTCAAGGGCCCCCAATGTATGGCCATCTTCTGATTAGATGCAGTCATGAAGGAAGAGCGTAATACACAAAGCAAGTGGATGCTCATGTCCGAGGGCTGCAGAGCAAAATGCACGTGATCAGGATTCATGAGACCCTCATCCCAGCAGTCCCTTCATGTCAGGCAAACATCTGGCCAGTGTCTCACCTTCTGGGAGTTCCCAAGGCACTGTGCTCACCAGAGAGAAAAATGTCTGCATCGTCCATTGCCAACCTGCAGGGCTGCCATATACATGTAGTTCTGTATAGGAGCTACAGAGAGCCAAACTCCAATTGAATGCGTTCAATGGTGATTCATGGTTTTTATTTGGGCACCACATTTTCTCAGAGCTAAGCCCACAATAATTAACAGAAGTGGCCACAGTGGAGGAGGACACACTAAAAACAATTGGATCCATGACAGAAAGAATGTTCCTGAGGTAGATGGCCAGTGGCGGCTGCTGTCCATTCTGACTACAGACACAGCCTCTGGGAGATGCCCATCGCTTTGCTTGAAGTGTATCAGACATGCTGACAGTCTTTTCTGCCAGCCCTAGCTCATCTCCTCGCCCCTCTCTCTGCCCCTTGGTCACTGAGCGAGCTGCCATGGGGAATGGTGACAGCTGGTGGCTGGCACAGAGAACTGTCTGCTTGCCGCCATCCCCCACCCCTTGAAGAATTCATAATGCTCTCTCCTCATCTCTGTTTCTTCTACTGATGATTCTGAGGAATAACCTGAAGTCAGAGGCCCACAGACACACATTGCTCTGACAATGTGGAGAGGGGCCCTCACCCACCTACCAGGGCCCATTAGAAGCAACAGATAAGAGGATGTCACCGCTCCTGCAAGGCCCCACCATGTGGGTCAAGGCTTCAAACCCACCTTAGTCGAAAGGTCTGTGATGGGTAACCAATGTGCTCTGGACGGATACGGAGGTAAAGGACACACCTGCAGGATTTAGTTTCTGCTCCTGCTATATTCCTGCAGTCATCCATCGAGGTGACAGCCATTATTAGCCTCTAACTGACATTTCTACCCACCGTGCCCTGACTCGTCTGGTAGTTTCCAAGGCCTCCATGGCTCTACGGGGACCCAGCTCTAGATTCACATGAGGGGAATGGCAGCCTTGGGAGGCTCTGTGGCCTCCTTAAATGCCATCTTGCTATGATAGAGATCTCAAGGGGCTTAATGAAATTACCTCTCTTTTTATTCTTCAGTAATAGCCACAAAATTAGATGAAATGACCCCTGCTTCTCTCCCTTAAGCTTTCTTTATTACTTTTAACCCTGATTCTCTATCCTTTACATGAGTCTGAGACCCTGAAGACCCACAGGCCAATGGGATTAGTAACTGATGGCTTCGTCCTCTCAGTGGCTCTCCAGGGGGAGCCTCTCCTTCCCCCGGGTGGGGTCACCATCAGTTCAATCTTCATGCTTCAGAGACATCCCTTTGAACAATATCAAATGTTTCTCCACCCGCCTGGTGTTCTGCCCACCAGCACGTTAGCCCCTTCTCACACAGAGCATTGGTGTCAACTCAGCCAGAAAGGCCAGGCAAGGCAGGTCAGTGTGGTTAATTGTCCACCAGGCAACAACACAGCCCCCCTAGAGGCAGCACCTCAGGAGGGCTGATCGCCCCCATAAACTGCAAGTGGACTTTGAACCAGGAACTAGGAGAAAGTGAAACATTTTTTCCCAGCCTGCTGGGCTGAGAAGGGAGTTTTGACTCTCTGTTCTCTTCCTCAGATTGCAGCCACAAGGAAAGGGATTTTGTTGGCGGGTGTGGACACCAGAGCCGCACATGGGGAAACCAAGGGAAGGAGCCACAAGTATCAGCAAAGCTCCGGGGACTGCTCGAGGCTTCTCTGCCTTGATGAACCATCCAAGACCCATCCCAGGGCTCCGCAAAACCACACAATAGAAAAATGACCTGTTCAAAAATAAGTCTATAAAATGCAGAGAATTTACTCCTTATCACTAAAGAAGCTATTATTCCAGGATGGGGGTGTGGGGGGGGGGGTGGAGGGGACTGCTCTGTAACCCAGTTTGCCTTAAACTTTTCCTGCCTCCAGATAAAACTTATGAGTTTGTTATCCAAAGGGGCCTCTTTCCAACTCAGGTCCACAATCTGAAAAGATCCTAAAGAAAAGGGAAGAACCATTTCCTAACAGAAAGGCTGTAAAGATAATGAGCGCACCATTCCTAAGACTTCTCTAAAGCGAAACACTTAACACAGTCCACTGGAATCGACCTTTCCTGGAATCAAGGATCTGCAAATCTTTCAAATCAACAACAAAACCAACAGTGGGTAAGACCAGCAGCCAAAAATTACAGCTGACAAGCTACCTGATCCAACAAAAAGTGCTTCTAAATTATGCATTGATTGTTATCTGAAAATGGAGGCAAATAGAAGCTTCCCAGAGATATCAATCAGTGAGCCAGCTCTACCCTGCTACTTGAAAGGCTATTAGGGAGCTTCCTCTGTAAGGACCTATGTCTTAAAAAAAACCCCAAAAAACCTAAAGAGGAGCCAGCAAATGACTCAGCAAGTTAAGGCACTTGACTCCATATCTGACCACCTGAGCTCGATTTCCAAGACCCAGATGGCAGAAAGAGAGTAGACTTTTAAAGGTTCATGCTTCCCCCCCCCCCCCCACACACACACTAAATATAGAAAATAAAACCAACTGTGAAGCCCAGTTGTGGAAAGGGATACAGTTTAGATGTGTGTGTGTGTGTGTGTGTGTGTGTGTGTGTGTGTGTTTGCATGAGTGTGTGTGTTTTGGTACCTCCCAGGCATCATTTCAGCATTAAATGAAGCTGTCAATCAGAGCCCATCCATTAGCATCACTGCAGCCCAAGACTCATAGGCTAGATGTTGTATCCACTGACTACAGTGGCTTTGATGTCTCCAAACTCCTCTCCTGGAAGAGGTCCACACTACAGTGCCCTTGAACCAGCTCACGGGGAGGAACAGGTGTATTAGTAACACACAGACCCAGTGTGTTTGACTGGCTTAGCACCCACAGACACACTTTTAGAACGCTTCCACTGAATGAAAGAACAGCACCATATTCCGTCTCAGACCAAACCACACAGAACAAGCTCAGAAACTCCAAGAAAATTAAGGAACTAGGTATATTACTTGAGCTTTCAAATTAGGATAATGTGAGGTGGTCAAGATTCAACTAGTAATGACAATTAAGTGACCAGGTCACTATGTGACCAGCCCTGTGCGGAAGGGATCCCAATTATGTGGGGGTGAGACCGATTTTGTTGTTTTTAAGATTTTAATTTTTATTTTAACCCATATGCACCCACGTGGGGCAGAGCACATGAGCTCACTGCCTGCAGAGGCCGGAAGAAAGTATCAGACCCCCCAGAGCCAAAGTTATAGGCAGTTGTGAGCTGCTCAGTGTAGTTGCTGAGAACCAAATCTCAGTCCTCTGCACGGGCAGAGCACATTCTTAACTCCTGGGCCATCTCTCCAGCCTTGGTTGGTTGGTTTGCCGTTTTCCTGGCTCTTAATGAACAAAACAAGATTCTCTGAAGGCCTGGTCCCTCACAGATGCTTTCTGCTCATTGTGGCACTCCCCATGTGCCACCAAGGATAGAGACCAGGCACCACAAAGACCCTGCACATGGCTACTTTTGGGGCATTACAGCACAGATATTTCACATTACCTCAAGATCCAAAGATGCCCAAAGCCCACCCAAATAACACCTGGACCTTCTGATTTCAATTTATTTTCCGGGTACATTTTCAAATGTAATAGATGAATACCACACGGAGACTGGAGATTTTACCACACGGAGACTGGAGATTTTAGGCAATGGTGAAATCCTTATTCTCTTCAGACCTTAGAAAACATCAGAACCATGAAGAGGGGAGCTTGGAGTCAAATTTTGTCACTGCCATGTCTTTCACTAACTTCTCTTTGAGGTAAGGCCGTGGGGACATGGCTGCTCTGTTTACAGCAGCCTCCCAGTGGCCAGGCAGCTCAGCAGGCTGGGAAAAGCACCCACAGAACTAAGCAGACAACGCCTCTCTCTTTGTGCCCATGCAGCACACACTCAACACAGCAACTGGAAAAGCTGGACAGCGAGTTGAGTTTCTCAAGAGCAGGATAAGAGGACAGAATGAACGGAACAAAACCTCAAGGTCACGATCCCCTTCACGGTGACAGCTTTTGGTTACATTTAAGCACCACTCCCATGATTCAGTGTGAAATGATATCCAAAGCATAAATGACCCTCATATTAACACTGGCCATAAAGAGAGTGGATCTGAGATTCAGTTTCCAGTGAATGGCCCACCCATCACGGCCACCTGGGTGACAGACCTGAAAGACCTCACTGTGTGCCGCAGATCCAGCCGTACTGTAGGAATAGTGGGGACACCCAGGGCACATAAAGGAGTATTGCTAAAACCCAGATCCCCTGCCCATGGAACCTTTGCAGAGTGCAGCTCAGAGGTCTCTGGCTCTGGTTCCCCCTCACCGCCCACCCCCGTACTGCCTACTCTTCCTGCTACATTCACCCCGATCCCACCACACCAACTAGCTCCCACTTCAGGTTCCCCAGGTTGGAGTGGCCCTTAGGGTGCAGTTAAGATGTTTCTTGCATCTGTAGAAGTGGAGGCTGGTAGTGGTGTTCTAACGTTAGACAAAGCTGCTCTCTTAAATCAGATCCCAGCTGGCCCATGAAGGATGGGGGTCCTTTGATGTCATTTCCGCCCACCTATCTCGAGGGTCTGAGCCAAAGCAGGGGAGGGGGTGGGGAAACTCAGCAATGAGACAGCCTTCAAAGCCTGCAGAGACCCAAAGCTCACAGCCAGTTACCTCCAGAATGGCCCTCACCCCCATCCCAGGAAGCACTTTGTAATCAGAGTCTATTCCTAAATGTTCCTAAAGGCTTTGGGGAAGTGCCTTCTACTGACAAAGAGCTCTCTGATTTGGTGCCATTAAAGTCATCCCCCTCTTCTTACAGACAAGTGTGTCAAATGAAAAACAAACAAACAAACAAAAAACCAGATCCACTGGGACAGGACAGCTCTTCACAACCTGGAGGGGAGCAGGTGAGGCTGGCCCAATCAATGCCCGGCCAATATCACAGGCTCCCCGATTCTAAAAGCCATTTAGAAGCTTTGTTTACAAGCTGGGGATTCTTGGGATCAAATCCAAAACTATAGGTCAGAACCCCTGGGGAATGGCCTGGGAATGCAAATACCTAGCCAGCACCCAACAGAGAGCCCAGCAAGGTTCAGAGTAAAGCTGCAGAGAAACAATTGGCTACGTTTTAAATGCTTTGTAAGCACATAACCTCAAAGTTACAGGGTGTGTCAGGGAAACGCAGGTTTAATTGTAGGAAGTTAGAGTCTTCAGTATCTGAAGTTATGGCACAAACAGCATACAATGTGATGCATTTAGCCAGAACCAAGCCACCCCCCACAGTTAAATTATACCACAAAGACCCCATTTAACTCCCTGGCCCTACCTTAAGGACAATTCCCACACAGCTGATTCTGGCAGTCCCCAGGGCCCCAAAGAAAGCTTCCAGGCCCTCAATCCCATGCCTGTAAAAGCCACCAGGTATGCAACAGCACCAGCACCAAGAAAGCTTGCTAGAAATGCAGAGAATCTCAGGCCCCAGTGTGCCTGCTGGGCCGAGGTATCTTTCAATAAGACTCCAATCGACCCCAAGATGGGCCCTTGAAGGGATGAGAGCACCACAGTGAGGCTCACACCCTCCAGTTCTCCCTCTCTCACCCCTGTGGGATCTCAGCCCACGAAGTCTGCCACAACGCTCCTATCCCTCTTGTTCTTCTCTAAGGCTTGTCAGTCGGGCTTTGTCTGGGGCCAAATCACCATCAGCAGGGCCCAATGCCGAGATGGCACTCCAGAGACTGTTAGGGAGTTAAAAGGACTCAGGAGGTGCAGCCTGTCAGTTACACTAGCATCTGCCTCCCTTAGGAGGCAGGAATACAGGCCCACGTCCAGAAATCAGCAGAGACGATCCTAAGTCAAACAATGCCATGGAATGCCGGGTCTCGGTTCGAGCACAATGTTAATGAGGTTGAGGTCACGGGTATGATTAGCTTCCTCTGTATCTTGGCAGAGACTTCAGCCCGCTGCCCTCAGGCTGCCTGCTCGGGAGGGCTGATGTCCTCTGGGTCACTAAGAGGACTTGAATGGAATGACAAGGACAGCTAGGCAGCACCAATGAAGGCCTCAAAAGACCTCAGTGACCAATGAGCAAAACTCACCGAGGAAACACACACAGGCCTGAGGGAAGAAAGACTTGAAAGATGACCAGGTCAAACCAATTATCAGCACAGGCTGGGCAAGCCAGAACTGAGAGAACTGAAGATTTACGAGACAAAACTGAAAGTCTCGTGGCCAAGATTTTTAAAACTTCACTTTATTTTTTGGTACACGAATACAGTGTATTTAGGTCATAACCCACTGGCGGGGTTTTTTTAAAAAATGAAGTATGTATCTAAACTGAAAGGAAGCTAACTTGGTGACGATTCAAAATATGTTTCTTAATGTTTTCATTCATAGAAACTGCGTTGATAATGGTGTCCGGTGACGAGGCCAGCATTCTCTTAGAGCCTATGAGTCTCCTTGCCAAAGCTGTCCTGCCATAGTAGTGTGGTTCAGACAATCAGCTGTCCTAACCAGCCCTGGCCAGCCAGGCACACAAGGTATACACAGAACCCATCACTGCTTCCCACCACCCTAGTACTTGACAACTGTATCCATACCAACAGTTCTGCTTGCTATGTATCACAGATTAGGTATTCCACACACCCGGTCTGTTTCTTCTGACGATGCCCTTCTTCCACCAATTGAGAGAAAAGGGATGGACCTATGCAGAAACTGGGGAAACACCACATGAACACCCAGTCACCCTAGGCATACCCACTTAACCAATAAGGTTCAGATGAAAATCGACTTACAGACCCCTAGTAAGTGGTATGTCTGCAATGCCCCATCAGGGTGTGCATTTCCATCACTGGAAAGTGAGCCACACTTTCCAGGCTCATCCACAATGAGGTGGAGCTCCACTTCAGGGGAAGCCTGCAAGGAGGACTGTGAGGAAGGATGAAGTCACGACCATGCACCGATGGGCCTCACTGGGCGGAGTCATCATGGATGGACTGTTGACCAGTTCAAGAGAAAGGACATGATTTGAAATGATTTTCAAAGTTGGGAGTCACGTTTCTTCAGAGTGTGTGGTGGTGTGTTTAGCATACAGACGGCAGACCTTTATAAATACAAAATATTGCTCACAGATCCAGTGGATGATTATTCCGTTCCTAAATCTTGATCACTATGGGCCAGAGGGGGGGAAAACCCAACTTTTTAAGAAGTAGTTTTGGCTTTTATCTGCAGATAAAAGAGGCCACTGTCAGTGCAGTCAGGGCCTTCCTCAACCACCCAGCTGGCTGCTGCCCCTGCAGTGCTGGAAAACAGCATGCACACTCAGCCCAATGTGGCCTGCCCAAAAGAAAGGAAGCCTGAACTCCAGGTGCCCCTGACAAGCCAGCTCCGCAGGAAAGAAAGAAAACACAGAACAATACAATCAGCAGAGGAAAAGGAACCTCTCTAAACTTTCCAGGCATGTGGGAAGCCTGTTTTGAAAGCTATTTCAGAACCCTCTGCTGCTTCAGGTTCTGCTGCAAACTGCAATTCCAACTGCCTCCCCCCCCCCATCCTAATTTGCCCCAAAAGTACTTACAGCAGGGTTTTTTATCAATTAGACAGAAACACCAAGACGACTAGTTATAACCCAGCCTATATCCTTCCAACCCAGTGGAGCAAGGAAGGTGAGGTGCCAAACTGGTTACACGGACGGACAATGATTCATCAGGCCACTGAACTGAACTTAACTCCACAGCGCTGAGGGCAGCCACAGTTGTATGCAAGTCACACGGCATGCCTGCGATCCAGCAAGCAGTCATGGGGTCAACTTGGCACGCTTTCAACAAGTCCACAAAAGAATGAGACTTAAATTAACAGCAATAGCACCCCCCCCCCGTCCCCCAGGCCAGAAAGCAACACTACCCCACATGGGGGTGGGGCTCCCCTCCATAGCATGAGATGTGAAGAACCCTGGCACTGCTTGTAAGGAAAGCAGAAAATGTTGAGGAGAACAAGTGTGCAGAGAAGGTGAGGCTGAGGCACGGACATGCACATCTGCAACAGGTGCCTGCACATCTGCAACAGGCAATCCACAGCCATACTAACAGAGGATTGGGACATAAAACTTCCATGTATTAGCTGTAGCCTGATTATGCCTAGCTGAAACTCTCCTTATGAAGAAAGATAAGAACTGATTGTGCTGCTACCATTACCTTAATTAATGCTGAATATTATTCCTCAAGAGTGATATAAAATACCCAATGCTCTTCATTTAAGTGTTATGACCATAACCCAGGACAAGGTTCAGCCTATTACTTTAGAAACCACAGGAGGCCTTTCAAACTCTCATTAACCTAACAAGTTCACCCCTAAGTAAACAGCTCTGAAATCCTAAGTTTCACAGAAATATCTTATCAGTGTCAATAAAAACAACTTAATCAATAATATGTGGTATTAAAACAAAAGCAGAACAAGCCCACATGAAGAATAGTAAAAATCCACCAAGGGTCACCTTTCTGGCCAGCCAAACCTCAAAGCAGAATCTGGGAATTTCTCTTGACCCCATGGTTTAAGGTTAAACTAAGAAAACATGCAGATAACACACCTTTTAAATCATGTTCAGGATAGTGTAGACGTGCACAAAACTAACTCATACTCTTAGCTAGTGTGCACATGCGGTGTGTGTGTGTGTGTGTGTGAGTAAGACTGTTCAGGCTGCTATTAACAAAATCTATAGACCAGTGCTCTAAAGAAATACACACTAATTCCTCATCATGTCCTCAGAATAGAAGAAGAGCAGGAGCTCTCATAAGGTTATTTACTAGCCTCACAGTGGGGGGGGGGGACTCAGTACCTCAGTGAAACCTATGCCCTTCTTCAAGGATCCGGCTTCAAGATCTGCATACAGGGAAATGCAAACATCTACAACATGGGTGTGCAGGTACAGAATCCATTTCATTAGCTATGCATCTTCTCTTCCAAACATGCTCAAAACCATTCTGGGCATCACATATATTCCAGTCAAAGCAACAGATCCTATCAAGTCAGCCGGATAGCATCAGTATGAGCTTGGCCACTGAGGCCAAGGGTCAGGAGCTTAATTATTCCTACTTGGCCCTGTTGAAAGGAGACAAAATCTCAGAAGCTTCAGTCACAAGGATACAAATGACTCTTATCTGCAGCACTAAGAAGATATTACCTGAAATACAGGCAGGCAGGCAGGCAGGAAGGATGAACAAGTTGACACAGTCCCAAAATTAGGAGCAACACAGGGTACAGTCACCTGATCAAGTATTGTTTTGTTAATCTTTGCTCACTTTGCTCTAACTGGCCAGGCAAGAGACGAAGGTTGCAGCCTGTAGCCGGGTGACACTACTGTGTCACACACTCTTTCAGCATCTCTCTAGAAATCCAACTTCTCTTTCCAACTCTGCAGCCAAATCCTAGGTTGCACATCTCTCTGGAAGGCCAAAATTCAATTTTTCATTTCAAGTGAACTCAAAACTCAAAAACTACCTTTTGTCATCCGTCTCCAAATGGGGCTCTCACAAGTGCTCCCTCCCAGAGGGTCCCCAATCCCCAAGGACTCAATGTAGGGAAAGCCCACCCTGGGAGATAAATAGGTAGTAGGGTCATCTTCTCCCAGGTTCTCTTCGCCCCACTCCCATGCTGCCAGACAAACTGGTCTGGCCTGCCTCATCTCCCTACCTACCCTGAGCCATGGAACACCTTGAAATCACAATGTGACTTTAGAGCATGTCCCACAGGAGAAACTTTAAAGACATCTGCTGAATAACAGGATACAGGAGTGGGCAGATGAGTAAGCGGGCATTGTAACTAATACACACACACACACACACACACAGTTGGAAGGAGGAACACACAGGCATAGTTCTCATGTTCAAGAAATGGATGTCTGTTCACTTGGCTCTTTAGTGTCTATACACCTGAGTAAAGGCATACATTAAGGCTGTTTTTGTTTTTTTAACTTGTTTGGTTGAGGGTTTTTTTTTTTTTTTTTGGTTTAGCTTGTTTTATGGAATAAATTCTGGAAATTAGGCATTTACAGATCACTTGTATCTAAGACTAGTGAGCTTTGACTTTAACATTGATTTTTAGCATTCTTCGGCAGTGTTTATCACGTCCACCATTAAAAGGTTTTTAAATTGTGTTTTCTTTCCAAATAGAATGTGGATATTTCTCTTGATGGGATATGAGACCTGAGGATCTGCTACTACAAAGAGCCTGGAATGATGAGCCAACTTAGCACTCAGCTCTTGGAGACCCACACACTGCCCTACAAACTCCCTAGAAGAGACGGCCCAGAAGAGGCTCACCACAAGAGGCCTAAAGGATATAGGCTGAAAGTTCTAAAAAGAGTGGGTGCTTCTACATGTTGATTGTCAGAGGCAAGGCTCAACTCAGTCACTCAGTCAGAGAATCTGGTACTCTCGAGTCCCTTTTACCCTGGGGACGGAAGAGTGCTAGCAACCCTTAATGTTGTCTGAGCATTTCCTGTTCGTGGAACCCACCCAAACCCAAACAAAGACACCAGTTAACCTTCCAGAGACACTCACGTGAACCCTCACAACCATTTCCAATTTTTAAAAAATATTTTATTATTAGCCTTTTAATTTTGTGTACATTTGTCTGGCGTACGGGTTTGTGCATGTGAGTGCAGTGCCGGCCGAGGCCAGAAGAGGGCATCTGATCCCAAGGAGCGGGAGTTGTAGGCAATAAGGTCTACCCATGGGTGGTGGCAAACTCCAGTCCTCCAGAAGAGTAGTAAGCACAATGGACTGCAGAGCAACCTCGGAGATTTATTTTTATTATTTGTGTGTGTGTCTAAGTGTATGAACATATGTGTCTGCAAGCGCCCGAGGAGGTAAGAAAAGGACATGGAATCCCTCAGAGCTGGAGTCACAGGCATTTGTAAGCCATCTGATACGGGTGTTGGGCTCAGAACCCCAGTCCTCATGAGAGAGAGCAACAAGCGCTCTGAATACCAGAGCCACAGTCCCAGCCCCCACTACCATTAAATAGAGACCAGATCGGAGAACTAGACCAGAGCTTGCTAAACATTCATATAAGTTTTACACAATGGGGACTCAACAGACTCAATCTGAGTCTCCTGAAAACCTTTTTAAGATTATTTCTAATTTTGTCTAGTTGTGTGCCTGCATCTGGGTGTGTGCACGAGTGCAGTGCCTGTGGAAGCCAGAGGCACTGGATCCCCAGGAGCTCCAGTGGCAGACAGTTGGGAGCTGATTTGGGTCATGGGACCTCAGCAAGTGCTCTTAACCACTGAGTCACCTCTCCAGCCCCATGACTCTCCTAAATTTTAATTCTCCTATGTTGGCAATTCTTTGCAGTAAAGATATACAGAAAATGAACACTTTTGTACGTGTACATGTGTGTACTCGCGCGCTCAAACACACACACACACGAAATTTTCTCCACTGTTTTGTTACTATCTCCTGCTGTAGACTTTTCTTCCTGCCTTGCTTGCAGCAAAATCTCTAAGCCCATGTCTCTGTTGTTAGCAGGTGCTGTCAATTCTGAGCTATGCACGCGGATAAACAATATGCTTTTTTTTCTCCCCATAAGGCACTGCTTTGCTCTCATCTACAAAGATCGCATTTTTCCTTCAGACAAATGACTGGTTCATGTATCATGACTCAAATTATATTCACAAATGTTCATCTGCGGTGTAATCACTCTTCCTAACAAGACTGATTCGAGACAAATGAGCAGCCCCCTCCCCACCCTCTTCTCTTGAAGCTTACAATGCACCACCTCCCGCCATAAAATGCTACCCTGTCACAGACCACAGGCCACACTGCTCTGTGTGACCTCTTGGAGGTATCTCTATTATAAAATATTGTTTTGAATTGCTTTAAACCTTTCAAATATTATTTCATCAGAATCAGATTTTCCAACATAGGCTTACCCCATTAGCCCGATTACAGAGAGAGACAGTCCTCTTCCCTGTGTTTAAAATATTTAACCATCGCACACGTGTTCTCTATCTCTTAATTTGAAAGTGAGTTTTAAAAATGATTAGGAGAGCTTCAGAAAGAGCAAGATAAAATATCCCTTATCCCATCCTCTCTTCAAGCTGGGCGGGGAAGAGTATTCAGAGAATGAAAGTCCCTTCGAAGGAACTCTGGTTTAGTCCCCCACACCTTGCTGCCCTCTGGTTCCAACACACACTCGCCGGCAGTGGTTCCACTTTTCCATATGGGTCACCAGCTGTAATCTACAAGCACAAAAACAATCACGGCACAGAATTCAGGTAACTACCCGGGCGGGAGTAAGGTAGGATGTAAGGATGAAAGTCTTTGCCCTTCACTCATACCCCACGTACTTCCACAGAAACTCCCGAACCTCCTGAAATAACAGAAAAGTGGAGTCGGCTTGGAGAAACTCTTTTCGCTTTTTTCAGTTCAGAGAGCACGAGACCGCGAATAGACGCAGAGAGAAGCGCGGCCGGGTAGGGGGAGGGACTGCACACAAACCCATCTCCCCGAGTCCTTCATCCACCCCAGATGTGGTGTACCCTCACTCCCCGCCCACCTCCTCTCCAGCCCGCACCCCTCTGCACCGGCCACAAAAATGCAGCCCAGGTCTGAGATGCAACTGAGGTCTGTGGCCGGTGAGACCCACGCGGCACGGACCGGAGCTGGCGGGGACCACCACAGCTCCCCGAGAAAAAGCGCTTCCAGGCTCCACTTCTACGTCTGCGGCCGGCCAGCGCTGCAGCGGCCCCTTCCCGCCCCGGCACCCGCCGCCGTCCCACCGCGCCCCCGTGCGCTGTCCGGGACCGGCCCCCTCCCGGGCTCCCGGCGCAGCGCCTACCTGGTCGGGGGCAGCCGGCTCCTAACGCCCCGCTCTGGGCCGGGCGCGTGCAGCCTTCCCCAGCCGGGCTCTCCGTGCCGCCTCCTCGCTGCAGCCTCGGTCTGGCCCCGGCGGACCCGCAGGGGCGAGGGCGGGAGCAGACGAGGGTCGGCGGCGCCGGGGCGGAGGCCGAGGGGCGGGCGCAGCGGGAGGAGGCGGCCGAACCTCGCAGCCCAGGCCGGCCGCTGCCACTCAGCATCCCCGCCTCCCTCCGACCGCCGCGCGGGGAGGGGTCGGCGAAGCCCGGCCTCCGGGGGGAGGGTCCTGCAGGGCCCGGGAGGGTGTGGGCGACGCGAGGTCCCCGCGAAGGGGTCCCGGAACCCTGCGGGGTCCCCTTTGGAAGATCGTGGACCGGAGCCGGCGGGGCGGGAAAAACGTCGGTCGGCGGCCCTGGAGAACCGCAAACTGGAGAGCGGGCTGCTGTGCTTTTAAAGGCTGTAGGCACAAGTTTACAGGTCCTGCTGTCTACTTAGGGAAACTGTGCAAACTTTCACAGAGTATTCCCAGCTTGGATTCTGGGGT
Source organism: Rhynchomys soricoides (assembly GCA_019843965.1). NCBI lineage: Eukaryota > Metazoa > Chordata > Mammalia > Rodentia > Muridae > Rhynchomys > Rhynchomys soricoides. The sequence continues at coordinate 11,669,375 of JADRCH010000005.1, read as the reverse complement.
CCAGACACATCCTCCCGGCACTCAAGATACACTTTCCAATAGATAGCAGATATCGAATGCGTTTTGGCCAGTGTGAAAGGGATCCAGAGAGGAGACCCACCAACTCCTCACCACCGCCCCCAAAGGAGTCAAATAGCCAGGGGCTGAATTGTCTGAATTCATTGTGTAAGGACTGAACCCAGCTAAGATCACCTTTCTTTGTTTCCAACCAACCACCTCCGGTCAAATTTGCCCCAAACTCTCAGACATTTGTCTATCCACCGATGCACAGACCCAGTCAATCTGGGTTTCCTCCCCCCCCCCCCCCCCCCCCCCGCGGCTTGCATGTGCTCTTTGCTCTTGAAGTCTTTGCACTTGAGCCGCTATTTCCAAATCCACTTGGGTTTGTAAGCTTCAGCGGCCCCACACCCTCCTGCTTTTGAAACATCTCTGGCTGCGGGGACTGCACCTATCTGCACAACTTTACAAGGTTAATAGCTCTAGAACACCACTCAGCGGACCACTTCCTGTGTGAGAAGGTATCTGAGGCATTTTGCCAGGAAAAAAAATAATAATAATAAAAATCTTGAGTTCTTTGCAATTCCACTATTGAAAACCATATCCCACAGCTGACCCATGCACTGTGTTGTAGATAGCATAAGTCATCCTCGACTGCTGATCTGTGGAGAAAACATACAAATAAAATGGCAGTTGGGATGCTTCACCTGCAAAGGTTATCTCTCTCTCACCAAGTAACAACAGCTGCAAGCACAAATGCATCACGATGCTGGTCCTCAGTCCAGATGGGGTCCTAGAAGGACCCATGCCTGTATCCATGCTGACGTTACTGATGTTGTTCCCAGGACATCTCCCACGGTTGAATCCCGCTTGGGGAAAAAAAGAAGCTTTTGGGAAGACATTCTACAAGAGTGTTAAGTGTTCGCTCTGTTTTGCAAAATCGAGGGCTTACAGGGTTAAGAATAAATTTAAAAATCTACATAGCATTGCAATCAGAGAATAAAAGAACCAGCAACCATTCAAAAGAACATACTAACAGCGTTTATAAACTGTGCTAAATTCCTTTGAATATTACAGTAAATACAAGACTTTACCTTTATAAAAAGATGGAGATAATTGTGGGAGAGTTGTTTGTGGGTCAACGAGTTGAGAAGAAACCCAAAACAAATTTTAAAAACAGAAACTCTTGCTTTTGTACCCTCTTCCTCTAAAGCCTCCCATGTTATAGCTCTTGGCTGAACCAATCAAAGACCACAGAACAGATAAGCACTATCCTGTGTATTCACAACACCTCCCCCCAGCCTCCCCTACCCCTCCTGTTCAGGCAGCTGTTGTCCACTGGTGGTACCAAATATGCAGGGAACATTTGAATATTAAGCAGCACACCCATACCTCCATGTTATTAGAAGCCCTCAGTCATAGATGAGATCATTTGTTATGCTTTGCAGAGACATCCTTGTGAGTCCACAATGGCCCTATGCATACAGAGAAGATAGCACTGTGATCCACACATCTGTTGAACTGTTATCTACGACTTACGTCAGAGGCTATTGCAAGCACCGGAGACGCATCAGTGAGCGAGAAGAACTGCAAAAATGGCTTCCCGTGTGAATTGTGGTACTTGAACTGACATGTCACTAGTTGTTTCGTGTTGTTTGGTGGTATTACATGTTTCATATGTATTTAGCTTGAGTGGGTGCCTCATCTCTGTTTCAATTGCTTTGACAGGCAGAGTCTGTAGCTTACAGACTCTGTGCCTTCGCATCTCCCACATCGCTGGCACAGTAAATACCCATTGGGAAGTATAAATTAAGGTGTTTATGCCCAGTTGACCTGGCTATGGTTCAACTCTGTGTTCAATTCATAGAAGAACCACCTGGGAAATAAAATACTGTTTTATTTCTGTTGTTGTTTCCTTGCTCACTTGCTTTCTCTCACAAACATGTGCACAGCTCTGTGGGCTAACATCGAAGTCAGTATAGAATAATACGGGTCTGAAGGTCAGATAAAATTACACTTCATGGGAAATTAAGGGAGTGACAACACAGTACAGGACAACAAAGTACCCATTAAAGCTGATGGTAAGGATGCAGCAGAGAAAGACACCTGAGTGGAGGAGCCCTGGGATGTGTCAGTGCTGCTCCTGTCACATGCTTGGGTCAAATTAGAAAAAAAGAAAAGAAGAAAGAAAGACTGGAAGGCATGAGTGAGGAGGAAATTAAAGAGTGTCTGCAAAGTCAAATGACAAGGAGGCCTCGGAGGAAGATTATTGTGAACCACTTGGAGAGGTCATACAGTAAATTACAGTGGTGCTGGCTAAACAGAGTGATTGTAAACTGCCTTGCCTGTGCAGATGTCTCTACTTGAACATCTGGATACAACACCCCATCAGCAAGGATAGAGAGTCTTTCATGTGTAAACTTTCTGCATCGTATTCTTTCAGGGTATGAATCGGGATGGCATCGAAAGAAAGAACACAATTATCTCAGGAAGGCAGTCTAGTCCTCTGATCATCAGTGTACTGAAGAAAGAACACAATTATCTCAGGAAGGCAGTCTAGTCTTCCATCATCAGTGTGTTGGATATTGATTAACTTCAGTTTCCCTGATCATTGTAAAAATCAACTTCTTAAATTGACCCGAAGCACACACAACTGTGAAAGATTGGTATTTCCCAAGATTATGTGATTATCGAGGCACAAATTTGAAATCTATCCCTTTTGAAGATCTTGAACAGAGGAACTTAATGGATTTAGGCTTCGAATCCCTTCCAAGAATCAGGCAGAGCTTCAGGTCTGCTGTGGGTTCTGCAAGGAGCCAAGGCTGAAAACTGATCATTCTGCTCTTTCGCCTCATGGATGTAATTATATAAATAAGCTATCCGAAATTTTACACATCTATCATTTTCTTCTACCAATAAGCATTGAGAAAAGGCAAGTTTGAACACCAAGACCTAAAGGGCTCTCTGCTTTGGTTTAAAAAAAGAAAAAGTCAGCATTCCCTGAGACAGAGGTCACCTTTGTGACCATGGAAACTGCACATTCAAAGACACCGAGAGACTTGGAAATACCACATCTGAACTTTGGCCCTTTTGTGGTAGGTTTTAAGACAATGATAAAATTAAGTGCATACATACAAAAGGAACTTTTCTATTTTCCCAGAAACTCCATTATCAAGGAATGCAGCTGCCAGTTAAACAAAGCTGACAAAAAGCCGGCCGTGGTGGTGCACGCCTTTAATCCCAGCACTTGGGAGGCAGAGGCAGGCAGATTTCTGAGTTCGAGGCCAGCCTGGTCTACAGAATGAGTTCCAGGACAGCCAGGGCTACACAGAGAAACCCTGTCTCAAAAAAACAAAAAAAAAAGAAAAAAAAGAAAAAAAGAAAGCTGACAAAAACGTCTCTAGTTGGCAACAAACATCACAAGTTTGGATGGACATATCGAAGTCAGGGAAATATAGAGGCACATCAGATAGGAAGGGCTATGGGCTCTCCTCAGGAAAAAAATTCTCAGTGGAGACTGAAGTCTCTGTAACAGAGTCCTTTATTCTTCACTGATGAGTTAAGGACACTGTCCACACTCTAGCCCAGCCAAATCAAAACCCAAACTTTGGGCATTTGCACTCTTCCTGGAAGAAATGGGGGCTGGTAGGTAGGCTCACCATGCAGCCACAGCCTCATGATTTGTTTTCTGAACACAAAATAATTCTCATTTGCCGCTTCACTCTTCCTAATAGGAGTCTGTGTTGCTGATGCCAATTCCAAAGTGAGACTACAGGTGACTGACAAAGCTCGACCCTGGAGGGGTCTCTATTGACTTCCTCCCGGTAAGTCACCACTGCATGAAACACATCCACCTGGCCCTCAGCCAGCTGAGGTGACCCTGGAAATGAGGTGGAACTATCCACGACTGTGAGCTCCACCCCCATCCCCCGCCCCCCGCACCCCCCTGCAGTACTGATCTATAACTTACATAAAAGCCTGTAGAATTCTTAGCTACTCAATATCACGTAACTGGCAAGACCAATTAACCAACTCTTTAGTCAGTCCTAATCTTCACCTTCAGACATTTTCCTGGATTGCAAAACCTTTCTCAGAAGTGTACAAATATACAAGAAGCCTGAGGGGGATTAGCTGTCTAACAAGAGCTCATGACAGGCACAAAACCACCCGGAGAAGCAAGTTCTCGCCTCTGTAACCACACTGTGAGTGTCTCGTCTGTGACTTGTGCTTCCCAGCACTTTATCTCAGCTATTATGAATCATGTGCTGCTTTCAAAACTTCTACAAGGGAAAGTTTTGCACTTTCCCTCACTGGCACCTACAGTAAAATTTGGAATTATACTTAGCATGATTCAGTAGCAAGGTTAAAAATGAGACATTGGTAAAAACTAATGCTGTTTATTTTTGCAATACAAAAAGGATATATGTCCTTAATTTGACCTATATTGAATATGAATATATATGTATAATATATATACATTCATGTGCAAACAATGTATGTGTGTTTGTGTGTGTTATCTTTTCTGAAAGCTAATAAGAATCGAATGGTAACTGCATTAATTCCTTCAGAGGCCAACTCTCCAATGACTTGATTACTTCTTATCAGGTATCATCATCTCTCACACTGCCACACTGGGCTGCAAGGTCCCAACACACAAAGCCTTAGGGTAATTGTTTAAGCCATCTCCAAATCAGAGCCTCAGAGGTACATTTGTGTAGTTCCTGTCTCTAGGGGAAAAAATGGAAAAAAGAGTAAAAGAATGGCTCTCTATAGATAAGATTTTCAAATTAGAGATTAGCCACATACACATGCATATATATGTTAGATGTGCTCTCTCTCTATATGCTAGTGTGCACTTCTCTTGTAAGAAATGAAGACTGTGGGCTCACTCATCATCCTGCCTGTGTCTACCATGTTACAAATGAGAAATCCACAAAGTATCTTTTTCCCTGCTTTGACTTTCTGCCTCAAGAAGTTATCTGTCCTTCAATACTCTAGGACTATGTTGCCATCTTCCAGGTGACCCAGCCATGGGGGCCTACCGCAGAGGTGAGCAGAAGTCACCTACTGTTCACTGGGGTTCTTTTGAGCCTATAGGCCCATGCTAGGCATGGTCTACCTCTAAACTATACCCCCAGGGCTAGTTTTACTTTTATATTCTGAGACATTGATGAGACTGGCCTTGAAGTCATTCTATAGCCAGACAAGCCTTGACCTTGTGACCTCAGTACTCAGTCTCCACAGTAGAGGGAATAAAGGCCTGTGCCCCCAAACCCAATGGCATTAGGCTTTTGGACTCTTAAACCTGTGAGCTAAATAAATATTTTTGAAAACTTTTTATTGGTTCTTTGTGACTTTTACATCATGTACCCCAATACCACTCATCTCCCTGTTCCTTCATATTTGCCCTCCACCCTCCCCCCCAAAAAATAAAAGTAGAAATTAAAAAAAAAAAAAGAAAGAAAGAAAAAGAAAAAACCCATCTCGCCATGGAAGCTGAGGAGTGTCACAGTGTGTCACACAGTTGTACCCTTTTATAGAAACAGCTTAACTTTCAAATGTTCATTACAGTGAGTCATTTTTAAAAATTGTATCCAGCCTTGGGTATTTTACTATAGCAACAAAAGCAGACTGATATATCTGTAAAATAGACTGATACATTTGTAGCAATTACTGGTTTAAACAACGTAGTTTAGTTACTGCTAGAGTTAGGTAATACATCCGTTTCTGGTAATAAAAAATATACCGAGAATTGCAGATCATTGCATGCATCTTGCATGTTTCCAGATGGATCCAAGTAATCTCCCTCTTACTAGAAATAGCAAAAGAGCATAAGGGTCCTCCTGCCAGTGTCCTGGTTTGCCATAGCCAAACATTAGATGTCAGACTAGGTTTTCCAGAGTTCACCCAAGTACAGTATACAATCAACAGGGTAGTTCTCAGGGTCCTGTGAACACTGCTGGCTGTTCCTCAGATCAGACAAACTTTTCTTAGCACTGCTTTCTAAAAGGAATTGAATCATGAACATCCTTACATCAGAGAAATGGATAATCTAAACACATAGATGCAGAGCCTTTAGTCAGGGAGAGCAACAGACTCTTCCTCCTAGAAGTGAAAGTAGAAATTAACCAGGATGACAGAATGGTCTAGACGGCCTTTCTGACCCGGCTGAAAAGGCTGAAGTTACGTCATCTAAACTTAACTTCCAATGATGAATGAGCCTTGCTTCATGCAATTATACAAAATGGTGCTATTGTTCATTTGCTTCACAGACGAAGCTCAAGTTTAAATCTACAGTTCTTCTAGGAACTCAGTCACCAAGCATGACCTACACCCACTTCAGAACAACCTTGGGAGGTGGCAATCAAAGCAAGAATGAGGAGTAGGCTAGGAGTAGTTCTAGTCTTTTGCCCAACAGAACAGCACATGTTAAGGGAATTATACCATCGACAGGCGGGTGACATCAAGAAAACAATACTAAGTTTGATTGTTGGGATGTTTCCTTTAAATGTCATGTGTAATCTGTTTGACCAACTCAAAAAAAAAAAAGTTACAAATGCTTTCTCTGTTTTCTAGAGTGTCATGAATTCAAGTCACAGGTGCTTTATAGATGTGTTTTCTAGATGTACAGAAAGAAAACATGAATGATAAGAAAAAAGCATGGGTTTTGGAGTCTTGGGGATGAATATAAGCAAATGTCACTTCTGCCACCAGTTACCAAATGATTTCAAGTTCATGAGTTAAACCTCTCCAAACACCAGTTCCCTTTGATTTGTTTTGAGATAGGGTCTCACTACGTAGACCAAGCTGCCCTTGAACTCAGAGACCTGTCTGCCTCTGTCTCTGAGTATTGGGATTAGAGTCATGTGCCACCATGCCTAGCAGTTTCCTCATTTTTTAAATAACAATAATATTTCTTTCTGCATGGTAGTCTTCTTTTGTTATTATTCCAATGTATGTGGACATGCCTATTACAAAGCCTAACACATTTGAGATTTTTCTCACCTGAAAGACATAATTAATGACTACCTGTCCTATACAGTCCACCAAAGCTTACCCTGGAGAACCAAAGAGTTTATTAGGGTTACTTATAATGAATTAGTGAAGGAGTATGGACAGGGGTTGCGTGACCCTTAAGTAGCCTCACTAGAGGATCTGTGCCTGGCATAGGTGACAGCTTCCTCAGGGCTGCACAGACCAGACAGAGCCTTAAATTCCAGCCCTTCCAGGGACAGTCCCCATCCAATCATACAAAAGACTGGAGGAAGTAGATACTCAGGTGAGGGTCCTAGGACCTTCCCCCAACCCTTCTGTCTGGGAGGGAATATCAGGAGTCCACAAGCACAATGGCGACTCAGAGGAAGTGAAGCCAGTCATGGAGTGGGGGCAGTTTAGAGGACAGCTAGGGCAGCTAGCTGGGTTATGCTCTCCCTTTGACACCCCAACTCTCTCCCTACTCAGGGTTCAAGCAGTCATCCTTCCCATCTGGCCAGTCTCATGATTTTGTGATAGGGCTTTTAAAAGGCCTTGATACTGAAGGCATAGACTCTATGCCATAGATAATACAAATAGATACTCAAGCCATCGAGAGAGAATTCAGAGTCCACAAATAGACACTCACATTTATGGTCAATGGTTTTTAAGAAGGGCATTAAGGTGCTTTGGAGGGGAAGGGACAGCTTATCCATGAGTGGAACTCATGTACTGAACAGACCCAAGCTATATCAGTGAGGGTTCTCTAGAGTCACAGAACTTACGGAATGTCTCTGTATATTAAGGGAACTTATTGTGATGACTTATAGTCTGTAGACCAACTAACCCAACAATGGGCAGCTGTGGGGGCAAAGTCCAAGAATCTAGTAGTTGCTCAGTCCCACAAGGCTAGTTGTTTAAGCTGGTCTTCTGTAGAAGTAGGTTCCAACAGATGTGCTGGCAAGTAAGTGCAAGCAATCAAAGAAGAAGAATCTTCCTTCTTCCAATGTCCTTATGTAGGTCTCCAGCAGAAGGCGTGGCCCAGATTAAGGTGTGTACCACCACGCCTGGATCTGGGACTTGCTTTGTCCCAGGCTGACCTTGAACTCAGAGATCTCCTTGCCTCAGTCTCCTGGGATTAAAGGAGTGCACTACCTTGCCTGGGCCTAAGCTTTTCATTGCCACCATGCCTCAAGATCTCCATGCCAAGATCCAGGTCAGAAACTTGTGTCTTCCAGACTCAAGATCTGGATCACAGGTGAGCCCTCCAATTCTGGACTATAGTTCATTCCAGAGATAGTCAAGTTGACAACCAGGAGTAGTCATTACAATCCACCCCCTTGTCAAGGCACAGATCATATCTCATGTCCAAGTGAAACAATAACTAGGTCATAAATATGCCTAACATGATGTAACTATTCCTCGTGCAACTGAAAATGTATTTGTAAATTTACAATTGGCCAATGCCCCTTGGGAACATTCTTTTAGTATCTCAACCTAAATACTGATTGATGTTAAAGAAATTGGAAGAAAGCACAAATATCTATAAAAATGTGTTCTTAACAAAATAGAACGGAAGCATCCGTATTACTTTATAATTCTCATTTCTGCAACTGGTCATGTGGCCTTAGATGGTATTTATAACTATCTTCCTCTACTACCCATTCTGTATTTCCTCCTCCCTCTGCAAGCACCTCAAAAGGTCTTGGCTCTTTTCCTGGAGAAGTGATGCATACCTTCATTCCTGATGGGTCTGTGCCCTTTGTCATCCTGCTTGGATTAGGCTGTTGTAGTTTCCCATTGACTTTAATCTCAGGACATGGTAGTACTAAGAGACCCTAAGGGATCTCCTGCACTCCAGACATAATCCTTACCTCCATTGTGGAGAGGCCATCCAATTTCCCCATGGTAATCTGGCTCTATCATCCCTCCTAACACTGTTATTCCTTTCTTAGCCTGTTGGTTTAAGGGCATTAGAAGCCCAAAATGACCAGGGGGAAGTCTGGGCTTACAGTTCAATGGAATGTTTGTTGTGGCTCCTGGTAGGAGCACCCCACCCCCCCAACCAAAACTTCTAGGCCAGCAGAACCTAGGGTTGTGGGGACAGGAAGCAAAATCTTTCCTAGAGGGTCACTAGGAGTGATAGTGAGTGAAACTATTCCCTTTTCTACCCCTTGATTCCTGGACTCATTGATCCTGGCTATTGGAGAAACTGTACCATATATCGGAAGCTGATTCAAAGCACATACTGCCTTCTGAAGAATCCTGCCCCAGCCCTCCATGCTGCTGCCACCTAATTGGCGCTGTAACTGCGTCTTCAAAAGGCCATTCCACCTTTCTATCAGAACAGCTGCTTCAGGATGGTGGGAAACCTGGTAAGACCAGTGGATTCCATGATCGTGGGCCCACTGTTGCACTTCTCTGGCTGTGAAATCATTTCCTTGGTCAGAAGCGATACTGCGTGGAATACCATGACAATGGATAAGGCTTTCTATAAGTCCATGGATGATGATTTTAACAGAAGCATTATGTATAGGAAAGGCAAATTCATAACCAAAATAAGTATCTACTCCAGTAAGAACAAAACGTCCTTTCCATGGAGGAAGTGGTCCAATGTAGTCAACCTGCCACCAGGGTGCTGGCTGGTCACCTCGAGGAATGATGCCATATCTGGGGCTCAGTGTTGGTCTCTGCTGTTGGCAAATCTGACATGCAGCAGCAGCTGTATCCAGGTCAGCCTTGGTGAGTGGAAGTCCATGTTGTTGAGCCCAAGCATGACCCCCATCTCGGCTATCATGGCTACTTTGTTCATGTGCCAATTGAGCAATGACAGGGATGGCTGAGGAAAGAGACTGACTGTCCACAGAATGGGTCATCTTATCCATTTGATTATTGAACTTCTCAGCTGAAGTCACCTTTTGGTGAACATTTACATGGGACACAAATATCTTCACATCTTTCACCCATTTGGAGAGATCTATCCACATACTTCTTCCCCAGATGTCTTTCTCACCAATTTTCCCATCGTGATCTTCCCAAGTCCCTGATTATCCAGCCAATCCATTGGCTACAGCCCATGAATCAGTGAACAATCATACATCTGGCCATTTCTTCTTCCAAACAAACCATGTGTACTGCCTGAAGTTCTGCCCACTGTGAAGATTTTCCTTCATCTGTATCTTTTAGGGTTGTCCCAGGAAGAGGTTGTAATGCTGCAGCTGTCCACTTCTGGGTGGTGCCTGCATAACAGGCAGAGCCATCAGTAAACCAGGTCCTAGTCTTCTCTTCTTCAGCTGATCATAGGGAATACCCCACGAGGCTATAGGTACATGCTTGGCAGCAGATGGCATTGTTACAGGAGTAGAAACCATAGGCATTTGAGCAACTTCATGTAACTTGCTTGTGCCTTCAGGGCCTGCTCAGGCTTGATCACGGATGTACCATGTCCATTTGATAATAGACTGCTGCTGTGCATGTTCTACTTTAGGACTTGGAGGGTCTGATAACACCCAGCTCATGATGGGCAGTTCAGGTTGCATGGTAACTTGGTGTCCTACTGTCAAGTGTTCAGTTTCCCCTAAGGCCAAGAGCTGTTTTTCAAAGGGAGAATAGTTGTCTGCAGATGATGGTAGAGCTTTACTCCAAAATCCCAAAAGTCTCTTCTGTGATTCATCTACATGGGCCTGCCAGAAGCTCCAAACAGCATCTCTTTCTGCCATTGATACCTCAAGTACCATCGGGTCTGCTGGATCATATGGTCCAAGTGGTAGAGCAGCCTACACAGCAGCCTGGACCTATTGAAGAGCCTTCTCCTGTCCCAGGCCCCATACAAAGCTTGCACCTTTCCAAGTCACTTGGTAAATGGGCCTGAGTAACACAGCAAGTAAGGAATGTGCTGTCTCCAGAATCCAAATAGACCCATTAAACATTGTGCTTCTTTCTTGGTGGTGGGAGGGCCAGGTGCAATAACTTATTTTTCACCTTAGAAAGAACATCTCTGCATGCCCCACATCACTGGACTCCTAAGAATTTCACTGAGGTAGATGGTCCTTGAATTTTGGTTGGATTTATTTCCCATCCTCTGATATGCATATGTGTTACCAGTGAGTCCAAAGTGGTTGCTACTTCCTGCTCACTTGGTCCAATCAGCATAATGTCATCAATATAGTACACCAATGTGATATTTTGTGGAAGAGACAGACAATCAAGATCCCTTCTAACTAAGTTATGACACACGGCAGGAGAGTTAATATATCCTTGAGGCAAAACTGTAAAGGTATACTGCTGGGCTTGCCAACTGAAAGCAAACTGCTTCTGGTGGTCCTTATGGACAGGTACTGAGAAGAAGGCATCTGCTGGATCAATAGCTACATACCAGGTACCAGGAGATGTGTTAATTTGCTCAAGTAACAAAACTATATCTGGTACAGCAACTGCAATCGGAGTTACTACCTGATTTAGTTTTCTATAGTCAACTGTCATTCCCCATGATCCATCTGTCTTCTGCACTGGCCAGATAGGAGAGTTAAAGGGAGATGTGGTGGGAACCACCACCCCTGCATCTCTCAAGTCCTTGATAGTGGCAGTAGTTTCTGCAGTTCCTCCAGGAATACGGTACTGTTTTTGATTCACTATTTTCTTTGGCAGAGGCAACTCTAATGGCTTCCATTTAGCCTTTCCAATCATAATAGCCCTCACTCCACAGGTCAGGAAACCAATGTGAGAATTCTGCCAACTTCTAAGTATATCTATCCCAATGATATATTCTGGAACTTGGGAAATGACCACAAAATGTGTTCATGGACCTACTGGATCTATTGTGAGTCCAACATCAGCCAAAACTCCATTAATCACCTGTCCTCCATAAGCCCCTACTTTAACTAGAGGGCCACAAAGTTTCTTGGGATTTCCTGGGATCAGCATCAATTCAGAATCAGTATTCAATAGACCCCAGAAAGTCTGATTATTTCCTTTCACCCAGTATACAGTTACCCTTGTAAAAGGCCATAGGTCCCTCTGGGGAAGGACTGGAGAAAGGCTAACTAACACCAAAACTTTTAGCTGTCTTATCAAGATCCTTCCTCAGGGGAACCTGGCCACCCCTTCATTCAAGAGGTTCTGTGTCTGCAAACTGGCTCAAGTCTGGAAATTGATTCATTGACCCAGATTGCCTTTTGCCAGGATCCAGTGTAGCTTTTCTTTCATTTGTTTGAGAATTTTTCTGCTTATACAGATCAAACAGATATGCAGTAGGCTTCCTATCTACTTCATGCCTGGAAACACCATGACAGATTAGCCAGTACCAAAGGTCCATAAGAGTCATGCCATAATAAATTTCACCTCTCTTGTGCTGACCTTACGGGCTAGGTCATTATGAAGTTTGTTTTGTCTACACTGCCCATTATAATAATGATAATCACCTTGTTTCTGGTGATTCAGTGCTGCCACCTGGCCCCTGCCACCTCAGGACCCAATTAAACCCATTGCATTTAATTCATCTAATTGAGCAGCAGCATCTCCAACCCTAGGGTCTGGCACAAAGAAAAGGGCAAGAACAAAACTCTTCAAATGTGCTGGTGCCCCTCTCACCAGTCTGTGTCTCATAGGATTGGTGAAGGGCATATCTTCTAGGCCTTCCCACTGTGAAGGATTAGGTTTTACGCAACGTATCCACTCTAGCATTGCAATTTCCCTGAGCCTTAAAATCCCTTCATCTAAGCCAAGGGATATCAGGAATCTCCAACTCCTTTTTAGTAGGCCTTTTTTAGATAAATGCTTCAACCAACCATTCAGATAAACTTCTGATACCTTTTTGTAACTGTGTGAGTTTCCATATTAAACCTAGAATCTCCACTCAGAGGGCCCATGTCAATAAACTCAGCCTGATTTAGTTGTATGTTCCTTCCACCATTGTCCCACACCCTTAAAATCCATACATATTCCCCAGACTTCTGCTTGATTGGATTAGCAAACTCATTAAGCTCATTAGTAGTATAGTACATCTCATGGACTACACTTTCTATCTCACCTTTAGGGGCCTGCTTTGCCTTGAGTCTGATTATAGGTCTAGAAGAAACTATTGGTGTGCCTTGAGGAACATCAATTTTATCAATTCCCTGCTCGCTTACCAGACTCTGAAGGATTCATTTCCTCGTGTGAAAGAGGCATTATTTTATGAGGTGGGGCTGAGGATACTACTTCCTTAGGTGAGGTAAACTCTCAAGAATCTGAGGATTCAAAGTTCTCGGCTTCAACAGAGTCTTCCCACACAGCCCCATCCCAAGTTATAGGATCCCATTCTTTGCCAATCAATGCCCTTACTTTAACTGCTGACACCCTCGGAGGCTGAGACTTGAATTTTCGATGTAATTCAGCCAACCTTATCATGAGGGCTTCAGTATGATTTTCTGCAACCCTAGCTCTATGGCTGCTGGAGAGAAGATTCTCTTCAAGGACACACTTAGAAACCTATAGATTGTTTACTTGCATCTGGAGCCGTTCAATTTTATTACACAACTCATCCTTTTCTTTCATCAATTCATCCAGAGATACTAAGAACAATGAGTTAGCAAAATCATTTTCCTCCCCCCCCCACAAATTGTAGAAAATTTAGTATAGCGGGTCACCTAATTCATTGCCAGTTACAACTGATGGATCAAGATAATCAAAGGCATTAGCTTCTTTAAGTTTGAAATACAGGTTCCACCACAGCCTTCAATATTCTCTGAGCTCCCAGAAGAGAGAGTGTCTGGAGAGGTTTCAGTAGTTGAAAGTGCTGGTGAATTAGAAGGTGCTGGCAAATTATTAAGCCAATTCCAGATTCTTAAAAGATTTATCCTTATACTTCTGCTCCTCTAGAACCAATCCTGGTACCAACTTCTGTATCAGGCAGGGTTCTGTAGAGCCACAGAACTTATGGAGTCTCTGTATATTAAGGGAATTTATTGTGAGGATTGTAGACCAACTAACCCAACGATGGGCAGTTGTGGGGGCAAAGTCCAAGATTCTAGTAGTTGTTCATTCCCACGAGGCTAGTTGTTTAAGCTGGTCTTCTGTAGAAGTAGGTTCCAACAGATGTGCTGGCAAGTGAGTGCAAGCAGTCAAAGAAGAGTGATCTTCCTTCTTCCAATGTCCTTTTGTAGGTCTCCAGCAGAAGGTGTGGCCCAGATTAAGGTGTGTACCACCACGCCTACATCCGGGACTTGCTTTATCCCAGGCTGACCTTGAACTCAGAGATCTTCTTGCCTCAGTCTCCTGGGATTAAAGGTGTGTACTACCTTGCCTGGGCCTAAGCTTTTCATGACCACTATGCCTAAAGATCTCCATGTCAAGATCCAAGTCAGAAACTTGTGTCTTCCAGCCTTAAGATCTGATCACAGGTGAGCCCTCCAATCCTGGATTGTAGTTCATTCCAGATATACTCAAGTTGACAACCAGGAATAGCCATTATACATCCCAAAGAAAGAATATGAACCCCACCTCTTAGCTCATACCTAGTTAACTCAAATGCATCTCAATCCTGAAACTACAAAAGTCACAGAAGAACATACAAAAGCAAATGTTTGTGCCTTGGATTAAGCTTTAATTTCTTAGATATATGGCCAGAAGAATAAATGCCCAAAGAGGGAAAACAAGATACAGAAGCCTATTCAAATCTATTCAAAACTGAAAACCCAAAAGCCAAGATTATTCAAAACTGAAAACGTTGTATAATACCATAAAGAAATTGAAAAGAACCCACTGGTTGAGTGTCAGTATTTTTTAACTATTTCTCTGGCAAAGGACTTGAAACCAGAATAGAGAAAATACTCTTACAAATCAACACTAAAAAGACAAGTCAGTTAAATATGTATAAAGGATAGGAATAGAAATTTCTGCAAGATGGAAATGACCAATAAGAACATATGTGATGGTTTGTATATGCTCAGCCCAGGGAGTGGCACGATTAGAAGGTGTGGCCTTGTTGGAATAGGTGTGTCACTGTGGGTGTGAGCTAAAAACTCTCATCCTAGCTGCCTGGAAGTGAGTATTCTGTTAACAACCTTCAGATGGAGATGTAGAACTCTCAACTCTGACTCCACCATGCCTGCCTGGATGCTGCCATGCTCTTGCCTTGATGATAATGGACTGAACCTCTGAACCTGTAAGCCAGCCCCAATTAAATGATGTCCTTTATAAGATTTACATTGGTCATGGTGTCTGCTCACAGCAGTAAAACCCTAAGACACTGTAGAAAAATGAATCTCACTCATTGTCAAGGAAATGCAAACCAAGTCTACAAAGGGATAGCATACTATGGGAACGAGAGGGTTAAAATAAGAAAACCAATAATAACAAGTGTCGGTGAGGCTGTAGGTAAACTAAAATCTGGGAGTAGCATGAGGTTTGGTGGAGGTTTTGTTGCTGTTGCTGCTTTTCTTTCTTTTGGTTTTTGAGACAGGATTTTATGCTGTAGCCCAGGCTCACTCAGAACTCATTTGGAAGAGCACACTGGCTTCAAACTCATAGCATGTCTTCTAAGATTCCAGGTAACACTGAAGCTTGACTACAAGAAGACATTTGAAGTGAGAGTCCTGGGGAACAGCCAAAAGTGTTAAATTACAGGCATTGTTAGGAAAAGTATTGGCTCAGGACCCCAAGACCACGTTCTCAGCACAGAGAATGTTTATTTGCCCCAGAGGGACAGAGGACAGGGAGTAAAAGACAAGGACAGAAGATAGAGGATGAAAAGGGGAAGGGGACAGAAGAGAGGGAAGGAAGAGGGATAGAGAGAGGTAAGAGGTATACGCCTGCCTCCGGTTAGAGAGGAGACAGAAGTGAACCACAGGCAAATGGTGGTTTACAAAGGTAAAAGGGGAAGCTCCGTGTTAGGATGAAATCTTTCATTTCAATTGGCATGTTAATTAGGTGAGCCAAAGTGGGTCTTTGATTACAGGGCTTAAATACTTTTAGCTGGACCTTGGTAGTCAGCCTCAGAGGAGGAAGTAGCCAAATAATGGAATAGACCTGGTGGCTAGCTTTAGGAATGTAACCTAACAGTTTTTAGCATGGCAGAGGGAGTGGGGGACTAAGACTCTTTACCCTTAGCCTATCTGTTTCAACAGATTTCAAATCCACTACAGACTGCATCAGCAACTCCAGTGTCAGCCCCAGCTGTCTTCTTGGAATCTCCACCCTGATCCTGCCTCCCAGACTACACTTCCCTAGCCTTAGATGGTTCCACAGAACCTGGACATCAACCAACACAGCCTGTTCTTCCTGACCTTGACCAGCAAACCAGGTTTCTTAGGTTCCCTAATGACAACACCCCACTGTCAACAGCAATCAGTGAGAGAAAAAGACACCCACCTATTTACCCAACACCCAGAGACCAACTAATAAAACAAAAAGGTGGAAATGAAGGGACTCGGGCCAACTTGAGGGCCTTGCTAAAACAACATTACATTCCAAACACTAGCCCCCACGATCTGTTCCCTTATTTGGCCAATACTTCCTCCTGAGACTGATCACTAAGGTCCAACTATTAACACATCAAGGCCCAGGAATCAAAATTCATTATTTTGACTAACCTAATTAAAATATCCAATCAGAACTAGCTCATTTTAACACAGACCTCCCCCAAAATTAACACTTGCAGAGCTGTTCACTGCTGTTTCTACCCACTTCAGATTCAGCCACCTTGCCTCTCTGCCTTGCTTAATAATGGCTCTTTTTTGCATTTGGTTTGTGCTTTGAAATTGATGTCTGGGTATGGTCTGTGCCCAATCTGGGTCCAGAGGGGAGCACCCCACAATATGTGGTTCCCTCTTCAGGAATGATTTGAGCTTATGCCCTGGTTGCTATGAGAGAGACAGATCGGAGAGAAGACTAGGAACAGAGGCCTTTCTTCCAGAAGCATGAGGTAAGGCCAAACTGAGCAGTAGTGACAATACTATCTGGGTGACAGTGTAGTGAGGGAAATGTCCAGGGTGATGGCCTTGGGTTTTCAGACCAGGTATTGTATGCATGGCAGGCTGTGTCAGCTATGGGGATAGCAAACATGGACCTGTTCTTGTGGAGTCTTGGCGACTGGGACCTAGCTGTCCCCCAGGTGGACACCAGAACAGGTTATAGGCCCTGGGATATAGGGAACTGAAGCTTCCCTCCTAGAATTCCAGCATCAGGTACCAGAGTGGAGAACTGGACCCAGCTTTTTGCCCTCCCTGCTGCCCATTCCAAGGACAAGCCTTGAGTACTGGAAGAAACCAATCGCTGCCTCAGAATCCTAGCCTGCAGTGATGTCATGTGGTATTGATGCATCTTGACTGCTTTACAGTCAAGTGAAAACTGTCAGGTAATCAAAAGAAGGGAAACATAAAAAACCAGGCTCTGACAGAAGCTAGGAGACTTCAGAAATCACTCAAGGTTGGGCTGACTCAAAGTTTCACAGCTAAGTGTTATGGGAACACAAGCACAGGTGGGGTCTAAATCTGACCTGGTGCACACCACCTTAGTCAGCTCTAGAACCAGTAACAGAAAGAAAGAAAGAAAGAAAGAAAGAAAGAAAGAAAGAAAGAAAGAAAGAAAGGCAGGCACGCTGCCCTTCTCCTTTTAAATGATTCTCTCTTTACAGATGTGTTTATTGCGTGTGCACATCATTTGCCTGCATGTATGTGTGTGTGTGTGTGTGAGTGTGTGTTTATGTGTGTGAGAGAGTGTATGTGTGTGTGTGAGAGAGTGTGTATATATGTGTGTGAGAGTGTGTGTGTATGTGTGTGAGTGTGTATGAGTGTATGTGTGTGTGAGTGTGTGTGAGAGTGTGTGTGAGTGTGTATGTGTGTGTGAGAGAGTGTGTGTATGTGTGTGTGAGTGTGTATGTGTGTGAGTGTGTGTGAGAGTGTGTATGTGTGTGTGTGTATGTGTGTGTATGTATGTGTGTGTATGTGTGTGTGAGTGTGTGAGAGTGTGTGTGTATGTGTGTGTATGTGTGTGTGAGAGAGTGTGTGTGTGTGAGAGTGTGTGTGTGTGTGTGTGTGTGTGTGTGTGCACGCGCGCTTAGTGCCTGTGGAGTTCTAAAGCAGTCTTTGGTGCTCCTAGAACTGCAGTTACACATAGTTGTGAGCTGCTACGTGGGTGCTGGAAATGGAACCCTTGCCTTCTGCTCTTGACATAGCTCCAGGCTCCTGAATGACTCTTTTACTGTTGTTATTTTTGAGACAGAGCCTCACTATGTAGCTTTGGCTCTCCTGGAATTCACTCACTATGAAGAACAGGCTAGTCTCAAACTCACAGAGATCCACCTGCCTCTGCCTCCTGAGTGCTGGGATTAAAGGCGTGCATACACCACCATGCCTGGCTTGAATTAGTCTTTTAAAGCTATGTAAAACACCACTTTAAAATTTTATTTTACAGTTATTTACTCATTTGTATGTGTATATATAGGCACTTGTATGAGGTGTGTGTGTGTGTGTGTGTGTAGCAAGACAACTTAAGGGAGTTGGCTTTACCTTCCACCACCTGTGCCTGGGGAATGGAAGGCAGGTCACCAGGCTTGGTCAACAAGTACCTTTACCCTCTTACTGGCCCCAAGGTACTTTAGAAACCTTTGTAACTTTATAAATGAGAAAAAGTCATCAAACCCTAATAGCAGTACTGGTTTCTGTGCCAATTTAAAGTTTTAATGCATTTATAGATTGATAATGAGATAAAATTAAGATTAAAAAATAATCAGTAAACATACCCTAAAAATAAAGTCGCCTCAGAAAGCATCTCCGACTTCTAACGTAGGATTCTATGTGTTCAGAGCTCCCTTAGAAACCTGAACTTTCTTTGACCTGATAGAAGGCAGGCACTTCAGTCTGGGATGAAAACCAACATGAGATGCTATTCAAAAATAAACAGTTGTTGAAAGTGCCTTTCTACCCCAGAGACCTCATGAGAAAAAGCAGCTTAGTGTTTGCTGATAACACAAGAGGAATTCAGGGGAAATACTGCAAACTCGGAAAACAATTTGTTCAATCTTTTTTGTTCTTTGTTTGACTGTGGCAGTGACCCAGAAGTGTAGCTTCTTTCTCTTGGTCCAGAACACTTTCCAAAGCTCCCAGGCTCACAGAACTGCCCAAGGAGGAAGCTTGCTAACAGTGGCAGCATCCGGCTCTGGCTAACACTGTGAAGGAAGAGATGGCCAGTAAACTGTGCTGTATTTTTCAAGGAACAGGCTCATGAAGTGACTTGGAGAGAATGTATTAATTTCCTTCACGTCACAAAATGAAGCCATGCAATAGTGCTTGTGAATGTTGAAGTCAGTGTTATGCATATTCTTTTTATGCATATGAGTTTAATGAATTTAACTTTATTATATCCCACAATATTTGCAAAGCTAACTAGCAACGGTTTATAGCATTTGGGAAAGTACAAACAGGGGCTCTGCTATGACCTTGAACCACGAGATTGTGAGGCAAGAGGGAAGAGAACAGATTTCTTACCTCACAGGCTATTGCTCCTGCTCTGACCAGGACCATGACTTAATGGTAGGTCATCGTTCTAAGAAAGAACCTTTACCAAGTATTCCATGTGCCAAGCATGTCAAGAAAGTGATTTAAAGAGTTTCTTTTAAGACAGTAAGATAATAGCTCAGTTGATAATGTGCTGCCCTGCAAGCAGAAAGACCTGAGTTTGAGTCCCAGAAGCTATGAAAAAGAGCCAGATGTGAGGAGTCTTCCTTGTAATCTCTGTGCTGGGAAGACAGACACAAGTGGATCTCCAGGACTTGCTGGCCAGCCACCCAAGCCAAGTGCCACACCAATGAAAGACCTACTCTCAAAATACAAAGTGAATGACTCCTGAGGAACAATACCCTAGATTGATCTCTGACCACTACATGTCTGAACATACACACATACACAAACACATACACACACAGAGAGACAGAGAGACAGAGAGAGATTCATTTTGTTTTCCTTATTTGTAAATAAAGTTTACTTTATTTATATGTTGAGAAAACATGATTATAAAATAGATTTGCTGAATAAGAAGTTCCAGCAGATAATAAGGGATCTGAACCAAGTATTGTTCAATATCAATATTGATACTGATAATCAATACCTCATGATTAAACTTTTAAAAGTCTCTAAAGATGAAGAGTAAACTTACTATATAATACCATGCTTAAAAAAAAAAGAACTAAAGCCAGGTATGGTGATGGATGCCTGCGTTCTTCAGGCAGAAGCAACTGGGTCTCTGTGAGTTCAAGGCCATCCTAGACAACATAGCAAACTTCAGGAGTGTCTGATGTGCCTTGAATGAGAATAGCCACCATAGGCTTACATATTTGCAGTTTGGTTCCTAGTTGGTAGAACTGTTTGGGATTAGGGGTGTGGTCTTTGAGGTTCCAAAGGACCACTGCATTCTCAGTTATCTCTCTCTGTCTCTCTGTCTGTCTCTGTCTCTCTGTCTCTCTCATGCCTGTATATCAGGATGTAAGTTCTCAGCTACTGTGACAATACCATGTGTCTTAGTCAGGGTTTCTATTCCTGCACAAGCATCATGACCAAGATGCAAGTTGGGGAGGAAAGGGTTTATTGAGCTTACACCTCCATGCTGCTGTTCATCACCAGAGGAAGTCAGGACTGGAACTCAAGCAGGTCAGGAAGCAGGAGCTGATGCAGAGGCCATGGAGGAATGCTGCTTACTGGCTTGCTTCTCCTGGCTTGCTCAGCTGGCTTTCTTATAGAGCACAAGACTACCAGCCCAGGGATGGCACCACTCACAAGGGGCCCTCCCCACTTGATCACTAATTGAGAAAATGCCTTACCACTGGATCTCATGGAGGCATCTTCTCAACTGAAACTCCTTTCTCTGTGATAACTTCAGCTTGTGTCAAGTTGACACAAAACCAGTACACCATGCATGCCTGCCTGCTGGTACCAGTACCCTTACCACAATGATCATGGACTCTGGCCCTCTGCTGCCGGATAAGCTCTTTCTGTTACAAGTTGTCTTGGTCATGTTGTTGCCTCATAGTAACAGAAAAGCAACTAAAGAGCCAGCTACATGTGGCTGCAGCTGTATGAAGATTGTTTTGGTTTATTCTGTATTTTGAGATAGCATCTTGCTATATAGCCCTGGCTAGCATGGAACTTATGACATAGTCCAGGCTGGCTTGAGTTTGAGCTACTTCTCCTGCCTCAATCTCCATAGTGCTGGGATTATAAGTATACACTTCCATGCATGGCCTAAGTCAGTTTTGTATGGCATGTTTAGAATGAGCAGTACTATAGAGACAGAAAGCCAATTATTGGTTAGCAGGGCTGGGGCTGAATAAATGTGAGGTTTTTATTTGGATGCTAAAATAGTCTGGACTTAGATAGTGGTAATGATGATATAGCCCTGTGAATGTCCCAGAAACCAGAGAATTATAATCTAAAATATGGGTAGACCAGGACTGGCGTTACAGGCCTGTAATTCCAGCTATTAGGGAGGCCAAGACAGGAGGCTTGTAAATTCAAAGCCAGTCTCAACTAGAGCGAGTTAATGGTTAGCCTGGGAGAATTAGCAAGAGCTTGTGTCTCAAAATAAAAAGTAAAATAAATATCAAATACATAAGAAATTAGGAATGTAATTCAATGGTAGAGAACTTGCCTAACACAAGCAAGGCTTAATTAATTAATCAATCACTTAAGATATGGTTCAATTGTGAAATTTATGGTGTGTGAATTTTAATCTCAAGAAAAAGCATTTTTCAGTCCTGGTTGTACAGGCTGTAATTTCAGCACTCTGAAGGCCGAGTAAGGACCATTCATTCATCCATTGTACAGTAAATTCAAGTCAAGCCTAGGCTTCAGAGTGAGACTCTGTCTTGTACTTACACACACACACACACACACACACACACACACACACACACACGAGAAGCTGGTATTCTGTTTTGGCTGTGCTAGGGCTGGAAACTAGGACCTCATACACGATATTCTGCCACTGAATTATATCCTCCATCCTGACATATTCCCCCCCCCACTCCCTCCCCCATGTGTGTATGCAGATGAGCTGAGCCATGTGTGCACATGTTAAGGTCAGAGGTCAATGTGGTATCTTCCTCTATTGCTCTTCATCTTATTTTTTGAGGCAGAGTCTCTCTCTTTAAGCATGGAGCTGAGTGTTTCAGCTATGCTGGCTAGCCTGCAAGCCCTTCTGATCTGCCTATCCCATTCCCATGTTACCAGGCCTGGATTGCTAAGTAGGTAATGAGGCTTAATTCCCAGGTCAGCACACCTGTGTGCAAAGCAAGCACTTCACTCACTGAGCTACGACTCAAGCCCCACCTCGACAGCCCTTTAAAAATATGTGAAATATGTAAACAAAAGAAATATAGCAAAACCAAGTCTAGCACAGTGGTGTACACCTTTGATCCCAGCACTTGAAAGGCAGAAACAGGCAGATCTCTGGGAGTTTGAGGCCAGCCTGATCTACAGAGAGAGTTCCAGAATATAGCTAGGGTTACACAGAGAAAGCTTGTCTTTATTTCATATATATTAAAATCTAAGGCCCAAATGTGAGTACACAGAACTTCATCCACTTAAGTTGGAGGAAAGAAAGCATCTTCAACAAATGGTGCTGGGAAAACTGGACATCCTCATGGAGAAGAATGAAATTAGATCCTTGCTCAAAGACTAACTTTAAATGATACAAATGTGAAACCTGAAACATTGAAACTGCTGGTAGAAACATAGTCAGCTTCCTATAAAGAAGGACTTTTTGAATAGGACTCCACCTTCCCACGAATTAAGGTCAACGACTGACAAGTTGTTGATCCCCCTTCCTTTGGGTTTTGACCCCCACCACCTACTTAGCAAGCCAGGCATGGTGGCATGGGACAGGGACTTCATAAAACTGAAATGCTTCTACTCAGCTTTGTAAAAAATTAGCCAGAGAAAAAGAAAACCCAGAGAACGGGAGAGAATCTTTTCTAGCTGTACGTCTGTCCTGGCTAGCTTTATATCAGCTTGACACAAGCTAGAGCCATGGGAGTAGAGGAAGCTCTACCTGAGCAAATGCCTCCATAAGATTGGGCTGCAGGGAGGCAAGTCTCTGGGGCATTTCCTTAGTGATTTCTGGGAAAAGGCCTAGCCCATTGTGAGTGAGGATACCCCTGAACTCGTGGTCTTGAGTTCTATAAGAAATCAGACCACACAACCATGAAGAACCATGAAGAAGCTGCATTCCTTCATGGTCTCTGTATCAGCCCCTGACTCCAGGTTCTTGTCTTAACTGCTTTTGATGATGAACTGTTACATAGAAGTGTGATATAAGCCCTTTCTCCCCAATTAGCTTTTAGTCATTGTATTTTGTCACATCAGTAAAAACCCTAAGACAACATCTGACAGGATTAATAGCCAGAGCATATAAAGAACTAGAAAAATAAAGAATACACACACACACACACACACACACACACACACACACACAGAGACACTGTTGGCATTGGGACCGCCAAACCTGTGACGTCACACCCAGGCGACAGCACGACCTGCCCACCTATCGCCCAGGCAACAGCCACCATATTTCCAGAATCCACTTGGCCCACCGCTCACCTTTACCTGCGGTTACATCACTCTCTCTATATAAACGGAAGACCCCTCTGATCTCTCTTTTTTTCCTCTTTCTTTTCCCTTTCTTTTCTCGCTGCCACCTTGCCCCCCCTTCCAGTAATCCCCCCACATGGAACTGTTTGGCCTGGTGTGGTTTCTGGAGCTGGGTGATCCCCGCAGGCCATTCTCGCAGATCATTTTTTATAACACACACACACACACACACACACACACACACATACACACAAGCAACCCACTTAAAAAGTGGACCCAGGACCATTTTTGTTTGAGAATTCTCAAAAGAAGAAAAGCAAATGACCAAGAACAACCAACTACAAATTCTAGAGGGGTGTCAGAAAAAGGGAACCCTCATTCACTGTTGGTGGGATCATAAATGCTCTGGCCAATATGAAAATCATTATAGAGCAATTCCAAAAAGCTAAAAATAATCTACCATGCGATCCAGCTATACCACCCCTTGGCATGCATATATATATCCCGGAAGGACTCGGCCTCCTACTCACCATTCTTGCTCAGCCATGGTCATTGCTGTTCTGTAGTCAGGGTGCAGAAACAAACTAATGACCTTTGTCCAATGAATGGTTAATACAAATGTGGTACGCATACACTGTGGAATATTCAGATGTAAAGAAATCACGAACTTTACAGACAATTAGATGGAACAGAAAGGAATTTGCTGAGCCTGGTAAACCAGACCCAGAAAGACAAATGCCACCTGTTCCCTCTCACCCTCTCATCATAGGCTCCCAGCTCCAGATCTTCAGATGTGAGCACATATTCTGGAGTAACTGCAGAACAAGAAAGTAAAAAGGGAGCATTGCTGGGGTTCAGGGGTGGGGAACAATAGAGAAGAGAGAGTGAGCTGATGGGGAAATGGGGAGCTCCGGTCAGGGAGTGGGAGGGAGACACGAATAGAAAAGAGGGGGGTGAAATAACAGGAAGAGTCATTATTCTTAACTACCTACCTGTCTTAGTCAGGGTTTCTATTCCTGCACACAACATCATGGCCAAGAAGCAAGTGGGGGAGGAAAGGTTTATTCAGCTTACACTTCCATGTTGCTGTTCATCACTAAGGGAAGTCAGGTCAGAAACTCACACAGGGCAGGAACTTGGAGGCAGGAGCTGATGCAGAAGCCATGGAGGGGTGCTGTTTACTGGATTGCTTCTCCTGGTTTGCTCAGCTTGCTTTCTAATAGAATCCAGGACTACCAGCCCAGAAATGGCGTCACCCACAATGGGCTCTCCCTACTTGATCACTAATTGAGAAAATGCCTTACAGCTGGATCTCATGGAGGCATTTCCTCAAGGGAGGCTCCTTTGTAACTCCAGCTTGTGTCAAGCTGATACACCAAACCAGCCAGAAAACAATGATCTACATAAGTCTGTGTATAAATATGCATAAATAGTTTAAATAAAAATTTCTCACCAAGGCTAACAATTCCCCCTTCAAGAGCCAAAGATAATCTAACATAAACCTCAACACTAGGCAAGAGGAGCTAGCTCTCTTTTGAGCTGTTGGTTTAGGTTGTCCACGAGACTGCCAAAACATTATAGATTATTGCTTTGACCTTGGTACCCCGAGAAGTGGAAAGGCAAGTGCCTACTGCTTAAGACACCTTGCACTTTAGACACAGGGCTTAACAGTCCCTTGAGCTGGAACTGACCTGAATATCTGAATATCTCCTCCCTGAGGACTAGATTTTATGATACCAGAAGGTTCCTTGCACACTCCCAAATGATGGAAGCCTTGAACAATCCTACCCAGCTTTAATACCTATGAACCAAAACAGTGACCAGCATGGCATGATAACCCTAAGGGTGCAGTAGTGGCATGCATACTTTGGCAGTAACCAACAACTCTTTAATTGGACTTAAGACCCGGGGGATCATATGAAGTACTGGGAAGCTAGCCAACCACCCGGGCATACTGAAATCATGGATCTCATAGGAGAGTCTACGACTACAACTTTACTAAACCAGTATAATCCCTAACCACATTCTAAATATTTGTCCTTATACCCACAGATAAGTGTTGGTCTCTCCCCTCATCAAGACAATTTCTCTCTGCAACAGATGGAGATCATTACAGAAAACCACAGCCAATCAAAATGCAGAGTTGTGGAACCCAGTCCCAATGGGTACATCTACAACACTACTTCTACACCTAAGCTTGGGGAACATTGGGGAAGAGATGGCAGAAAGATCGTAAGAGCCAGAGGATCAGAGAATTTGCTGGGAGACTGTGTCTCCTAATAATGGCAGAAGTACACCTGCAGTCTCACGACCTGATTGCACAAACATGAGCCAAATGAGGAAGACAGCAATGGACACACTAACGTGGAAGGAGAAAAGGCCACAAGGCTGAAGCCTACACCAGGAGCTGCTGGCAACCAAGGAATGCCAAGAGCAGGAGACAGTCTCTAGGGAAGAGCACACCAGTTGGTTATCTAATACCAAAGGTCAGCCCTGAAAATATACATGCAGGTAACACTATACGGACTGAGCAGGTTATATTTAGGAGTGTGTGTGTGTGTGTGTGTGTGTGTGTGTGTGTGTGTTTATGTAACAATTAATGAAAAAAGAAGGCCATGAATTTGAAAGAGAGCAAGAAGGGGTATATGGGAGGGTTTAGAGAGAAAGAAAAGGGAGAAATGTGATCATTTATATTATAATCTCAAAAACAAAAGTAATGAAATAATAGGGTAGACGTGTATATATATATGTACACACACACACACATTTACACACACACACACGAAACTCTTTGACTGTGTACCCCAGCTGGCCTCTCACTCTTTCTCTTCCTGCTCCAGCCTTCTGAGTGCTGGGACCAAACACCACCATGTCTGGTTTGCTATATAACTTTGTAGATTGCCTTCATGTGTGACTTAGCAGGTGAGAGCAGTGTGCTCATGTTCCCTGTCTGAGTGGCCCACTTGCAGTACGCCATGAAAATTTGCAGCACACAGTTTTGTACTTGGAGAGGGGAATGAATTTAATATTCTCTCTAGATAAGCACAGACACTGTATGTGGTAGTTTTTAGAGCTTGGTTGCAGTGTAGACTAGGAAACCAAGTCAATCGTGACATAGTGAGACTGAAAGGCGACAAAGCTTTGTGGGTGCACACAGTGCTAGACACAAAACATGGGAAAGGCCAGGTATCTTAGCATTAAGGAATGGGTAGCAATAGAATTGTTCAGCTTAAGGAGTATCCTATGCTGAGTGGCACAGAGATTACTTTAGCTCACAAACACTAAGCTTCCTTACACAGGATGGAAGTTGGCCAGGTGAAGGCATACAGTGCCACAAGGAGACCATAGGGGTATACCTAGCACAGCCCTCAGCCTGCTTCAAAGATTTGCCAGCCAGGGCTATGTTTGGGTGGCTTTTCCTGTGACTGTGCTGGTGGAAGAGAGGAGACTTCACAGCAGCCACCAGCAGAATACAGACTTCCTAGGAGGATGCTAGAACCCTGATGTCACTGAATTCCCAGCATGGGGGACACCTGAAACTTTTCTTTGGAGGCTGAGAGTGTAGAATGCTGCTCAGCATGAGGCCTTGGTTTGATCCTCCAGCATCCTGTAAACTGGGTGTGTTGGCACACTCCTGTAATCCCAGTGTTAGAAACAGGAGGATGGGAGGTTCAAGGTCATCCTGTGCTACAAAGAAGTTTTAAGTGGCCCGAGCTAAAGATTGTCTCAAAATAAAAACAAAACCAAGCTTTGAACTATGCTAAATTGGGAAAACACTGTGTAAGTGTGAGGATTTTTCTCTGTTACCTGACTTAATCTTTTTAAGAGGGGACTGTGGAGATGGCTCAGTCAGTAAAGTGCCGCTTCCCAAGCAGCAAGACCTCAGTTCAGTGCTCAGAACCCTCAGAAAAAGTGTGGCAGGGTGACACACACTTGTAATTCCAGCACGAGGGAGGCAGAGATGGGGAACCTTGGGATTTACTGTCAAGACTGCCCAGCTCAGCAGCTCTTAACCTCCCTGATGCTGTGACCCTTTAATACTGTTAGCTTCTTATGTTGTGGTGACCCCAACTATAAAATCATTTCATTGTTACTATATAACTGTAATTTGCTACTGTTATGAATCATAATATAAATATTCATGTTTTGCAATGGTCTTAGGCAATCCCTGTAAAAGGGTCATTTGACCCCCAAAGGGGTCACGACCCATAGGTTAAGAACTGCTGGTCTAGAGTCATCAGTGGACTCCAAGCCAATAAGAAAGTCTCAGAATAACAAAACCTAAAGAAACAAAGGTAGATAGCTACTGAGAAACAGCACCCAAGGATGACCTCAGGCCTCCACATGTAGGGGTACACACATGCACACCCTACAGTATGTGAACACGCATATACACACACATATGCACACACACACAAATGAACACATGATAATGTTGAAAAAATTAAAAGTCCTTTTCAAAACCTACAATTTGACTTCTTTCATCTTTTCTGCATCTTGTTCTATCAGTGGGCTCATATGCAGATAGATATCCATGCAAGCTTATCCACGTAACCCTGAAACATTTCCTCCTGCTAGCAAAAGTCTGTCTGTTCCACAATCCACATCTTTACCTGGTAGAGAGGAACACAGGACACGGTTCCGCGGAGATCCTTGCTGTGCATGCATTTCAAAAGTCCAGTGATCCTACAAGGATGTTAAAATGTTTCAGTTTGCATCTTGACACACATTCCGTCCTGCAATCAGGCGCCACCACCCTGGAGAAAGCAGGACACACTGAGCAGAGAGTAGAGAAGCCTAGGGATTAGTGACCACAGCTCCACAACCATCATGGAAGAAAAGGTCTCACAACACTACGGAGTGCGCTCGGCAACACCTCAAGCCAGATTCCAGAACATTGCATGTTCTGAATCACAGCGTTTTTATTCCACACATGAAGTTTTCTGCTCTTAGAAACATAATGGTTTAATTAAAGAAAGCAAAGCCAGTCTTTTCCTGCCATGGTTCCTTACTATAGACCAAATTAGCGTAGCTTTGGAGTGTACTGTGTTTGAATGTTTGATTTTTAAAATTACTGTTTGAACTGCTGAACTGAGTCCCAAGAAAAATCTTGCAATGGATTTTGGCTTGGGATTAGGTAGAATTTGCATCATTTTCTGAAAGGGCCCTAAACATGCTTTTGCTGTTTGTCCCATATATTTCTGAGAAGTGGAATTGTCAAGGTTGACCATTTTAAAGTCAAAATATCAGTCAATTCTGAAAAATATTAAGGGCCTGGGAGGACGGCTCAGTCATGCTTGCGAGGGAAGCTCAAGGACCTGAGTCCATCCCCAGAGTACACATGTAACAGCCAAGCACAGAGACACACATCTGTAATCCCCGCACCAGGGAGGGGCAGGCAGAGGAGCCATGGAGGTTTCTGACCAGCCAGTCTAGCCCACCTGGGGAGCTCCAGGCCACTGAGAAACTGAGTCTCAGAAAAAACGGCCTGAGGAATGACACTTGAAGTTGACCTCTGGCTTCCAGAGACACTTGCACACATGTCCACATGCATGTCCACGCATGCACTCCATCCATGTCATATTGCACTGTGATCTCAGAGAAAGTGCTTCATTCCTTTACCTCAGTTTTCTCATCTGCAAATGCAGGAAACGAGCCACTAGTCTCACCCTGTAGGACTGATTGTGGTGGTTACATGCAGAGAGCCTCTAACAATGTTTGGCTCACAGTAAATGCTCAACATCTGTTAGCTGTTATTGATTAAAATCAAACACCCCTGGATTGATTGAAAGCCCTAGTTTTCTATTTGCTCCTAAGCGTTAGTGGACACCTCGCTTACTCTCCTGCTTTAGTTTGCTCCATTTCAAATTGTCATGACATCTGTCTCACAAGGTTGCCATAAGGATTGGCTTTTCTTCTTTATCTTGCGTTGAAGATGAAATTCAGGACGTGAGCATGCCAGGCTAGAGATTTACCACTATGCCAGGTTCCCAGCTGGATTCTTATTTTTGTTTTTGTTTTGTCTTTGGTTTTTCAAGACAGGGTTTCTCCATATAGCCATGGCTGCTCTGGAACTCACTCTGTAGACCAGGCTGGCCTTGAACTCAGAGATCTGGCTGCATCTGCCTCCCAAGTGCTGGGATTAAAAGTATGCACCAACTCCTTGTTTTTGTTTTTGAGACAGTCTTGCTATATAGCTCCAGCTAGGCTCAAATTTGTAGTGCTCCTCCCAAGCTTCCCAAGTGCTGGGATGACTGTCCCATGTCACCATGCCCAGCAAGGACTGTTTTTGAATGCGCTCTGAGCAGAGCAACTTATGCTTACTTAGAACTGGCACACAGGTGTTGCATCTTAGAGTCCTCTTAAGGCCCCCAAGCTTGACCTCACAGAGTAACTGTTCAGTTAATGAACGGAAAGAATTGGGGGGGATTGGGAGTCTTCAGGGAAGGAAAGAGGACCAGGTGTTGGGATTTCTATGGCTTCTTTCTCAGGGTTCTGGATCCACTGAGCAGACCGGCTTCCAGGACATACCTAGCACCCTAAGACCCAACAGGAAGGGAGGGACCCCAGAGGCCAGCAGGATGTTAAAATGCTCAGTTTCTGCATTTGTTTCTAATCGAATGTTCTGCCTGGAGGATTCTTCCTGCTGTGGTAGGGTGGGAATGTTGTATCAGAGAGATCTGGTTCCTCTGTTTGCAAAATATTTATCATAGAAACCTGAGAGCTGCTGACGGGACAGGCACCCCAGGTAGCTCCTTTACAGAGTTAGTGATTCCTGCCTGGCCAGCCCTAACTCAGTCCTGAAAGTGTGGGATTTGGAGACCAGATGAGAGGCTGGCAGTCAGCCCTGCTCTTGCTCTGTTCCTTGCAGAGGAGCATGTAAGCATGGAACTTGGGCCTTGTGAAGTGCCTAGTGCCTTGGGAATTCAGTAAGGGACTAGAGGTAATCAATTAATATGCAAGCCTAGTACTCAGCTAACT
The DNA here is from genome assembly GCA_019843965.1 of Rhynchomys soricoides. Taxonomy (NCBI): domain Eukaryota; kingdom Metazoa; phylum Chordata; class Mammalia; order Rodentia; family Muridae; genus Rhynchomys; species Rhynchomys soricoides. Next base: position 11,638,866 of record JADRCH010000005.1, on the reverse strand, counting down.
CATGAATGATTGAAAAATCATCCCAGACATCCATTGGTCTCAGAGGCAGCCTGTCTCCTTCCTCTCCATCCTCCTGATCCCTCATCCAACGTCATCTTGGACAGCGCCTTCCCTTTATTTTTGGCCACTTCTGGCACAGTGTCTATGCCTGGAGACTCTTCTTGAGTATTCTCAGTCCCTAGAGACTAGACTTACTGCCTGGACAAAGGGACAGCTTCTTTCATGGTCAAAGCAATGCCGTCAAAGACTCTTGCATTGCACTTGGGAGTCATGGACCTACTAAGTGTGTAAGCATGTAGAGTTGGCCACTACTCTCAGTAAAAGGCTACTACCAACACAAAACTACAGTGACTTCATGGTTTAAATACCAAGACCTTTCCATTTGCATAAGGCCATTTATTAACCTGCTTTTGATGTTATTCAAGACTGAACACAATCTGGGCTCTAGAAGTTGTTGAGGAAAAGGATCCATTTTCTTTTTAAATCTACTGGTCCTAATGAGTATATTTTCATATATACAATCATATTTAAAGAATATATAATCTCCCTCCAACCCCTGAAAAATAAAAATCTTTTTCAAGTCATATACATATATGTCATAATATTGTCAACCTGACAGGATGCAGACTTACCTAGGCCTCTGAGCATGTCTGTGAGGGACTTTCTAGATTGGCTTGGCTGGGTTGAGAAGACATAGACCTTTAATGTTGACTCTGCCCTCTAGTGCACCCCTTTGCTGGTGGGGCTACAGTATCACAGAAGTCATTGTCGCCCCCCTGATTCTGCCTTGGACTGCCAGAGGTTTTCTTTCCTCAGCTACACGTTTCACACCCACCTTGGTCAGACTTGCCTGTCCAGCCTGGAGTTGCTAATTGATAAATATTTATGATGATTATTGTGGGCAAGATGCTGTACTGGTGACCTAAGAATGGAGGGCTCCAGGTCTGGCTTCCTCCTCCGTGAGCTTCTAAGCTCATACAGAGCCATAGCAGGTTGTATGGTATACCGCTGAGAGGATCTTAATGGCCTCCAGGAAGGCTGTTCTGTACTGGCATAGTCAGGCAAGCCTTTCTGGAAGAGGTGGGGTTGAATCAATCATTACAGGCAGGCCAGTAGCTAACAGCTCAGTTGGAAGAAATGCATGCTGCCTGGCCTGGGATGGGGAGTGGGTACAGAACGCTTTGTCCCCCTTTTCTCTTTCTGTCTTTTAGGTATCAGGGGTGACTGAGTTCCATGATTAGACATTCTGGCCTGGGCGAGGCAGAGAGAAGAAAGGCATTTCAGAAACAGGACAACCATAGAAGAAAAGCAGGGGAGCCGTGCGCTTTCCTTGGAGGGCAGCGAGGAAACAGCGTAGCTTCCTGTCATGTATACTCACCCTGAAAGGCAGCCCTTGGCTTATATGTGTACTTGCTACAGTGAGGAGCCACTGATGGATTTTTGAGGAGGGCAGAAGTTCTGAGATACAAAAGCTTTTCCGTAGCAGAGACTAGCTCTCGTGGTTGGAGGAAGGGGCATTGCTTTCCTGTCTAAATTGCTGGCGAAATGCAAAGCTTTGGTCACTTTTGAATCCTGTCCCAGAATGGCTGACAGTGACTACTCCCAGTGCTGAGCCCAAAACCTCCAAGAGATATCACAGAATTAGTCTGGTATCTTCTATCTCAAGATTTCGGCCACTTGATCGTATCAATGGCGATACTGGTCCTAATGAGTATATTTTCATATATACAATCATATTTAATACAATCCATACTATTGTTGGAACAGAAAGGAGGGAGATATAGCAAAGGAAAAAAATGTAGAAATTTTTGCTCACTCAGATCATGAAGCAAGCAGCCAAGAAGTATGTAAGGAATCCATGATTTTCCTATGCTTTATCATTTTAAAATTAACTTTCGAATGACAGGCTTAGCTATAGCACTTCACACACATACACATTTATAGCTTGTTCTTATATAATTCTCTTTCCACGCTACCCTCTCCATCTCCCCTATCCCCAGTCCTTGGGTTTTGATCTACAAGTTGGTGGAACAGGTGCTTTCGAAAACCCAAAGGTAAAAGCACCAGGGTTATTGCCCATATTGGTATTCTTCCTCAAGAAGTGAGGGGAGATGGGTACCCAGGCAGGTCATGAAGGTGGAGTCACAATATGGGAGGAGTCCCAGTAAGCAGAGTTGAGCCTTGGCAATGAGTTATCATCAACACAGAACACAATGGTAGTACAACCCAGGTAACGGCACCTTTCATTTGTGTAAGGTCAGACACTGGTCTGATTTTGAAGTTGCTCAAGACTGACCTTCTTCAACCTGGTCATCCCAATATGTTTCCCTAAAATACATAAATGTCATGTATAGTTTTTATTCTACACTGAAATATTGAATATTGGAAACTGAAAATCCCCCTTCAGGTACATTTCATTGTTTTTTGGGGTATGTGCTGATGCTTCATTTAGTAAGGAAGTCTCCTGGAGATGTTTATTGGTATCCAGGAGACACACAGGGCTCCTGAAGCAAAGGTCCTTTAGGGTATAAATGGCTTAATGAGAAAATAGGATAGTTCAACTGGATATCTGTCCACTAAGATACATGTAGAGTTCTCGTCAGGAAAATGCTAAGCAGACGGCTCTCTTCATTGCTGAGAACTAGAGGAAATGATCTCACGTCTAGCAAGAATGTCAGGAACCCCTGAGAAGATGTATTAGAACGTTTTCTATGAAAGTCTGAGGATAATGCAAACCTCTTCTTGCGGATTACGCCCAACTGGACTTATGCTATGCATTAGTTATGTGTCCTGTTACTCAGACAAACTACTTGACAGAAGCAACTTAAGGAGGGAAGGTTTTGTTTTGGCTCAGAGTCAAGAGTTCAAGGATGCCATCCATTCTCATGGGAAGTCATAGCAGTAAAAGTTTGAGGTCACATTGTATCTGTAGGTGCAGGGCCTGGGCCAGGAGGGAGAGGGCGAAAGAGAGACTGAGAGGGAGAGGGAGAGGCCTGGAGGGGAGAGGGAGGCAGGTGGTCACATTGTATCTCTAGCAGTGACTGGAAGGGAAGAAGGAGAAAGGGGGGCAGGGAGGAATGTCAGGGCTCAGCTTCTGTTTGGGTTTCTATTGCTGTGAAGAGACACCATGACCATGGCAACTTTTATAAAGGAAAACATTTAGTTGGGATTTGCTTACAGTTTCAGAGGTTTAGTCCATTATCATCATGGCAGGAAGCATAGCAGCATGCAGACAGACATGATGCTAAGAGATCTACATATTCATCCACAGGCAGCAAGGAGGAGACTGAAAGCCACAATGGTCATAGCTTGTGGTTATGAGACTTTAAAACCTGCCTCCACCTCCACAGTGACACACCTCCTCCAACAAGGCCATACCTCCTAATAGTTCCACTTCTTATGGGCCAAGAATTCAAACACAAGAATCTATGGAGGCCATGCCTATTCTAACCACCACAGATTCTTTTCTCCTTTTGATTCAGTTCAGGACCCAAGCCAATGACTGGTATTGCCTACATTCATGATAGGTCTTCCCCATTACGCTTAATCTAGAAGATCTCTCAGAGATATGTCTAGTGACTTGTTTCCATGGTGATTTTTAATTCTGCTAAGTCAATAATCAAGTCAATCATCACACGCTACAATCAGCACATTGTAGTTTTGTTTTGAGACAAGGTCTCACTATATAGCTGTGGTTGATCCCAAATTCTCATTATCCTGCCTCTGCCTCCCAAGTCCTGGGATTATGTGTGCCACTGTGCCTGGCTAGTTAGTAGTAGTTAGTTAGATGCTTTGAGGAGACATCTGCTAGACAGTTAGGACTCAGGTGGTGGTCATTATTGAATGTCTAGGATCAAGCCCAATGCCTGCTTTGCTGTAGGCATTCATCTAGCCTTTGATTAAAGGAAAGATAGATGTCTTCCATTACCCACTGCCTGAGAATATTGCATAGTTGATTTCTTATTTATGAAAGTGAAGTAGCCAGAAAAAGAGACCACCAGCACCGCCAGGCTCCCCACACAGTAAACAGCTTGAAGAATAAAGAATCTTGGATAACAATTAAGAGTTATGAGGACTGATCACTAGAAATCAAATATGTAGACTTGGAAATGGACCAGAAATGTTCAGGCAGATCTTGAGCTCAGTCTGTAGAAGATTAGAGCCAGAAATTGAGTTTAGGTTCCAGGTCTCATTTAAATAGGCCACAGATGGGAATCTGCAATAAGTGGACTTTCAGATTCATGTGAACTTTTTCCTTCCATAAGGAACCCTCTGCAAATAGCCTCAGGGTTATGGGGTCTTCAAGCTTTCAACACCGTTGCTCTAAGATATGGTGGCTTGACATTTTGTGATGGTGTGAGGGAGCATATCCAAAAGCAAGCCAAGTAGATACTATGTGTGAGAGTGTATGCATGCACACATGTGTGTGCATGTGTGTCTGTGTTGGTGTGTGTACATGCATGCGCGCCCATGTGTGTGTGTGTGTAGGTCAGAGGAAAACTTTGCAGAATCAGTTCTCTCCTTCCACCCTTTCATGTGTTCTGGGAATTGGACTCAGGTCTCCAGGTTTTCAAGGAAAGAGCTTTCTCCACTGAACCATCCTCTGGCCCAGATGTTATGGTTAATTAGAACAATCGTTCTCAAACCGTGAGTCGAGACTCCTTTGGCAAACCTCTATCTTCAAAAATATTTACATTATAATTCATAACAGTACCAAAATTACAGTTACCAAGTAGCAACAAAAATAATTTTATGGTTGGGGGGTCACCACAGCATGAGGAACTGTATTAAAGGGTCACAGCAATCGGAAGGGTGAGAAGCACTGGATTAGAAGTATCCACTCCCTTCTTGAGCCAACAAGGTAACTGAATGCAGGATAAAAGTCTGGATTCTGTGCCTTGTCTGCCTGTCTCCTGTACAGTGGACCACCTGCTCACTTTAGCACATATGCATGTTTGTTGCTCAGGAAATGCCTGTCTAATCTATCCCCACTCAGAGGCTGCAGGCACAGAGATAACTCTTGGTCTAAGACCCACAGGCCTGTTGGATTCCTGCAATAGCAGAATCTTGAAAACTAAGCCCCTCTCCCCACCACCACAGGAAGGCAAGGTTACACCCTGGAGCAAAAGTAATCATCCTCTGAGGTTGATCCCCTCAAGTGATGGCATTGATCACTACCCCTATCAGAACCAGAAGCAAGATGTCTGACCAGATCACATCATGACCAGGATGCTGAGTCACTCCGACCTCTTGCCATGGCCTAGTTCTTTCTCCCTGTAACCTAAATCTCAACCAGTGTCCCAGGGCAGAGCTGGGGTAACTGGTCTCCTCCATTTGTTCCCTTTCTCAGTATGACCACACTGAATACATCTCTGCTTCTCACCACTTACTCATTTCCTTAAACAGAATACGGGGCTGGTGGTGGGATCTACCCTGAAGGGGCTCTTGGAGCCAGACATTTGCTCTGAATTCTTCAGTGATAAATGGGCCTCTGAAGTATCCTTTTTGAAGTGTGTGTGTGTGTGTGTGTGTGTGTGTGTGTGTGTGACTGGTTGATAAGTTCTAGGTTAGGTGGGACTGTACAGTGAGACTCTGTTTCAAACAAACAAACAAACAAACAAACATAAAGTTCTCTCACACCCACATCTTAGAAGGACAGGGTGGCATCCAGTTTATATTGTCACAAAGATCTGGCTTCCCTGTGACTCTTTCCTTCTTTGGGGAAATAAAATCTCCAAATTGCCTATCACTCATCTGTGCCAAAGAAAGCTGTGTATCGGTGAACTGTTGGCCACAGCTGAGCATGTTACCCCACTCTGTCGAAACTCCATGGCTGTGACCTCCTCAGTCTCATCTTGCACATGGGTCTTCACTTTCTACCAATTACTGGACACTGGAAAGTATCTTCAGCGATATTTTCACATCATTATTCAGTATTTTCACATGACCTTATGAAAGCTCCTAAGACACCTGCATCACCCACCTGAACAATGGGCGCTGCCCAGAGAGTTCCCCCGGGAACCACAGGGTGACAGCTGGTTCACTGCCCTAGCCCAGGCATTTGATGAAGTACACATAGTTGCCTCTTTCATTTGATTTTTCAGTATTATGTAAATACAAGGGCACTACTTTCCAACAATGCCCATTCCTGGTACATTTCATCTACACTTTACATGAAATACCCATCCTGAGAGTTGGTCATGGCCCACAGCCAGAACCTGGCAACATCATGACCTCCTCTCTGAGCCCTTCAAGGGACTGGGGGTCTTTGTCTTGGGCATGAGCTCTGGAGGTATGGTTCAGTGTGCCTCCTAGCTCACGTTTCCAAGACCCTTCTCAGTGTCTGTCCAGATTTCTGGCAACCCCATAGCCAGCTTGCCATGACTTTTCTTCTCTGAAGCCAGGGCCTGAACCACGGTTTCCATCTTTGTCCACACAGCTGTGAGTAGAAGGCTGGGAAAGGAGGCTTGTGGGTGGGGAGGAAGCAACTGGCCTTCTTCCTACAACTCCTCATGAAGTTCCTGTCTGTAGGAACCTTTACAGGCGATGGGCAGATCCCTACTTCTTACTTCCTCAGACTCCAATCACAATAATTAATAAATTAATGAATGTCTACCAAATTATTGAGCTTATTCTGTAAGCATTAGCGGCTAATTTTTCCAGGCTCTAGTTGTCTAGTTGTTTAAAATAACCTGCTCTGGGGACAAACTGTAAGTCCTTTCTTGGTAACACAGAGCCTGGGGACCTTGATATCAAGACCACACTAAATCCTTACAAGCATGTTCTCTGTGCAGTTCTCAGTTGAGTCACAGAGCAAAGCACAATAGGCAAGGTCTGTGTGGCCCTTTGCAGACCCTGCTTGTATCTCCTGGTAAGGCATCATGACCTCCATCTGCACACTGTATTGCAGCTTACCTGCATCTGTGCACTGTATTACAGCTTACTTGCATCTGCGCACTATATTACAGCTTACTTGCATCTGCACACTGTATTGCAGCTTACCTGCATCTGCACACTGTATTGCAGCTTACCTGCATCTGCACACTGTATTACAGCTTACCTGCATTTTGACATGGATGGACAAAAACCTCTAAGAGAGCCTTTTCCAATTGAAATCACTGGGGCTTTTTCAACAGATAGTTATGAAGCTGGGACTAGGTGCCAGGTGCAAAAAAGTCACGTTGGTGATCTGTCTTCATGAAGGAGACCAGGAAACTCAGCGTAAACACCACAAGCTTTAAAGAGCTCATAAAAAGTCACTGGTGGCTGAGGTCTGCTGCTCTCTGCAGGAGGCATTGTCTGAGTTTTATAGCATCAGCTTTGTAGATAATGGGAGCTACAGGAACGACCTTCTGACCTCCCAGCCCAGTTTTATTTAGAGGTTTTTTGCTGTGTTTAGTTTTGTTTGTTGTTTGCTGTTTCCTGCTTCTTCTACCCCCCTGGATTGGGAAAGACGGAATCTAAGTGTGATGGCTGAGGCTATTCTTTGTTGTCAGTTTGACTACATCCAGATTTAACTAAAACTCGAATAGCTGGGTACACCCGCTTTTTTCCTAATTAAATCATTTGATGTGGGAAGACCCACTTCTAGATCTTTGAGGGGTGAAGAGCTACCCTTAATCCAGATCTTTTGAGGTGGGAACATCCACTTTAAATCTGGGCCACATCATCTACTAGCAATTTGCCCTCATCTGGCTGGCAAGCCTTCACTGGCGTTAGAGCCTATTCTGGGATTCTGGCCTATGCTGAAGATCAGCGGAGACACCCAGCCTCACGGACTGAACAACTACCGCATTCTTGGACCTTTATTTGTAGACAGCCATTGTTGGACTAGCTGGACCATAGCCTGTAAATCCTTCACCCCTGTGTGTGTGTGTGTGTGTGTGTGTGTGTGTGTGTGTGTGTATGTGTGTTCTCTAAGTTCTGTTCCTCTAGAGAACTCTGATTAGTACACTAGAAATGCAAAGACAGCTAATTACCTAGGGCAGTACACAGAGCTCCAGAATTTTCTCTAAGACTAGTCCAGTGTCTCCAAGGGGTTTTCAGTTATTTTTGCCTTTGATTTCATTTGCTCTCAGTTGGGCACAGTAGAAAATTTAAATTATTTTGAGGAAAGACACACATAACTTTTGTTCATGCTCACAGCTTCTTCTAAAAAAACATCTGGGGTAGCAAAATGGGTGAGATAAGTGTAAAATAAATGTGAAACTCTGCTCCTAGAAATAGAAGAGAACTGCTTTCTTATGTGACTGAGTGGTGGCCAGGAGTCTGCAGGCTGCCCTGGATCCAGGCCTAGGAAGTGACTCAGTCATGGCAAAGAAACCACGCCATGGAAGAGCATCCCGGGGCTGGGTGTGGGAATGGGACACACTGGATGATATAAATTCTGCTCTTGTGCACATATTGTTTTGCAAAATCCAGGCATGAGATCATTTGGCCTGGATGTTTTCTCTGAGGGTTTCTCACAGACAAATGCAGTTATCCGAATTGAGTCAGAGCAGGAGAAAGGCATTTGGGGGGGGATTATCTGATTGTGCATGGGGACAGTTATGCACATCTCTGTTGGGCCAAATGGTTTTCTGTTTGTTCCCTAGAGGCACAGCTATGAGTATGTCATCATATCACTCTTTCCTGACAAGTTCCAGAAAAGAGCTTGTGATTCTTTCTCCAAGCCGTACCAGGAAGCTCAGTGGGTATCGCTCTTCTTTCAGGTTGGCATTAATAGTCCTCATGATCAGCCACAGCCTCTGCTACAGGGAGAGCACAGGGGTAACATGAGGCTTCCGTCAGTGGACATGCCTCTTTCTAGAAGGGGTGGGCTTAATGTTGTCACATGTTTAAAGTGTTCCTAAACACTTGCATGGGAATGTCCCCAGGAAAACTGATTAATTGTGGATATTTCAACCATGCTCTTGTGAGCCTTGGTCTTTGGTTTGTGGTTAGGTCAGGAATCTTTGGGTTTTCTGTGCCCATGCTACTTTCCGTCTGCAGGACTTTGTTCCTCATTCTCTTCAACTGTCAATTGGTTCTGCCTAAAATTATCTCCTTAATAGGATGGTCCTCTAAGCTGCAAGTGCTATATCTCAACAGAGTAGGAATTATGGCCTCTCCTCGAGGAGATACGGAAGTGTCACTGAAGTCTACAGGGCATGGAGTTTCTCTTGGAGAGAGAGAGAGAGAGAGAGAGAGAGAGAGAGAGAGAGAGAGAGAGAGAG
>JADRCH010000005.1:11567748-11629641 GCA_019843965.1 Rhynchomys soricoides | reverse complement strand
GAGAGAGAGAGAGAGAGAGAGAGAGAGAGAGAGAGAGAGAGAGAGAGGACTGAGATGAGATTGTCCTTCAGGCTGGGGTAGTAGGTTCACACACAATGTGGAGATCTACCCAGCACAAGGCAGCCTATGGGAGAATGCAGAAGAACATGGTTGAACCTTTCTCCCTTTCTCTCCTCACTTCAGGCTGCGCAGGGTCAGCTCCTGCAATCCAAAGTCTGGCTAATGAGGACAGACTGTGACAGACCCAGAAACCACCTTCAATTAAGGAGAATGCTGATATAAAATATTACTAAATGTGCAGCTGTGGGAGGGTGAGGTGTAGCCTACCGCTGGCATCCAGAAATGCTGGCATTTGAAAGATATTTTAAGTATAAGGGGAACAGAGCAACTACTGAATAGAACACCTAGCCACAAACTTAAAGGCCTTATGAAGTCAAGACATTAAAAAACCTAAATAGCACACATCTGTCCAGTTGTTAAGAAGGGTGGTGACATCTAGGGCACATGCCTCACTGGAGATAGATTTCCTAGGAGGAGAATAGACTATTCCAGCCAGTTTCCTAGAGTTCAGAGATCAAAATATACTACTCAAGAATTACCATGTCTAAATTCCTTGAGGTGTTTAGTTGTTTTGTGTCAGCACCCCTGGGCTGCTGTAAGACATAAATTTCAATTATTTTCCCTCTTGTCTTAGTCACAGTTTCTATTCCTGCACAAACATCATGACCAAGAGTCAAGTTGGGGAGGAAAGGGTTTTTTCGCCTTACACTTCCATGCTGCTGTTCATCACCAAAGGAAGTCAGGACTGGAACTCAAGCAGGTCAAGGAGCAGGCACTGATGCAGAGGCCATGGAAGAATGCTGCTTACTGTCTTGCTTGCTTCTCCTGGCTTGCTCAGCTGACTTCCTTAAAGAGCCCAAGACTACTAGCCCACAGATGGTACCACCCACAAGGGACCCTCTGCCCTTGATCATGAAAAAATGCCTTACAGCTGGATCTCATGGAGGCATTTTCTCAACTGAAACTCCTTTCTCTGTGATAACTCCAGCTTGTGTCAAGTTGACACACAAAACTAGCCAGTACACCTCTGTTCCACACATGTGAAAAACATTGGTTGTATATCATCCTGGGATTTAGTGTCTTCATCCATATTTATACATGGATATATAAATACATGTTTATGTACATATACACACACACATATATATCATATAGCATATATTCATCCACTATAGATATATTTACCCATATGTACTATATACAGGATATATATACATACCTATTTTGTCATATGTATAAGAACTATATGTATATTTATATTATATATAGCATATATATACTTAAGATTAAATATGTACATGTAAACCTGTCATTACCAAGAGAAGGATGAGTTATTTCCTTGAAGCTATTAAATTATCGTAGTAGCTTTGGCCTCTTGATCTAACACAGCATGTGAAAAGAACTGTGTGAATTTGACCTCTGTTTTGTTTTGTGTGTGGTCCCGGTGACCTGTCCTAGCCTCTTGCTCTTTCTAGGCACAAGCTTGACTGAGATACAGCCCAGTTCTAAGCAACATTTTTGCACTGGGGTTACATGAATGCTCGCCTAGGGTCTATGTCACAGCTTGATCTTATAGGCTCTATTTTTTAAAACATTTGTTATTTTAATTACATTCTACATGCATCAAGTATATACTCTATAACTCATGCTTCTATATGGCAATGAAAGTAACATATAGATGTGCTTGTGAAAGGGGACATCCTGGATTGGCACACTGAAAATGTTCTGCACGGTGTCATCCTAGGCTGGATCCTGTTGAGATTCCAGCTCTGTATGTGCATCCATATGTGGTGATTTCAGATCACACAGTAACTATAAGAATATCTGTGCTAAAAATACATGGGAAAAAATGAATGAATGCATAGATCCATCCGCAAATGAAACATGAGTTGATCCCTTTATTTCTAGGTCTTAGAAACAATTTATAACAAATGCTTAGTCTCTGTCCAGTAGAAAAGTGACTTCTTGGTGGAGACATGCTAAGTATCAACTTGGAAATCTACATCAGTTGGGTAAGTTGGTGGGACAGCTGTGTCAAAGGCCCTTCTCTTGCCTCCTCTCTCCTTGGTGGATGAGGTAGACTTGAGTTGGACCAAATGCTGACAAGCCAGGTCTTGAGGAGGAAGACATGACTTAGATGCTTAGGCTGGCTGCTTGACATTGCTCATACATTATGAATGGCACAATTAAATCTTTTCCATTCCGAGTACACATACTCTCTCTGTTCCCAAATGTAACTTTAGATTTCATATTTTGTTCTCCCACATGGCTCCGGTGGAAGTTAAATAATTTACATTTCTATTAAGCCTTTCCTGGTACGGCCAAAACATCTTCTTAAAATGTAATTATTACGGTCTCAAAAAGTTGAGACAGTAGGTCTATGGAGAGAGCCTACCTACTCTACTCAAGACCCTGGATTTGATTCCCAGCAGTCTGAGAGGAAGGGGGGGTTAAGGGAAAGGGAAGAGAGAAGAAGGGAGGAGAGGAGGGCAGCAGAGGAGGTCCGAGTGGTATGTTGAGACTGCGTCATCTAGGCAACTAAACGCAGATGTTTGGATGAGCCATTCTTCTGAGCCACTAAACTACGGTGACAGACTCAGCATGTGAGGCTCTGTCACATGTGGGAGTGCCCTGTGTGTTCCCTTTGCACTGGCTTGAGATCTATGTGTAGCTCAGTCTTCACCATATCTGTCATCTGTTTCTTGTTGGTAATAACACAATAGGGTAGACTGGACAAATAGGCAAGGAAAGAGGAGGGCTGAGGCTTATGGTTCTGGTGCCAGGTTAGAAGGCTGCTCTTGACAATGCTCTTCCTGCTGCTGGGTCCTGAGGCAGAGCGGGGCATCATATGACAAGACTGGAAGTGTAGAAGAGACCTAGCCAAATTGGCTTTTAGGGTAGATCCTCACTGAAGATAACCCATCAGCTCATAAGTTCAGTAATCACAAGGATGAATCAGTCCATCCATGAGGGCAGAGCCCTAATCTCCTCTTAGAAGTGTTTCTTTTCACAATCACATAACGGGGTAAGAGGAAGCTTAATAGTTTAATCGTCCATTTTGGACAAGACAAATCTCATGCAAGCAGAATCCATTTCTTACAGCCTTTATTTTCATAGAAAAATTGAAACTTGTTCCTGCTATTAGATTATTTTTTTCCAGCCATCATTGCAGGGAGCCAGCTCTTATAATTTCTAACTAACTCAGATGTAAGGAAAGTTGTCGTTAAGACTTTTTACTGGCCATGAGCATTTATATATATAACATTGTGCATTTGTACGCTCAGTTTTGACCTCTGTGGATGAGACAGGATGCAATTATTTGTTTTACAAGTTAGGATACAGGCCGGACAGTGTGGAGAGAATTTAAGGCAACTTTGTGCTTGTTCATTTAAATAATGACAGATACTTTCTTGCTATGATAAGTATCTTTTAGTTCCCTGTAGCATTCCTGATTTTCAAATCAGCATCCTAATGAAGCGGAGTCTAGCCAATTCGAGGGCATACATCTATAATCCCAGCGCTCGAGAGGCAGAGGCAGGGGGATTGCTCTAAATTTGGAACTGGCCTAGTCTACAGAACAAGTTCCAGGTGAGCTAGGGCCATCTTCTATCAAGACTCAATCTCTGGAGATTTAGCTCAGCCATTCCGAGTGCTTGGTGCTCTGCCAGAGAACTGGAGTTTGGGTCCCTGCACTCAGGTGGCTCACAATCACCTGTAACCAAAAGATCCATGGTCTTCTCCTGGCTTCTTTGGATGTCTGTACTCATGTCGCACAAGCACACACACACACACACACACACACACACACACACACACACTATACTTCAAAATGTAAAGTCCGTGGTTTATGTTATACAAACTCTGGTGTTGCCAGGAACACTATTCTAATAAAAGGAATTAGTGGGGATGACTTACGCTGACCATCAGTTACGTACCAGGTGTTATTTTAAATGCTTCATGTGTTTGGTCGCCTTGGATCCCTGTGATAGCCCTAAAAAAAGAGGTTCTGTTATCACCTCTGTTTTATATATGAGACAGGTGTAGACGCGCTTGGCAAAATATAGAACCTGTCCAAAGCTGTGGGAGCAAGTCTGCGACTCTAGTAATGGACTCAGCTCAACCTGACTCCTGGTTCCAGACTTACTCTTTTTCTTTTCCTCCACTTCTCCCTCTCTTCTCTCCTCCTCAGGCCATTTCTCTTGTGAGAAAGGGGCCTTCTGTGTAGCCCATGGAGGTCTTAAACTTGTGATCCTCCTGACTCAGCATTCTAACTGCTAGAATTGCAGACATGTACCACCTTCTAGCTCCCAGCACTTAAAAGTAGTGCTTTACACAAAACTGATCCGATGTCTGTATCAATGGCACAAAATAATAGATAGCATTTGTAGAATCTGTCTACAATGAATTTTTTTTTTTTCCTAAAAGAAACCATCAGTGATACGTTGCTGATACAAATAGAAAATAGCTTGGCCACTTAGAAAAACAACTGACCAATTTCTCACAAAGGTAATGACAGGCCCCTACATGCTTATCATTTGCCATAACAATTCCCTCCTGAATATTTACACAAGAGAGATAGAAACGTATGTCCATGCCAAAACCTGAATGGGGGATGTGCATAGCACCTAAATCCATAATACCCTCCTAGGGGAAACAGCCCAACTGTCTACCTGGTGAACAGATTCCATTTATACCATGTCCTGATGCTCAGTAACACAGAAGAAAACCACCAATCCAAGCAAACCGGGGTTGGTGAACCTCAAAGGTGCTGAGGAAAAGACACCACACACAAAAAATCTGCACTGGGTGTGATTCCACTTAATGGAGCACTGGAGGACTGACAACTTCACAGCCTGTGGCTAAATCAGTAGTAAAGAGGGAACTGACTAAAAGCAGGAACTTCAGGGTGATGGGGACAGTCTTCATCTTAACCATTGGAGTGGCTTTGCAAGAATATACGTTTACTAAAATGTACACATTTGATTTTATCTGTTAAAAATATTTTAATTCATGTGTATGTATGTGTTTATATGGTGGGACACACACACACACACACACACACACACACACACACACACAGAGGCATCTGGTACCCATTAGGTCCAGATTCGGGCATTAGACCCTCTGGAGCTGGAGTTACAGGTAGGTGCTGGGAACTGAACTCAGGTTCTCTGTGATAGTAATATACACCACTCTTACCTGTTGAACCATCTCTCTGACCCCGTACATGTGACTTTAAAGGGTGAATGATCAGTCAGGTGCAGTGGCTCCTGGCCATAACAAAAACCCTCAGGAGGCTGCAGCAGAAGGATTGCCACATGTTTGAGAGCAGCCTGGGTCACAAATGTGAGATTCTATCTCAAGAAACCAAACACAAAACAGAGATCTATCATGTGTAAATTATAGCTTATAAATAGGTCCTGGAAGCCCACTGATAGCATTGTATGGAATACCTGCTCAGCATGAGCAAGGCCTAAAGTTCAATTTCTATCAGAAGAAGAGAAGGGGAGGAAGGAAAGAAGAAGGGAGGGGAGGAGAGAGGTCTTAGTTCTTGTCCCTCCTGCTTGTCATGAGCATTTCCTGTACTTTGGGTTATGAGCCTAGCCTTCAATGGCTAAGCCATCTCTCTGGCCCAGGAGTATTTCCTTATGGGCTACTGACACCACGAAGTTAGGACCAGGTTGTCTCTGTCCTTTTGTTGATTCACAAGGCAACATTTACCCTTCCATTTCTCTTCCCCCTCAGCTGGTGACTACTGACCCTCTTCATTTCTCTTCACAGATGTTCTGCCCTCTCCTTTCTGTGATATCATTGTTTCAAAACCAGATCTCCAAACAGCAAAGAGAAAGCTCCAAGATGGTGGTTCTTAATCTTCCTAATGTTGCTTTAATGAATTTGTATTGTGGTGATCCCTGTTGCAGGAACTATTAAAAAGGACTGGCAAATTCCCATGCTATACTCAGTCTCAGCCCTGGTGGTCTCATGGGCCAGTTCTTATCTTGTGGAGACTCTCTGGCCTGGAGCTCCCAAAACATCTCCACCCAACTCAGTAAGTTCCCTTTGGCAGGTCACTACCATGCCAGCCTCATGCTTCAAAACCCCCACGGCCTTTGTGGAGCACATCAGGCAAACCCACACTTTGCTACAGTACCTTTCTCTCTGGAACCCAGTCAAGTTGCAGCGAGAAGGAAAACACCACACAAACTTAGTTCAGAAACAATAATAACTCAACCTCTGTGTGCAACAACTAAAATCCTAATATTCTAAGCCATATTAAATCTAAATCCTCTAATGGCGAATCCTGGTGGATCCACCATTGAAACCAGTGTCCTCACCCTGTCCTTGTCCAAAAACCCCGCACTCTCTCCTGCTTCCTCCAGCCAACCTGGAAGCCCCACCTACTCTCCCAGTGATTGGGCCCTTTATTCATTTGGGGGAAGGTTCACAAGAAGTCACCTGAATACATGACTCATTCCTCATTCCAGACAGCCCCTCCTGGGAAAGTGGAACTAACATCAAAATACAAGCAGCACCAAGACCACTCACAACAGATCCCCAACCATAAAATTATTTTTGTTGCCACTTCATAACTGTAATTTTGCTACCATTATGGATCATAGATGACCCTTGTGAAAAGATTATTAGACCTTCAAAGGGGTCTCGACTGAGCTGAGAATTGCCAGCATAGAGTCTCTTTGCTGCCTGGAGTAAGAAGGGCAAGACCTGTACCCTGACCAGCAGGCTCAAGATCAAAGGCTGGAGGCAGAACTCAATCTCGGTGAGAGGAGGCCAATAGTTTTATTCTTCTCTGGCTTCTGACTGACTGATAAGGCCCCGCCCCTGAATGATGAAGGGCTACCTGCCTTAGATGGTTCACCAATCTAAATGTTAGTCTCATTCTAAACACCCCCACAGAAAGCTTCAGGATAGTCTTTTACTGCGCATCTGGACAGCATGACCCATATAAACAGAGTGAAGCCACTGTGATCTTCAGTAGGCCCTCTTCCTCTTCCCTTTCCTTAGGGAGTAGGAGGTTGGAGGAGTTGGGGTGTGGGGTGGTAGTGGTATACACCTGTAAGTACTAGAGGGGTAGAAGAACAGGATTAGGGAATCTAGGGGCAGCCTAAACTTCATCATAAGACCTTGTCAAAAAAACAAACCAAACCAAACCTCGAAAGACAACACCTGTTAGAGACTGGAACTTCAGGCAAGGGGTTCCTCAAAGTGGTGCTTGCCAAACAGGTAGTGATGTGACTTTTTAGGCTCATGGAAGACCTCTCTCCCTCCTTGGATATTCTGACTTAGTAGGAAAGGCCTTAATTGGGTCTAGGACTCTGTAGTTTATGTAAATTCCCATGGGAGTCACATCCAGGAAGATTCGAGCACTGGTACAGAATAATAGAGCTCCTTGTAATCGAGGAACTGGCTATCTTGTAAGATGTATGTGACATTGACTTTAAGTCAATCTGTGATTTGAAGTTTCTTCAGCAAAATCTGTTTAAATCCCTTTTCCTTAGCCAGCAGTGTTGGTGTCCACCTGCAAGTCCAGCACTAGAGAGGTAGAGAGAGGAAGGCTGGGTGATCTAGAGCTTCATAGTCAAAAAACAAAACAAAACTAAACAAAACATGAAAAACAATTTCTACTGGCAATTGCTGTGGCCTTGACATGCAGCTAGGTCTCCTCCCGATGGAATCCCATTAGCAATGGGGTAATGTGCTGGCTGTGCTTTGTGAAGGTCAAAGAGGGGCAGTGGTGGGTAGAGGGCAGGGTCACTGCAAATCTTCACTGCAGGTTCCTGCCTCAGCTTCCTGCATGCCCTTCTAGAAGGTTGACTGAGCTTTGAATGGAGGCGAGCTTAGAAATCAGGGGAGGTGTATGGTATGCACAATACTCTCGAAGCAGATATCCGTATTCAGTACTTTTTCCCCTCCAAGAAAGCTTTAGCCTAGGCTAGAACGAATATCAGATAAATATCTTGAAATAGTTGAAGAGTGATCATATAGAAAAGATGTTTGACTTTTTCCTCCATGTTCCCAAAGGACAGAAATGGCCTTAACGGGTGGGGATTATAGAAGGGAAGTGGGGGTGATGGGATGAGCAAGAGGGTAAACAGAGGAAGGAGGAGTCACACCCAGAGCAAATATCACCCACCGGCCCTGTACTCTACTGGTCAGAGGGCTTTGGCAAGGAACGGTGCTCTCTGATCTTCCTCCACTGCAGATGAGTAAAAGGCTTCCAGGGCTGGGCTGAGGACAGGTCACCATGGCTGTAAGGCTTTAGCAGAGAGCTCATCCTTGTCAGTGTTCAGTAAGCTACAGGACAGGACAAGGTGAAGGAAGCTCTTGTTCCCAAAGGTGAGCAAGCACAGCTCACCCAAGTGCCCTGGGGATGGGTGGATGGACATTTGAGGCCCTTTCTCCCCAGGCATCTTGCCGTACTCAGGAGGCAGAGCACTGCACACTTATGAAAGACTGTTCTTTCGTTCTCAGTGAAAACATTTTCTTTCTCTAGGCAGCCAACCCTCAGCCTTGGAGCGTAAAATCTCGAAGGGCTTAGGATCCGGCTTTCTGTTGGGAAGTTATGACATTACACAATGCTCACCATATTCTACTCTTAATACCAAAGCTTGGAATATGATTCACAAAATGAAGTTATGAAAAATGCATACAAGATGCAAAGAAAATAACCAAACAGGTTTCACCGACATATTCATGCATAAAGAACACTCTTTTGCATTTGGGACAATTGAGAAAACAACAACAGCAGAGCACCATGGGGTGCTGAGACTCGTTTTCCCTAGACATGTCACAAGAATGCCCAAATAGTCCCAAGAATTGGGATAAAGCCAAAAAGAAAATTCTACTGTCTTCCTATAAGCCCGTCAGAAGCTTGTGTCAGAGCTTCAACCAAACACGCTCCATTAAATATATACATTTACATCCTTTGTCTCTGAAAAGCCAGTGAAAAAAAGTAAATAAAATAAACACACATAAACACAAGCACACAACACCCCCACACATGCCCACATACACATGCACATACATATACACACACATTCATACACACACACATTCATGAACACACACTACATACACACACACTCACAAAGTCACACACACACACACACTGACACATACACATACATGCACACTCACATATACACACATACATACACACAGATACATGCACATACACACACACACATATATATGCAGATACGCACACATACATACACACTTGTATGCACACACACACATGTACATACACATATACACGTGTACCCACATGCACATGGGCACACACACTCATACATACATATAAACACATACACATATAAACACACACATTGGCACTCATGCATTCACATATGCACATATACACACACATAGAGACACACTCACATATATACACATATACACATGCACACACACACATATATATACACACATACACATACATGCACACACATATACACATGTACACACACATATATATATACACACATACATGCACACACATATACACATACACACATATATATATACATGCACACACACATACATCATACACATATCTACAATATAGTTTGAGGATAGTTTGTCACATAAAAATTTATGTACTGGGAGCTTAATAACAGATGGTAGGATCATCATGGAGTGGGGCCTAGTGTTAAGTGATAAATCATGAAGCCTAGCCTCAGACAGGACTAATAAGTGTTTTACAGGAATGGGTGAGGTCTCTCTTCATCCCCTCTGTCTTGATGTTCATGTATATGAGGGTGTATGTGCATAGAGGTCAGAGGTTAACCTTGAGTGCCTTTTGAGGGCACCTTGGACCTGGGGCTCCCCAGGGTAGCCTGGCTATCCAGTCAACCCCAGTGATGCCTCTACCTTTCTCTGCCTCTGCAATTCTAATTGATGGAATTACAAGCAATTGATACTGTACATGCTTCTTTCATGGGTTCTGGGAATCAAACTCTGGTCCCCATGCTTGTGGAACAAACACTTTACCAACAAATTTGTCTCTTCCTCCCCCTGGGTCACACCTCTTGGGGCTAGGTTTCATATTTGAGAATGGGATGTTCTAAAGTGAGTGTGACCTTCTTGGCTTCTCCATTGCTTCCTCCCTCTGCATTGCCCCTGTACACATCTTTTGTAATTCCTCACATGCTTTTGCCATATAAATTCGCATACAATGCACCATGATACTCTTAACAGAAATCAATGTCAGGGTCATTTTGGACTTCCAATACTGTTTAAGCTACATAAATGTCATTTTATAAAGTCCTTTGGCTATAGGTATTCTTATAGCCACTGTTATAGCAACAGAAAGCAGACTAGGACACAGTGGATCACTTGATGTGCTTGCAGCAGAGCCTACAATTTAATCACTTTATACTAGGCTCCACCTGAACAGTATATCTCACTCTTAAGCCTTGTCAGAGATTAAAGACACACTGGCTGACTAAAGGAAACCTCCAACATGAGTGCAAGGGGGGCAGATCATACAAGGAAAACAATCTTCAAGAACACGGAAAAAATAAAGATAACTCAGAACAGGGGCAACAGCAATCCTTTAATATACTCAAAGAAATGAGAAGCTATAGGATGCCTAACAAATAGGAACAGGATAACATGGAGAAATCATTAGAAACTTAAAAAAAAAAATGCCCATGTTGGGTATGGTGACACATGCTCATAATTTCAGCATTTAGAAGGTAGAAGCAGAAAGCTCAGAAGTTCATGGTCACCCTTGGCTACTTACAGAATTTGAAGCTGACCTGAGCTATACAAGACTCTGCTTTTCAAAAAATTTAAAGAAAACATACCCTTGAAAACATAAACTGTGATAGCTCATAATTGTGTTTTATGATAGATATAAAATATAAGCAGCTCAAATTAAAGAATCAAAGAGACAAAGATAAAATATCTCTCAGATTTGATGAAAAAGATAAGAAATGATAAAAGATAGAAATTGTAGAACAGCCAATCTGGAAATTTTTACATCTGAATACGTTCAAGGATGAGAGATCATAAAATCCTAAGTGAAGATACTCATCAAACAAATAAGGTATTTCTCAGTATTTAATGGCATTGTCCATCAGAACTAGCAGAACTGCCATGTGCCTGGTCTAAAAAATAAAAGGGACTATCATGGCACATTGATTCTATTACAGTGGTTGTTTCACTACCAAGAAAGAGAATAGGTTTTAAGTTTCTAGAGAAAGAGGGGAAAGGATCAACAAAGAAGAAAATTAAGAATTCAAAGAGTGGGAACAGAATGGCCTCAGACTGACCAACAGCAGTATCAGGAGCTAGAAGGCAAGAGCAGCAGCAACAAGACCATGTCAGAGGGAGCCGGAGTTTTATACCCAACTCAACTGTCCAGGAGGAAGCTGGAGTAAGGGCAGTTTTGGAGATTGAAGGCCTCAGGAATGTATATTCCACATGTCTTTTATAAGAATAGGCATCACCAAAATGAACATTTACAATAAAAACAAAGATATCCAGTTTAGAAACCCAGATCCGATGATTTGAAAATAAGACACTGCTCAGGTTCCTTTAAATAACCATGGACCAACTAACAACAGTGTCATCAACTGATTGCCTCAAGCTGACCCTCCTTTGTAGTGGGCCTCAGTGTTTCTTAGAATAGCTCTAGTCAAACACTGAGCAAGGTGTAGATCTTTTCTCCCCATCATGGGTCCTCAAAGGGATAATGTTTGCCCTGAAATTCCCCACTGGGTCATCAGATTTTTTGTCAGGTTTGCAACACTGAGAAGCTCAGCTCTCCCAGCACAATCTCACTCTACCCTTTGTATTTCATAGATACCTAAGTCTTGAGACTCTTACTTCTGCCTCAATCTTTCTCAAAGAATGCAGCTGCCCAGGGTGTAATGGGGAGGACAGAAAGAAAAATCATCATATAAGGGCCATTCAGCCCTAGGAGAAGCCAGAAGGCAACATCCAGGCTTAAAAACAAAACCAAGGAGATAATCTGGTAGGCTCCAGCATGTGAGAAATGGTTCCAAGGCAAATTATGCTGGGCTGGAGGAACCGTCTAGAAAAACACAGGGGTGAGTACAGACAACGCTAAGAAAACAGAAGGGCAAGTAATAACTGCAGACAAAACAGAAAGTTGTAAAAAAAAATTGGAAATATAATCATATCATACCTCTTGGCTGGCCTAATATAAAAAATTGTATAAACAAATGTCAAATTAATTACTTTTTTTCAAAAAGTTCCTGGATTTGGGAAGATAGTGAAAGCTAAACTCTCACTCCATGGTAAGCTAGAAAGTCAAGAGGGGATATCCAAAATCAGTACATCTGTCACAGAAATAAAAGTTTAATGAGTAGCAGAAACCTGAAGACTCCATTCCTGTTTCTGAGGTGCATGATAGAAGTGTCAGGTGGAGAAATGTTGTCCCCAGCCACGGAGATGCAGTTTAAAGAGAGAAGAATGTAGAGAAAATAAAACCTCATCAGCAGATATTGGTTCCCAGTAGGAAGAAGTTCTGTAGGCAGAATGGTGGGAGAGACAAGTGGTCAGAGTCTGAAATGGTCTTAGTCCCACAGATACCATGCCCTGAGAGGATTCAGTGCTATAAGCTTCCTCTGCCCAGAAGCCGGGCTTCTGAATGTTCTGCCACTGGAGGGCCTGGCTTGGAAGTCCACTACTGAACATTTTATCAAAACTGGGATTTCCTGGTCAGCTCAAGAATTGCTATTAGGCTCACCAAGACTGAACCACGAACTAAAGAATATGCAGGGCCTGGACCTAGGCCCCCTATGCATTTGTAGCAGATGTACAGCTTGGTCTTCACATGGGTCCTCTAATAATTGGAGATGGAGCTGTCTCTGACTTGGTTGCCTCTCATTGGAGGCCCTTCCCCTAGCTGGACTGCCTGGTTGGGCCTCAGTGGGAGAGGTGGTACCCAAGGGGGTGTTCCCCTTCTCCTCAGAGAAGGGGTATTCAGGAGGGATTTGTGAGATGGGACTGGGAGAAGAGGAGGGAGGTAGGGCTGCTACCAGGATGTAAAGTGAATACGTTAATTGATGACCTCCTCCCCCAACCAAGAAATGATATTGATTCTGGCTAGAATTCATTTATTGGAAAGAAAGAAAAGAAGAGGGTCAGAGAGGAAAGTATGGGAGGAAAGGGGTGAGGGGAGGAGAGAGGAAGGGAGGGGAGGGCAGGGGAGGAGAAGAAAGGAGAGGGGAGTAAGGAGAGGAACAGAGTGAATTCAAAATGTCTAAATATAACAATAAAAGACAAGAAACACATCAAGTCCTAGTGGAAAGTTCCTCCCTTCCCTTTCCCTTTCTTTCTCCCCTTCCCTCCCCTCCTCTCCCCTCCTCTCTCTTCCTCTCCTCCTCTCTCCCCTGTCTCTCCTCCTCTCCTCCCCCCCCACCTCTTCTTCTGCCCAGCTTTTCCCACACAGTATGTTAAATTGCTGCCCAGGGTTGGACTTGGTAACAACAGGCAGCCTGGCAGGCTAGAACAGAGATGCAAGACACAGAGGAAAGTTCCAGCAGGTTGCTCCTGTGTAGAGGAACAGACGGTGATAGAAAGATTAGATGCCAGACTCCCAGTAAGGCACAAAGAATGAGCCAGAAAGTTCCATGAACATGGCAGACTGAGAGGGAATTCCCAAGAAAAGGTGCAAGGCCTCGGGTGGAGATTCTCAGAAGAAACAAGCCCTTCATGTCAGGAGAGGGGATTGTGAGGGTGATGCAGAACAGCCAGACGACATGGATGTGACCCTACATAACAAACATGGCAGATGAGACTGAGGTAAGAAAGCCAGCCCTGATTATCCGTTTGGACCTCAAGTGAAACTCTTAAGTGCCTTAGTAAAGTGGAATGGAGGGCATGTGACATGGAAGGAGGCTCAGGGGATGATGGGGGGGGGGCAAGGGGACCACAGAGGGGGGAGGCCAAGGGGACCACAGAGCGGGGAGGCTAAGCAGAGGCAAGAAATACTCTAGGGCTCTAGAGAAAGCACACCCTCATGAAGTTCACCTGGTAAAACTAATTTTTTACCTGCTGACCCCTTGAACTGAGAGAGAATAGTCACCTCTTGTTTTAAACCACCAGGTTTATGATCATATGTTGTAGGAGTCAAACAGGAAACTGAGATAGATGTAGCATTAAATACATATTGCTAAAATATCTATCTATGTAGATATTTTAATTTATTGGATCTAATCTTTCCTAAGTAATTAAACATGTGCATAGATTCTAGGATCGACCTTTTTCACTTAACGTATGTCTAAGGTTTTCCATTTTATTTCATGGAACTGTAATTCATTTTTGTTGCTAAAAATACTCCAATGCAGTTATCCATTCTCAGTAAGATTTTCATAGCTGCCCTTTATGAAATTAGAGAAGACTGGTTTTTTCCTAACCCAAGGTTGTCCCCAGGATGCCACATTTCTGTGCTCTTTCACCTGAATAAGATGAGATAAAATCCCACAAATGAGATTCCAAACACTCCACCAAGAGTGACCATGAGTCACTCACTCCCTATGTGATACAGGCTGCCTGGTGTATTCAATCTCAGCAGAGGGATTGGTCTTCAGCCTCCATCTCCCAGACCAGAGGAGCAGGAGGAGACAGGACCACAGCACAGGTGAGTCTAGAGGGCTATCCCAGGACACAGTGACCCACCAGTGTGAGCATAGCACAGGAGATAAAAATTAAATGTAAGGTGACTTTAAAATGTTGATTGGTGGCTACACAAAGCTAACTAGCTTCTCCCATATAGCCTGGAAGATACAAGCCCTGGATATCTTGAAATTCACCCTGGATGATTCTATGGATTCTATGGATGGCATAGAATATCCATGAGATATTGTCTCCTCATCCCGGGAGGGCTGGTCCTGGGCAGTCTTGCCTAGTTGCAGGTGAGTCAGCTCACAGACCTGTGACTCATCAACTCTGGCCCTCTCTAGTTAGCCACCATTTTAACACACACACCCTCACTGAATGCACAGATGCTTTACTGGGGGAAGGTATGGAAGGGGGGGGCATTGTGCTCTCCTGCGCTCTTTCTCTCTCTCTCTCTCTCTCTGTGTGTGTGTGTGTGTGTGTGTGTGTGTGTGTACAGACTAGAAGTCAATATCAGGCTTCTTCCTTGATCACTCTCTACCTTATTTTTTGAGACGAGGTCTCTCACTAAGCCTATATCTCACTGATGAAGGGATTTGCCTACCTCTGCCTCCTGACCCCTAGCACCGGGTTACAAATGTATGCTGTCTTGCCTGGAGATTTGAACGTAGTTCCTCATGCTTGCATGGCAGCCACTTTACCGAGTGAGCTACCTCCCCAGCCCAGTTGGATTTCTCAGTTTAGTATATCCCCTTTACTGGGAACCCCACATGCTGTTGCTCATAAGTTTGTGAGTGCTCCCCATGAGGAACACCTCCTCCTATTCCTCTGCAGGCAGAGCTGCTGGAGGCTATGGTCTTAGAAAGGGAGACAACTGGCTGAACCCACAAACATGGAAGGCTCCAGGTGAGTCTTCAGCTAGCACCCGAGACACCTAGACAAAGGCTTCCTTGTGGTCCCTTCATGACAATCTCTGGGACTGAATCTGCTTAGCTCACCTCTCCCCATGATCTTTTTCTGTGTAGTCTTAGGCAACCTTCAACTGTTCAATATCTACTCACCCAGCCTGCAGATGGTATACATGTTTCCCATCATTCTTCTCCACTGTTTGTCCTTTGACCACCTAATTTCTCATAGGTCTATTCTGGGAAAAACCAGGGGATAACCGAGAAAGGCAAGCAGTGAGATGATCTTCACTGTCCACCTAGCCCTTGTCATTCAGGAACCATCTAGAACGGTGTGTGTCTTATCATTTCCTCTTCATGGCTTATTCATGGGTCTCTTCAGAGACTCAGGAGCAATTCTGCCTATTCATATTGAACTGCATTTGGGCCTCCTGGATCTCCCACAAGTTTCTCTTCCCGAGACACCATATTCTAGTATTTGGTGACCATGAAGCTGAACACATGCTCTCAGGGGTTCTGCGGGACATTTGACAGGTCACTCCTGGCTCTTATTGTCATGAGTAGACAGATGACAACTCCGAAGGTCTTTGCCAACAGCTGTCAGCAGTCTTTATTTTCACAGTTACAGACTGAGACAGTAAACCTATTTCATGGCTCCTCTCATGCCTTCAGTAGCCACACTGAGATTGGGTATGGGTCCAAATGCTCCCGACATTTCCAGATCATTTTGAAACCAATGACTCTCTGCAAAGGGCAGAGGCAAACACCGTAACCATCCAAAATCAATACAGAAGAATGATAGATGGGGAAATAAGCCTGGGTAGCACAAAGCAAAAGAAATAACAGAGCCAAAGGTCACGGAGCAATTGCTTTCTAATTTGTCTTTATAAAATGGAGAAGGAATTGAAGGAGGAATTGGCAAGTCCAAGTGAGACTGTCAGAATCACTTAATGGTCTGAGGCTGTGCCACTAACTGTCTTCCACAATGTCAGAGGAAGTGAACTTGAAATTGAGAATATTTTCACAAGTCTGGGCCAGCCAGGAAGCTGGGATAAAAGACTTAAATTTAGGAAAATTACAGGCTTGCTATTTGACATTAGTTGGAGAAAAACACCAAACCTCAGACCTTATGCGGAGAACTTGAATGGAAGAAGGTATTTTAACTCCCTGCTTGGCCCAGGAGGGTCAGAAACCCTGTTAGTAGATGCTGCAGGAAGACACTGACCTGGGGAAATGGGGAAGGAAGCATCACATTTTTTGCTTACTTTGTTCGTTAACTGTTCAGGCAAGGGCTTAGAGAATCTGACCTGGAAGAATGGGTCTGGGGAGAAGTCTTGAGCAACACTGGTGACCCTATGGGAGGCCTAACCCTAGCACCATCGTGGGGTAAAAGACAACAAAGACACCTAATGCCTTCAAAAAACAAGAGAGATGAGGGAGCACTCAGTCCCACATGATACATTATCAGAATCTAATGAGCTGTCATCATAGGGGCAGCCATAGAGTTTAAGGAAGCAGACCCAAAGACCCTTTAGAACAATCAAATTTGTCTAGAAATGTATACAAATAGAACCAGTGGGTATTTCAAAGCACTAGGGTACGTGGGCTCATTTTAAAAACTGATATTGGGACAGTTGGATAATCATCCAAATAAGGATAAATTCTAGATAGTTGAAGACCCAGAAAGAACTATATAGTCACTAGAAGACAGGAAATTTTAAGGGGTATTTTTTTTTTTTTTTTTTTTTTTTTTTTTTTTTTTTTTTTAGTACAGAAGGATGAGTATTTTGTATGAGGCTCAAGACCAACAACTTTGATTTGTAGGAAAGCAAAACTATTTCTTCACAGGAGCCCTTTGCACAAGTGAAGTCTAAAGAACTATGTCACAGCAAGGGAGGGGGTAAGGAGCCAGTGCACACTTGGTGCAGAAGTAATCCTTTAATGTATGAAGACCCAGTCTGGGCTTTTGTTCCTTTAACTGTGGTAAGAGAAAAGCAATTTAAGGGAAAACAGTGTCTTTGTCTTAGGACTCCAGATCACAACTCTGCCTTTTGAGCAAACCAAGGCAGCTTTGGAGTAGCTGGTTACTCCTTCCACAGTCAAGAGCAGAGAACAGAGAATTAATGCATGCGCTAGAGCTCCCCCTCTCCTTTCTGCAATTACTCAGTCCAGCTTTCCCTTGAGTAGGAGTGGTGCTAGCAGCAGATGAATCTTCTCATTAATTAAGATTATCCCCCATAGATATGCCCAGAAGCCAACTTAATCCAGACAATCTCTCTAGACTCCCTTCCCAGGTGACTATTGGTTGTGTCAAGTTTACAATTAAAAAACCAACCAAAATGAAAGACCAGTAATTCATGATCAGCATTATCCATGAGTACTATGACAAGAACTATGTCACTTTCACTTAATAGATTGATCCTGGGGTGGCTGGACAGGAGTGGATCTTCTGGGGGAAATGGAGACTCTCCTGTAGGTTGGCGATAGTAGCAGGATTCCTTTAATTTTCTGGAAAATGTCTTGGAGAAGATCTATTCAGATTTTAATCACATCGTGAACACTTGGTCCAGGAATCTCACTCTGGGAATGTGATGCACAGATCCTGTTGTACAATTGTGAAGTGAGGTGTGCGCGAGGAAGCTCTTTGTGACATTATTTATACTTGTGGATCTTTCATTTCAAATTCTTGAGACAAAAAAGTGCTTTATATTTCTGTCTTTAAATTTTTTTTGGGATATTTGCATAGCTTTGATTACTTAAGCATCTGTAATCCAAGGACTGATTATTTTATTTATTTATTTATTTATTTATTTACTGCATGAAGTTACCACTTGAAATGTCTCATCTGAGACCTTCGGGTTAGTGATGCTCACTGTTCTTCAGGCTAAGGAAAAGACTAAATATTGTCCAGTGTGGAGAGCAGAGAGAAATGTCTTGTAATTTATTAAATGACAGGCTAAGGATAAAGTTTGGTGGCAAAGTGCTTGCTTAGTATGCATGTGAGCCTAGGCTCGATCCACAGCACTGTGAAGCAATCCACTAAGCAGAGAGAAATTTCATAGAAACCCTTCAAGACAGTGTTTTCAATATTAATTAATAAATATAACCATATCCAATCAAATTATTAAATGTTTGTTTTCTACATGGAGCGAGGTTGAATGATTTTTAAAAACTGAATTAGAAAGTAAATAGACAAATTAGATTTCTCCTTTCTTTTGAAAGATGACACAAGCTATTATAGTAGATTTAAAGAAAAAAAAACAAAAACTGTAATCCTCTAGGATGGTATGTGCCCAGCTCCATTGCTCATCAGCTGGAGATTTGAGTGAGTACCTGAGCTCTCTGAGCCTGTCACCAAGTGATATAAGACCTCAGTCTTGTCTAAGTCATGGCTAGTGCTCAGACAGCCATGTTTCTCTCCTCCTCCAACTCTTCATTATTACAAAATCCAAAAATGGCCCACTGGTGTTCTCAGCTACAACAAATACATCAGAGTGATAGTGTCAGAAGACTGGGGACCCATACTGTATATGGGCATCAGCGAATGAGAAAGATTTCAGAATGTTTGAATTTAATGAAACTCTCAGGAGGCTTCACAGCATAGAGGGGTGAGCAGAACTCACTGAGATACAAAACTAGGAAGCCTGGTCAACCACGAGTACCTATCAGCGTAGATCCTACACCATGCTAGGACGAAATGCATTTTAGATTAGCTGATGAAGTGAATGCTTTTAAAATCTTTCATTTTAAAATAGTCATAGAACCAACCGAAGTCACAAATGCAGTACAGAGCGCCCCTGTGTCTGTTGGTCAGTGTCCCCCAAGTAAGACATTTATTCAAGCTAAAATATCAGATATCAAAACCAGAAACTGAAACATTGCAATGACTAAGGAATAAATTTCCATCAGTTTCTACCCTTTCAAGCTGCATGTGTGTGCCTTTAAAATACGCTACCTAGAGAGGGGATGCTCAACCTGCGGGTTGCGACCCCTTCAGCAAACTGTTCTCTAAAAATATTTACATTATGATTCAGAACAGTAGCAAAATTGCAGTTATGAAATAGCAACTAACATAATTTTATGGCTGGAGGTCACCCCAGCATGAGGAACTGTATTAAAGGGTCACAGTGTTAGGA
Organism: Rhynchomys soricoides; assembly: GCA_019843965.1. Lineage (NCBI taxonomy): Eukaryota > Metazoa > Chordata > Mammalia > Rodentia > Muridae > Rhynchomys > Rhynchomys soricoides. The sequence continues at coordinate 11,609,927 of JADRCH010000005.1, read as the reverse complement.
AAGCTGAGAACCACTGCCCTAAAGTCTAGTTCAGTTTCCGTTCATGTCACTCCTGGTGGCGTAGATTGTATGGATTTGGACAGTCAGCACTGCAGCCCCCTGCAGAACAGCTTCACTGGCCTCAGCATTACCAAGCTCTGCCTGACTCCCTCCCCCCCCACTCCCTCCCCTGCAGCTCCCAATAACCTCTGTTCCAATTACAGCTTCTATATCTTCCCTTCCTTAGGATGTCAAATTCCCGTCCAGGGAATCCAGAGCCCTCTTTTGGCCTTCATCAGCACTGCACTCATGTGGTACGTACATACACATAACATGCAGGCAAGACACCCACATACAGAGCACCTTTAATCTGAAAAATCTAAGTGCTCCAAGATTCACACTTTTTAAATATACCACTGATACCACCAGTGGAAAATACACACCTGAACTCATGTGACCTTTGGCAGTTAAAACACAGAAACAGAAGTGTGTTTTGTCTAATTACCTTTAGGCTCTGCATAGGGGGTGTAAATAAAACACTGCCGAATTGGCCTTTAGACTGGGGTCCCCTCCTAAGGTATCTTATGGAGAATATACAGATATTCCAGCATGTAACGCATCCAAAGCCCAAAGCACTTCTGCTCTCACGTTTTTGGACAGAAGCTAATCTGTAACAGAACCTCAAGGTGCATAGCTCTTCACATATGTCTTTTTTTTTTTTTTTGGTTTTTCAAGACAGGGTTTCTCTGTGTAGCCCTGGCTGTCCTGGAACTCACTCTGTAGACCAGGCTGGCCTCGAACTCAGAAATCTGCCTGTCTCTGCCTCCCGAGTGCTGGGATTAAAGGCACACATATGTCTTAATAATAATAATTCTTTAATTAATAATGTGTCTTACTTAATAATAAGTTTAAGCTTCCCCCACATCATTTTATGTTTGAAACGCTCATTTCTTATTGTGACATAGGAAATGTTCACCTGCTGAATGTTATGTTGGTCATTCCTAAGTTTTGGTAATTATCCATAAAGCTGCTATCAACATCTATGGATTATTTGTCTATACCATGGACTACACATAGGACAATTTACATGGACCTAAGTTTCATTCTGTGCTAGTTTAGCCCCACAAAAGGTCTGTGTAATCCCTACCACAGTGAGTATGTGTGTGTGTGTATGGGGGGGGGGGGAGAGCTGCTCGGTCACCTCTGCAGGACTCCTGTCTTCTGCCTCTTTGTGACTGCACTTACTCCCACCCTCCTCTCTACCACCCCTCAACACACACAGCATTCCTGTCCACTGCCAGCCACTAATCTAGTCTCTATCATATGTTTCATTTATTCAAAACTGTCATATAATCTGGGTGCAAGTTGAGATTACATTAAGTAATCTCGAGTAAGGCAGAGGCACTAGAATACATTAACTTAGTATGGACATTGTGGTCAGAACGCTCAGATGTGCAGGGTGATTGAGCAAGTATCTTATCCGGGACAATAGGTGCCACTGGAGTGCTCTATCCCTTGGCAGGCAGAGGGAGGTCCTCTGTGCAAGGAGGACACTGACATCTTTAGAAGTTTGATGATAGCTGCTCTTGGCAGGAAACACTCTTGTGGACAAAGCTCCCCAGTGTCAATAGGAATGGTGCAAACACTTGAAATAATATTTAGGAGCACATGACAGTTAATGCCTTCACAACTGCATGCATGAAGACATGGGGGACAATTATCTCCTAACACTGGTCCCACAAAGCTAAACAAACAAACACCAACTTGGGGTCCACATGCTTTGTTGTAAACACTCAACAGAGATCTTTCTGATGACCTTTTATGCGGATGAAGATCTAGCTTTGTGGGTGGTAGGTTGGACTTGCTGTCAGGAGAGTTTATCTTCTCATAGAGTGCGGCCAGCACTGGCTGGAGCTGGATGACAATGGCTCTTGCATCCACCTTCCTCATCTTTGAATCTGGCTTTAGCTATGACTCTGCACTTCTGCTAGTAGAAAGTTACCATAGCACCAGGATGGATCAAATGGTGTCTGGCATGATCTCACTCACTCTCTCTGTCCTTATAAGAGACATGCTCAGGCAAGATGCAGGCCGCTGAGCCCAGTCATCCAGCCTGCAGCCAGCTGACTCAGCGGCCCAGTCCAACTACTGACCCAAAGGCCAATGGCCTGCGATTCTGTGGTTATATAGTATGTGGAATTCGTGTGATGAGAGGGGCAAACTGTGAGGCAGAGTTGTAAGGATGAGAGTGACCTAATGGAAAGAAGCCTGTAAAGAGCCAGGCGTTCTTTTTGCTCCAGCAGCTGCCAGTTAGAATTTAAAAAAAAAAAAAAAAAAAAAAAAGCATATTAGTGGTAATTCAACAAGAGCATGGAAAGCAAACATAAGAGTTGGTGTAAGCTATCATACATGTGAGCTCAACCCCTTGTGATAAGCTCTGTATTAGTGACTGTTGTATCATGGGAAGCGCACGATTTTGGAGGGTTCAGCACATGGTCTCTTGGTCCATGTGCTCAGATAGGCCATCTTGGCAGCAGCAGGGGGGGGGAGGTCTTGGGGGGATTTCACTTCATGGTAGACAGGAACAGAGAAAGATAGAAAGTGGGGTCCAAGTAAAAGCTCAAGTCTCTTAAAGTTCCCTCGAACCTTCTCAAACAGTGCCAACAACCAGGAACCAAGCATTCAGATGAGGGACATTCAAAATGAGGGACATTCAAGTGAGAGACATTTCAGATTCAAATCATAGCAAACGCTTCTCAGGAATGGCTTCTGATATCTAATACTTTAGCATCCAGAAAGGTGAATCTACTACTATCACGTAATTGTGCATGCACAGTGTTTGCTATTTGCAGTTTCTCAATGACCTCACCAATTAGTTTAGGTTCAGCCCTGGGATCCTCCTGTCATGCATCCTGTGTCTGGCATTCTTAGGTGAGTTCTGGGAATGGAACCCAGGTCATCCTGCTTTTGAGGTAAGCATGTTCCCAACTGAGATATCTTTTACGAACTAACTCTAGGGCAGCACAAAGTGTGCCATAGGAGCAGTCCTGGGGAGAGGCTCGCCACCACAGCAGCTGCCAGCTGGGCCTCCTGCTTCCATGAGCTCCTTCCTCATCTTCCTTCCCACTGTTAGAGAGGAAGGGCCTGGAGTCTCAGATCAGTAAACATTTCTTTAAGATCCATGATACTTGCTGCCCTGCTGAGGGAGGAGGAAACCTGCTTCAAAGGAAGACTGAGCAGAGGTCCTGCCCTGGCTGGCTACCTCCTGTCAGTTATACAAGTGTGGGTTCATTGTTGGCCTTGGAGACTGATGATACATATCAAAGTCCCAGGGCTGCCTGTCACTAGCTGTGGGCCTATGGGAAAGTCTTGTCTCCTGCCCATGCCTCAGTTTCCTCGTTTGTAAAGCAAGGGTGACAATGGGTGCCTCATACTGTGAGATGAATGAAGGGCATGCAAGACCTTGCAGGGGTCAGAAAGGAATTCTGAGGTGGAGTTGGCGGTAGGGGGTCACAAAAGCCAAGCACTGACAGGGCCATATTACGTTACCTGGCTCTGCAACCTGGCTCTGCAGTAGAGAAGAGAGGATGGGTAGTCCCTGAGGGTGTGGAATCCCAGAGCTGTAGGTACATCATTACACAAGCCTTGCTCAGCAGGGAAGGGGAGACCCAAGCCTGGAGGAGTCTGTCTGCCCTCACTGGAACTGAACTCTCAAACTCTCACTGACTTGATTTTTCTAGCCCTGCCTGAGCCCTGCTTCCTTGGCTACTCTGTTGGAAGCGTCTCAACACCCACCTTCATAGACAAGCCCAGTGTAGCATGCCAGAGACAAATACAGATTTACCCTTGGCTATGAATGCTAGGATATCTTCTCCGGAGTGGGAGACCTCCTGGGATTTGAGAGGCCTCCGAGAGCTTGGAGTCACCCATGGAGTCAGACAGAAGCAGATCATCAGTTTACGTAACCCAAACCAGGCTCGGGGTCAACAGATTTTTATTTATGAGCCTTCGGGATGCAGCAAGACCTGTCACCTGTGAACTGGCTGTATAGATAGCAGGTGGCTGGTGTGGAACCCCGTGAGCTATATGATGAAGAGGGAGAACCAGTCTGACATGAATACTCAGGGTGGGAGGGCTTGGCCTCTTCAAGAATGGGTAAGCCTCCTAGGGCAGGTGGTGGTGGTGGTTTCTGGGCTGGTTGGAAGCCGAAGGTTTCCCTTTTCTCTTAGGCTTACTCCTTCTGGTCACATGAGCAAGCCCATCCGGTTCTTTGTGAAACTCCCCATCCTTGGGTTCTGTCTTGTGTCAGAGCACTTTTCATGTCTGTTCTGTCCCCTCCAGGGCTCTTTGCTTGCACACCCATGCAGTGAGGAATTTAGGCTCAGTATCCTACCTCACTTCTAGCTGGGGAAGGAGATCTTTTGATTGGAGTCCTGGCTGTTGAGCAGCACAGATTCCAGGGCTGGCTCTACAGAGGGGCCATGTGACTAGGGCCAGAACTGGGAAGCTGCCCAGGGCTAGAACTTGGCCTTTGCAGGCCTGTGATTGATGTCAGTCTCTTTCACAATGAGATCATGACTGCCCCTCCCTAGACCTTCGACTTAGAAGAGATCCTGGACAGCCAAACTTCCTGTAAAAACCAGAACTGTCTGACCACAATAGGAACCCAACCATAGATTGTTTTTTAAAAAATCCACTCGGACTCTGGCCTTGTCTTTTCTCTTTCTAGCACAAGGGTGCCTTCAGAGTCACAGTGGCTCTGCTGGGGCTGTGAGTGGGGTGCGTGCTATAGGCAAGGCCACATCTGTCCCCAGGCATGTCTGGGTCTCTTCTCACAGAGCCAGGGCAGGTGGGCAGATACCTGCTCTTAAATCCCCACAGTAGTTTCTCTTAGCCCCATATTGAGCTTTCTGCATGAGCACAGGGCTGGTGCTGCTCTCTGGGTATAAAGGAACCCTTAAAGCTCTGAGGCCCACCTTCTCAAAGGAATGGCTCTTAACAAACCTGGAGTAAAACACACGGAATCAGAAAAGTACATGTCCACAGAGGGGACTGGGGCTGCATTAATGGGGTTGCCTGTCATTAGGACTCAGCCTTGACTTGTAATGAACTGCATCAAGTCATTACTGAGGGGGGAAGGGAAGAGAAAAGAATGGTGTAGAAACTCAAGGAGTTAGATGGTTAAGAAGGGGTGTGTGGGGGTGGGGTGGGGGTGTGTGTGTGCGCGCGCGTGTGTGTGCACACTTGTAAATAACAGAAGCAGACATTCATCTCCATTCAGGAAGGGCAAAAGAGCTATTATTAGTAGGGGATTTCCCAGGGCCCAACCAACAACTGGCACTGCAGGAAAAGGACCAGGGGCTCTGGACAGAGCTGGAAGATGACACAGGCAATAGGAAGCACCTATTCTCAAGCTGGCTTAGCTGGAAACCTCACCTAGGCTCCTTACTTTATTGGCTTGGAAAAAAAATCTGACACATTTTCTGCCTTACTGCCTTGTGAAGCAAGCAGGAGACTGGAAGCAGCTTAGGAGTAGAGCACTTGTCTAGCGTGCATGAAGGCCTGGGTTGGATCCCCAGCAGTCAGTCAGTCAGTCTGTCTCTCTCTCTCTCTCTCTCTCTCTCTCTCTCTCTCTCTCTCTCTCACACACACACACACACACACACACACACACACACAGTCGCCACACAAACACAGCCATCCCCCCCCATGCACACACATGTACACATGAACACATACACATGTACACACATGCCACTCCATTAAAATAGTTGAATCTGTCATATTTGAAAAACAAAACCCACATTTAAAAGAATCTGAAATGTGGAGTTTCATTCTTTCGTTCGTTTGTTTGTTTTTGAGACAGGGTTTCTCTATGTAGCCCTGGCTGCCCTGGAATTTGCTCATAGACCAGACAGGCTGTCTATGAACTCAAAGATCCACCTGCCTCCTGCCTCCTGCCTCCTGCTCCCTGCCCCCTGCCCCCTGCCCCCTGCACCTTCCCTCTTGTTCCCTTGCTTCCCTTCCCCCCTGTTTCTGCCTCTGCCTCTTCCCCCCTGCCCCCATCCCCCTATCTCCCTGCCCCCTGCTCCCTGCCTGTTGTGCTGGGATTAAAGGCATGTGCCACCACATTCTTTCTAATACTGGCTTTAATAATAAGTTAGAAACCTTGCAGGGGTGGCGGGGTGCATACTTTTTCGGGCCACAGTAATTGAAGTTGCATAAACTATGAGGTTTGGTTCTGCAGGATAGAACCCAGGCCAGCATGCCTGCCGGGTTGGCCCTTTGCACTAAATTGTATTGCCAGCCCTAAAATGTGTTATTCTCGGTTTCTTTAAACACTTTAAAGAATTGGATATCTAATTAAGTTTTTTCCTGAGACATGATTTCATTTCATAATCTAAGCTAGCCTGGAACTTTTGATCCTCCTGCCTCTGCCTCTCAAGTGTTGGGATGACAGGCAAGGGCACCTGGTTTGGGAAGGAAACTTCCATGGCATTTGCAGTGTACCCATAAGCACTATGGTCAATGGTTTGTGTGTATTAGCTCAGTTACACCAATTGTATATTGTAGCCATTGTTGTTACCATTTCCTCTTTAGATATGGAGAACCAAAGCACACAGATGAAGTTCAAGGAGTGAGCTAGTGAGTGAGAAGGTTGGGACTTGATCCTGGAATCTGTGAAGTCCAGACTTCTGAACAGTAAATTACACTGCTAAACAAGAACACTTTGATCCACACAGGAAAAAAAAAAGTACTATTGATAAATAATCTGCTATCTTAACACTTGGGTATCAGCTATTTTATTGGAACTGTGAAGGTGTTATTGGGTTTCAAACCAGACAAGTGCCTGAGATGCCTGGCATCCAGGTTCTCCCAGCATCCCTCAGTCCCTACCTGTTACAAGATGTGGCTGGCATACCCCACCCTCTGCCCTGAACTTTCCAGACCAGGGGCTAGGCTTCCCCTCCCCAGAGGCTCTTCCTTATATAATCCAGACAGTTTGGGCTCTCTGCATGGTGATTTCCTGGCCTCCTTCCTTGGGGCCAGTGAACCCACTCCAGACCCCTCAAATAGATCTGCCCCTTTTCCTCTCAATTTGGCTTGAATTGGCTCATTTTGTTGGTGGAGGAAATCTATTCATTATCATTATAGAAAACTAAGTCAGCGTTTGGGATAGAAAAGGTCTGACTCCTAAAATCGCAAATCACAGGCAATAATCTTTGTGATCTTCTTCTCAATTTGGTTTTAAAATATTCAAAGAGAATGTCCTAGACCAAAGGCAGTCTTGCTATGGGTCAAGTGAGCTCATGGCTCTGCCCTATGAGCTTCTCGGTGCCTCCATCTCCCAGGAGATGCTCCCCCATCCAACATCCCAACTGGAAGCAGGAATCCCAAGCAACAACCTTAAAACCAATGTCATTTGAACATCTCCATGTGATAATCAGAAAGCCAGCAGCTGAATCAGATGTTTGTATGATCTCATGTTAGGAAGAAACAGTTTCTCATGACCGCCTTGTCCACAGAGTTATGGGAAACAGAATTTACAGTTTTCAAAACATCAAGATGCTTACTGGGAAATAACCATTAGTTCCAAATATAATTCAGACTTCTTATTTCCTAAATCCTGTAACTATAACCTGAGCTCTCTAGGTGGTAATTTTACATTTGTGGATGACTTTGATCAGCTCTCAAGAGCTCTCGAACACCTGAAAAGCGATCGTAGTTGAATGTGATTATGTGTTAAGAAGCAGTCTTTAAGTCTCCAGGAACTCCTATGCCCTGGGCTTGGGCTCTCCTGAGAGACCTTGCACAGTCCTGGGGGGAGCAGGTTTCTGCTGTGGTTCCTTTCAGTTCTTTTAAATACCTCAGATGTTAATGACGGTTTGTGGATACTTGTTTTTTGTTGTTGTTATTTGTTTTGTTTTGTGCATGTGGGGCAGTGATAGATGTCCCCCACCCTGAGAGGGCATAAATTAAAAAAAATATAGCAGAGAACATCTCTCTCTCTCTCCTTTTTTTCTTTTTGGTTTTTCGAAACAGGGTTTCTCTGTACAGCCCTGGCTGTCCTGGAACTCACTCTGTAGACCAGGCTGGCCTCGAACTCAGAAATCCACCTGCCTCTGCCTCCCAAGTGCTGGGATTAAAGGCGTGCACCACCACTGCCTGGCAGAGAACATTTCTCTACTGCATATTTGCCTACCCCACTTTCTGATGTTGCTAAGCCAACTAAGAAACCTCTCTGTTCTGCAGGTGAAATGGAAAAGCTTATAAGCTGGTCATTGTGGGGTGCAGTTTCTAAGTGGTGGTGTTGTTTTAAATAAAGTTTTCTTTTCTCACAAGAGCAGGAAGCTGCTGCCTGCTAGCCAAAGGAATGGAATCTAGCTCCAGGTGAAGACAAGGTGCTCGGTTGTCCCTTAAGGGTTAATAATCCAGTTAGGCCAGCCAATTACCTGGCCAAAGGACCAACTCTCAGGGAGGCAGGTGTACGGAAGCTATGCTAAAGAGATAGGAGGGATACTTTTCCCTTTAATCAGATAATATACTTCTCCTCCCAGAACCCCCAGTGGTACCTGGTGTGGTCTATGAGTTTCCTTGAGCTTCTGTTGGGTCTGCTGCTTCTCTAAGATCTAGAACAACTATAACTGTCCCCGCCCTGTTCCCTCTGTCTCCCCCCTCCCCCCTTTCTTATGGATGCTGGCTAAGTCTGCTGTCTCTGCTTCTTTGGGCTTTTTTCCCTCTTTCTTTAAAGCTTCCCTCTCTGCTTCCATGTCATCTGGCTAACCTCCATGTTGACTTAACAGAACAGCACAGCCTTTTCTCTTTCTCCATCCCATCTTCCTCCTCCAGGCAGCTGCCAAGATTTATGGCTAACATGCTCTGGGATTTTTCTTTTACATTCTAACAGAAATGTCTTCAAGCCTCCTTTTGAGTCCATTCTTAAAATTCTTTTACAAACAAAACTAAGAAACCCCGGAAGCCACCCCAATTTCTCTACTAACAATTTTATTCATGTATTCCTTGTCAGAGATACCCAGAATACAGAAACATTACAGTTACCCACACCCTTACTTCCCAGGAGAGTACCAATATTGCCCCTTCCCGTCCTATATACACAGGCCATGCTGTGTGGCACACGGACCTGTACTTTTCTCCAAGGATCAAGGCTAAACCCCTGTCACACTGCCACCTCATTCTAGCTCTCCCCTCTGGCATTCTAGTTTGAATCTGAAATGTCCCTCAGGGGTTTATGTAATTAAGGAATTCCAATTGGCCCTGCCGAAATGAAATGAGTGTATTCTAATGAAACACCTATGTCCCTTAATCTGACCATCAGACTTTTTAAACAATGGATCCCGAGAAACTGGAATTCCCCTTAGGGAGCTCATGTTGGGAAAGAAAAGGCTGAAGCCCGGTGCCAACTAGAGGAAAAATGTGCCTCCCAGAAAAGAGATTTCACACAGTTCCAACAACTTGCCAGACCACCCTGCAGGGCAAGCCGGAAACCCAGAGGATGATGGATGAGTCAGTGGTGGGTGCGGCCACTCCTTGACCAGGAATGGCCCCGGTTAAACTTTAATGTCACTTTGAGAACCTGAAGATGGAGTAGAGGGAGTGACTGGCTTTCTTGTCCCTGGAATCTCTTCCTTCCCTGCCACTTAAAGTTTTTACTATTAATCTCTCAGGTTGACTTCTCCAGGACAGGTAGCCAAACTTGGCTTCTCAGTGTATAGACTGTGACCCCAAGATTGATAAAAAGTGAACCTATTTGGGGAAGTAGTGGGAACTTTAGACAGAGGGGCCTCCTGGAGAAAGTAGGCTATGAGGACCTGCCCTTGAAGGTTGTGCTCCTCACTTCTAGTCTCTCTCTGCTTCTTGTGCACCAGGAAGTGAATCAGCTCCTTTGTCACACATTCCTGCCACCAGGATGATCTGTCCAGGCACATGGGGCCAGGCAAACCCTCTGAAACCATGAGCCAAAATTAATCTTTTCTCCTGTAAGCTGTTTTCTCAAGGATCTGGATCCCAATGACACACAATAACTGGTTGAGTTCACATTCGCTCCTTACTGAATTGCCAGCCCTCATTAAACAGACTTCTAATGCACATGTCCCAGCCATTCCAGGAAAGCCCAGACATTTCTGAAGGTGCCTGTGGACCGTCCTTCTATGTCCCCACATTCCTGAGAAGAAATATAACAGAAATATGGCAGAGGCTTTCTGGTGTTAGAAAAGTGGTCATGGAGGGGAAGTAACATCATGGAGGGGAGGTGACATCATGGTCCTGGATAGCTCTAGGGACAAGAGTGGGGAGGGGACAGTGTGGGGGACACAGATGACACAGCCTTTCTCAAGAAGCTGTGACTTCTGATTGGTACTATCTCCTTTTTTTCTTTTGGTTTTTGGTTTTTTGAGGCAGGGTTTCTCTGTGTAGCTTTGGCTGTCCTGAAACTCACTTTGTAGACCAGTCTGGCCTTGAACTCACAGAGATCTTCCTGCCTCTGCCTCTGCATCCTGAGTGCTGGGATTAAAAGCATGTGCTACCACCGCCTGGTTTGTTACTATTTTCTTGTCAAGATAGTTGCAAGAAGGAGCACAGAGGGCCAGCAGAGTTGGTGACAATCTTGTCACCACAAGGTGCTGTATTTTCTCAGAGACTGTACCCATGCGTCTTTGAGTATTGGGTGTTGTGGTCTTTCTACTGATTCTACATCAGCAGTCTTGATTGTAGCTTTAGCCAAGGGGCCCAGGTTAGTTCCAGGTTCATAGTAGATGTTCAGTAGACATTTGTTGGGGTAAAAAACCTAGCTGCAGTGGTTGTCCCACTGTGGTGGCTCAGTATCTGAAGACCATGGACCAGACAGCAAGCTGGAGGTTGATTCAGCTTCAGTGGGAAGTACTGAGAACTGCTGGCCTCTTAGCTTGAAGAATTCTCTGGTTTCTGTTATTTTGGAGAGAGCTGGTATGTGGAATGGACTGAAAGATGGCTAGTGTGGGCTTTTTCTTCTACCAACCCAACCCAAACTCATACTATTTGATTTGACAGAACACTGATTAAGCAATAGAACGAGAGCCCTGGCCTCCCTCAGCCTTTCTCTTGGTTTGCACTTGTAGGGGTGGGTAAGAGAGGAGTGGAAGGTCAGCGTAGGGAGATTCTAAGCATAAAAGGAGAAAACTGGCAATTATTTTAAATAGAACTTACCCATTCAGCTATCACATGACACACTTAACTCTGATATTTATAGATCTAAGATCAAGTATGCTGGGGAGTTTTGCTTGTTTTGGTTTTGGTTTTGTTTTGTTTTGATTTTTTTCCTTTGCATTACTTGGAATTGAATTCAGCATCTTGTACATGCTGGGCAAAAACCCTTCCACTTGACACATCTCTGGCCTGCTTGTATTTTATTTAAAGGTTTTGAGATAGGGTTTACTAAATCACCAGGTAGGCTTTGAACTTTTGATTTTCAGGTCTCTTACCCTCTTGAGTAGCTGGGATTGAAGGCTTGTGACATTCTGAAAGTTCATAAGGTAAATACCTTTGGCCTGTTTTAATAAGTTCAACTGCAATTCCTTAAGTAGAACGAGCCAAGGACCATTACATTCCCGTCTCAGAAGAGATTGAAAATCCAGAGGACTCAGAGGAACTTGACCACTTGATCACAGGCCATGTTTGCTCTTCAGGTAGGGTGACATCTTCCAAAGGCATTGCCTTTCCCCCTTTAAAAGTTTGTCTAGCACCTTCATCGGCTCTTTTATGAAGAGCATCTAAGCCCCAATTATCTGCCTCCTTTGTGTGTGTGTGTCTGCGTGTGTTTGTAAATGTATGAATATAGCCTACTAAGCCTACTAAGTCCATATTATGTCACTTATATGTATATGTCCTCAGGGTTGGCCATTTGGTATCAGATATGTCTGTGTACCTCCCTTCCCCCTCCTTGTGAGATTTGTACGTCTGTGCCCTCCAGGTACATGTGCACACTTACTGTTATTTCTATGCCATCTCGCCCTCTAGCCTATTTCCAATTTACTTCATCAGACCTAGCATGCAATGCTTAGGGGAATCGAACTTCTGTGTACTTAGGATTGAAAGTGTTTGATGACCCCACCCAGGCCAGTGTCACAGATGGCCATCCAACATGGAGGTGCGAGGCTGCACATTTAGAAAGCCTTGCATATCGCTCAGCATTCCACTGCTGCCACCTTGAAATCCCTATGAGTTTAAACAGTGTGTCTCCTATTTTCATTTTTCACCATGCTTTACGATTATGGACCAGTTTGGCTCACATTTGATCACTGTAAAATATCTTTTGTGATAGTTAACCTTTAAAAGATTTCTAAATTTATATTTAGTACCTTAACTGTGTGCATGTGCCACAGCATGCTGAGGTCAGAAGACAACCTGCAGGAGTTTGTTCCTTCTGTGTGGATGTCAGGAATTGAACTCAGGTTGCTGAACTTGGTGGCTATCACCTTTACTGGTTGAGCATTTTCTCTCTTTTTTTTTGTTTTGTTTTTGTTTTTGTTTTTTCGAGACAGGGTTTCTCTGTGTATCCCTGGCTGTCCTGGAACTCACTCTGTAGATCAGGCTGGCCTCCAACTCAGAAATCTGCCTGCCTCTGCCTCCCGAGTGCTGGGATTAAAGGCGTGCGCCACCACTGCCCGGCCTGGTTGAGCATTTTCAAAGGCCAAGTAGTTAATTTTGATTATCAGTGAGACAAGAACTGGAATTAACTAGTGGCCACACCTCTGGGCTGGTCTGTGAAGGCATTTCCAGAAAAGATTAACTGAGGGGAAGGACCCTCCTCCTAGGATGGGTGGTACCTTGTACAGCACCCAGATAAGAAGAAATCTGAAAGGAATGTAATGCTGCTTGTGTGCCTTTGCTTCTTGCTGGTAAATGCACCTATATCTTGGCTATATTCTTACATCAGACTCCAACTTCTTGGTCTTTAAATGTAGTCTGAAGACCAGAGACTCCCCAAGATTCTTCTAGGCTTTCAATAGCAGGTTGGAACTGTTGAAGTATCCAATTCTCTGGGCTGAGCATTTAAATAGCCTTTGTTGGCTTACCCAGTCCAGATAGGTTTCAGGCCACGGTGGGAATTCTCTTCATATGATATAATTGCATTTCATCAGTCCTGTTCCTCTGGAGACCCTGCCTCACACATCTTTCTTCCTCCAAATCCTATTTCCACGGTTCTCCTTCATCTTTAACTTTTAGTTTAGTCGGGCCTGGCTTGCTGGTGAGACTTTTGCTCCAACTTACAGAACTTGGTGCCTCTTGTGGAGAGGTGGAGGAGGAAAGTCCCAGAGGCTAGAGTGTGGAAGAAGAGTCCTTGCAAAATCATCTTCCACTTAGGCCAATTCCAAAGATGCCACAGAAAGAATTTCTTCTGCCAGAAGCCCTTTCCCGCTGCTTTAAAAATAAGAAGATTCCGAGCAGGGAAACACTCATATTATTGGTTTCTCTCATGCTGTGAACAAATTCATGAGCTGCTCTAGGATATTCAGCAGTAGAGGCCCTGGCACAGGAGAACATGTGAAGCAATGACAGAAACACTTTGGGTCTTGAAGGAGAGAAGCTTCTGTAAGAGTAGTTTAGGGTTGTTTTATATAATTTGTATATTTAACTTATATAATTAAACTAGATTTATAAATAGGGCAGTTGGAATAGCAGGGAGCTGAGGCAGGGGGCTGCCAAGAAAGCTTTTTTTTTTTTTGGCCTCACAGATTCCTTGGACTAGGAGGACAAGAACTGACTGCCTCTCAGTGGTAGGTTTGTATTCATTCCTCTAATGACCATAGCAAATGACCACAAGCTGAGTGACCCTCAAACAATAGACTTTTGTCCTGATGGCTCTGTAGGCTGGCCATCTGAAATATACGCCATGTCACAGGCTTGGTCCCTTCTGAAAGCCTCTAAGAAAGACACATTCCATGTCTGTCTTTATCTGGTGGTAGTTTTCTGGCAACTTTTAATGTCCTTTGGCCTGTAGACATGTCACTTCAGTCTCTGCAGCTCTGGCATCTCTGTGAGTGATGTCTTCCTCTCCTTATACCTGGTTCACTGGATTGATGGCTCACTCTAAGTACAAGATGGTCTTAGCTCTAGAACCTTCCTTAGTGGCAACTGTGGTATTTGCTCTATATTGTTAACTTGAGAATGAGACATGCCTGGTGGGTAGTAAAGTACATTGTATCTGAAAGGTTTGGCATATGGAACAGCAACAGAGGGATGGAACCCTGCCCTGAATATGTGTTGCACCAGTCAATCAGCTGAGAGCCCAAATGGAATAAAATAGCAAAAGAGAAAGCCCACGGGCTGGGGAGATGGGCCAGACAGATGGCTTACAATCTTTCAGACCTGAATTCAATCACCAGAGAAACCCTGTCTTGAAAAAAATGAAAGATTAATAAGGTGGACAGTGATGAGGAAGGGCATCCTAGGTTGTCCTTTGACCTATTGACCTACAAATGCAGGTACATACATGCACAGCCCCAGCATGTGTACACACACACACACACATACACACACACATACACACACACACCATGAATTTCATTCTTTTTGAGCAAGTATATCTGCTGCTTCTGCTGAAGCAGAGATGTAGATTCCAGAGTCTCCGTCTTCCAGTGTAGACTCACATCAGTCATTCTCCAGGGAGCCTCTGGGTCTTTAGCATTGGGCTGGCATTACATCATCTGTCTTCCTTGTTCTGAGGCCTCTGGCTTCTTGGACTGAGAAGTTACTGAGTTCTCAGATTCTCTAGCATGTAATTAGCTATTGCTGAACTATATATCCTCCTATGACATAACTTAATCCAATAAAACACACACACACACACACACACACACACACACACACACGTGCGTACTTTAGTTGCTTCTGTTCTGTTCCTCTGGAGAACCCTGACTAATATAACACACGCAAAGACAAACAAAGTACTGGAGGCTGAAACCTAGAACATCATTTTGGAGTCACAGTCCAGGGTCTTCACATATTCCTTATTGTTTGACTTCCGGTCTTGCTTACCTTGAGCTTTTGAGCTGTGGGTTCCCCCTTCATAGAATTCCTCAAGTCTTGAAGCTAATTATGAAAGCGTAACAGCAAACCCTCTGCAATGCCAAGGAATTCTACAAGTCTGTACCTCTGGAGGTGGTAGAACTGGTGAGCATCCCCAGAGAGTGGGAAAGGAACAAAAGCAAATGCCTTTGATCCCTCAGCTACAAAGCTGTAATGAGAGCCAAGCCTTGTGCTCTTGGTATCCTTTGTGCCTTAGTCACAGCATAGAAATGTGCTCACAGGCTGGAAAAGGAAGTGGAATTGTTACACAAATGTGATGTTGGAAGCTTTGCATCAGATCCAATGATTTGTTGAAAACTTGAAAAAAATCTAACAATGTTGGTGAATAAAGTCTGTAATGAATTAACCTTCTCTTACGTTTTTTTTTGGGGGGGGGTAATGACAAATTATATAGAAATAACACCATGGGTCAAACAAGCAAATAGCACATAGGACTCCTAATCACTAAAGAAGCTACCCTGGGATACTTGGCATTAGATGTGTTTTCAGTGCTGGAGAAGGAACCAGGACCTTGCATAATCTTCACCAAGGTGGGTCATTCCTGTCAAGTATCAGCGAGGCCTGGAATAGTCAGCAGACTGAGGTGGATAATTCTCTCCCAGTGGCAGGCTTCTATTTAGAGTGCCAGGTCACCTCCCATTTCCTTCTTTTATGTTCAGGAAAATCCAAACAGCCCAGTGAAGCTCATTTACCTTAGCAGCATCTCAGGAGCAGTGCTACCACCATACTATGAGAGTGAGGCTGTGTTCACAGAAAACGTGAAGGAATAGCCACAAAATTATGAAAACGTGTAAGGGAAGTCACCTGCCAGATGATATGTCAAAAGGCTACAATTCTGTGCACGTAAATGTACTGGATACAAACACTGACCCTGAGAATTTCATCTGATAAATTCCCCATCTCTAATCATCTGGATAGTCATTGGAGAAAAGGACCCTTGAATCCCAAACCTCACACTTTGGGATAAAATTAATACTCAACACACTAAAGATAAAAAATTTTAGAATCAAAGCGCACACACACACTCACGCTTTAAAAAGTCATGAGAAAATTAATCTGTTACCAAATTTTTTTTCATGAAGAAATTATCACTAATAAATTCAAACGGCAAATAATAAACTAGAAAAAGTCTGTAACTCACACTAAGGCAGAAAATTAATTTTGTCCTCCTCCCTTCTCTGTCTCTCTCTGTCTCTCTCTGTCTCTCTGTCTCTGTCTCTGTCTCTCTCTTTCTCTCTGTCACTCTGTCTCACACACACACAGTTCTCATAGAAAAGGAGCTACAAACCAGTAGAAAAATAGGCAAAATTTGAGGACACAACTAATCTCAGAGGAGTAGACATGCAAGGAATGCTCAGAGAAATGCAATCTTAAAAGCACAATTCAATCATACTTCTGAAAGAAGCTCATTTTTGAAAGCCATTAAAGCATCATGCTTTACTCGTGGCATTGGAGTGGTAAGAAGACTTGGGGTACCATTTCTATTTCATACAGTGAGGCTGACTGCAGAGGGAACTGCCTTCCCTTGCACCTCGCGATCTCATAACCTTCTTGATGGAGTGCGCACCTTGGTCACACTCAGTATCCCACAAGTGCAGGCCAGTGAGAAACTCACAGGACTTGCCTTTTATTCTGGTGTGCTGCCCCCAGGCGGAAAGACCTCCTGAGGTCAAACAAAGGAACAATTCAAAATTCTGGCACCGGCCTTGAGAAAGTAAGCAACATTAAAGGTGGGGAAGTGAACCTTCTCAGTCTAATTAAAGCTTGCACATGTAATTCCCAAGCTTTAGCGTCCAAAATGAGAAAAGGACTTACTGGGTTTTCACTTTGGAAAATGTTACTGGCCTTGTAACATTAATTATATAATGCCCATGCCCCAACAAGCTAGGGGCAGCCACCTGTCCTCAATCAGCCAACAAAAAGAGCCAACTTACTAGTGGAAAGCAGAGGAGGGTGATTTATTCAATGTGGCCACACTGAGAGGCAAAGAGATCCAGTGTCACCCCCACAGCACCCCCAAGTCCATCTTCAGGGTCCTAACATGAGGGTAAGGTTTAAACAGACAAAACATACACATAGTTAAGAGGTCTGGCCACTGCGCAGCCCTGACTATCTTTGTCTAACCTCCAAGCCAAGTTGCAAATTTTCTCCAACAAACAAGTTCACTTGTAGCAGACAAGTTCTCTTTCAGATACCCTGGGGCTTTAGACTTTTCTTCTCCTAGTAGAGCCTTGATGGGATTTGTGAAGTCTACTCTCAGTAGTCTGATAGCCAAAGAGAGGGCTACGGGCGTCATTTGTGACAGCATTAATTCTTCCCAGACAAGCTGATTACAATAACAGATCACTGGGCCTTTAAAAAAAAATGTGTAATAGGACTTCATAGGAAAACTTTTCAATGTCTGCTCACTTAATTCATATCGCTGAGTATTGCCAAGATTAAAAATAAGGGAATAAATTGGACGTGGTCACTTGTAGAAGATACCTCACTGTACATCCAAAGGCTGAAGCAGATGCACATCTTCCCAAGATGTGCACATTCCTGAGAAAGTTTCAATGTTATGCTGTGTTTTTTTTTTAAATCCACTTATTGTCATCAGTACGAATATGACCGTTGGCCTGCGTGTGTGTGTGTGTGTGTGTGTGTGTGTGTGTGTGTGGCCCCTGAAGGCCAGAACAGTGTCAGACCCCTGGCTGAAGTTATAGATGTGAGCTGCCATGTAGATGCTGAGAACTGAACCTGGGTTGTGCAAGGGCAGCCAGTGCTCTTAACTACGGAGCCCTTTCACCCACCCCTTATGTTGAAGGGTAACAGTTGGTCAAACCAATTGTGCTGGCAACCCTGTCTGAACTATTTCTATCGTTGAGATTTACAGTCACAGGAAATTACAATTTGTTTACATACTTTTGTTACAAAGAATGACAAAGTGATTTAAAAATACAAAAGGTGCTCAAGCATTTGGATTTATTACACCAGACATAATATTCCTGTGGGGGAGGGGAATGGGATCTACATGCACAAGTGTAAAGTTGCCTGGTACTGGAGAGTAAACTGTTGGTGCAGTGTAAAGAGGGTAACGGTAGATATAGAACGGCCATTTGAGTTCATTTCTAATGATGTAAGAAGAACATTAAAATGATGTGAGGAGCTTTAAAGATGCCTACTTATTACATGCTGGAAATTATAAATTTTGTCAAGGCAACTTTTTATAGCTGCAAAGAGAAAGGGCTTATTTCAGTTCTTTGGAGGACACAACAACTAAGTAATTTGAACTATTGCTAACCAGAAATCTTAGCAGGTGAAAACATCATTCATCAAGGTGTGAGAACTTAATCAATGACAGGGAGAAATAGCAGTAAGCCCTATTCTGCTTTGTTGGTCTAGGTAGGCAGGTCCAATCTAGGCAGGCTGCCTGGAGGGAGGGAGTCACATTGAACCTTGGCAGAAGCGGTGGACCAATAAAGGACACAGCCTAGCCTCTCAGGAATGCAGGGAAAACTCCCGAGCCATGAAACACTCCCTGCCACGTCCTCTTGAGTTGTGCAGCCATCTGACACCTCCCTCTGTCTGTCCACCTCAATTCCCAATCTCCAGCTTTCAAATGCCCATCTGACTGTCTCTTGAGAATTTGCCTAGTCCCTGCTGTCTGAGATGTCGGCGAGTACTGTTCAGGATTGGTGCAGGAGCATGCTGCTGTGTAAAGGTCCAGCTGGTGTTGCCTTTGCCCTGACAGCTTTGGAGCCTTTTCTTCTTTCATATGCTACACCTGCTTCCTAGCTTCATGGAGACACATTCAGTCCCAGATGGACTTACCCTAAAACCTGTTTTCTCAATTTATACACGTTTGAGCCAAAGGGATGTTATTAGTAGTTAAACCAATAACCAGAGAAACCTGAACTTAACTGGCACTTAAGGTCATTCAAGCTACGGGCTTCCTATTAAGATGGAAGGAAGAAGAAAACAGCTCAAAATATTAGATTTATGGGAAGGGCCATGGCAGAGCAGCAATTAAACTCTGGGACCGGTTGGTAGAATGCTTGTCTTGCATACATGAAGCCCTGAGTGTAATTAGTCCCCAGCACTGCATAAACCAAGGAAGGCGAATCACGCCTATGATCCCTGTATTTGAAGGTAGTGTGACAAGAGAACCAGAAGTTCCAGGTTGTCCTCAGCTTCATAGTGAGTTCCAGGCCATCCTGGAACTTGTGAGACCATGTCTCCAAACACCACCAGCCCTTGGAGACCTGGCCTAGAAATGGCCCTTGTCACGATGGGACCCAAATGAGAGGGATGTGCACTAAGAATGGACCGCTGTTGTGTTGCTTTTGTCTGATACTATGGAGCCAGCAGACACCACTGTGGGTAGAAGAGCACTCCCTAATGTGATTAGGGAGTACAGAAAAATCCAGGTAGATACAGATGGGATTGGTGGGGACATGATACATCCATTTTGTTTTCTAAGTAACCTGAGAACACAGATCACAGGACAGGTGTGTTTGAAGTAGGGACCAGGAATGGCGTAGGAACATATCTAAGCAGACAGTACTGAACCAAGTTTGCTGAGATGAGGAACCCTTGTGGACCACCACTGCTAGGCCAGATACTCTGTGTGGAGCAACCCCAAATGCAACCAACCCTCTTTCCCCAAAACCACATGACATGATTTCCTGTGTTTCACCCAGTATGGAATGTCCTGATGGCCGGTTGTCTGTCTGAGTTGTCTTTATTTCTGAGGTTACAATCACACTGTTTTCTCGATCCCTTTCTGCCTTATGAGCCTTTCCATAGACCCTCTGCGCCTTAATCTCTTTGAAATTTATGGCCTCCTTTCTCATTAGTTGAAATCTCTTTAAAAGGATATTACAGGGTTAGGGATGCAGCCTAGTGATAGAGCATGCGCTTAGCATGAAAGAGGCCCTGGGTTCAATCCCCAGTGCAGAAAGAAAAGAAGGAGTTGGAGGAAGGGAGGATGGATCATTACAGGACATAGGCAAAACCAGAGATAAAAAAGGATAACGCTGCCCTCAACGCAGTTCCCGTGTAGAGCAGGGCCTTTGCATGCATCATTTCACTCATATCTGCTCAGAGTCTGGCAAATGGATGGGTGGGCATAGTCCATTCCCATAAACACAGGCCCCATGCCCTGAGCATCCTGACTAGGCTACCGAAGTCTGTACAGTGTATAAGAGACCAATCTGACAACTCCCCTCAGTTCCACAGGGAGAATTATTGGATTGTTCCAGTCACACATACCAGGAAAACATTCCATCCCAAGATCTACTTAGAACCTTTATCAAAGTATCCAGTGTTCATGTCTCTAGAAACCCAATTCTTTACACTTTACCAGCCACTTATCCCAGTCCTTCCTGTTCTAGATACGAGCATGGCCTATTTTGTGTGTTTAAAAAATTATTAATATTTATATTAGTCAGGGTTCTCTAGAATCACAGAACTTATAGGAGGTCCCTATAGAGTAAGGGAATTTGTTAATGACTTACAGTCTGATGTCAAATTCCCCAACAATGGTCAGCAGTAGGTGTGAATGAAAACCCGAGGATCTAGCAGTCGCTCAGTCCCACAAGGCTCGCAGGCGAAGAAGATTGAACCTTCCTCCTTCCAATGTCCTTATGTAGATCTCCAGCAGCAGGTGTGGCCCAGATTAGAGGTGCTCGTACCACCACACCTGAAACTTGTGTCTTCCAGACGCTAGATCTAGATCAGGTGAGTCCTCTAATTCTGGATTGTAATTCACTCCAGATATAGTCAAGTTGACAATCAGAAATAGTCAATACAATATTATATTAATATTTTATATTATAATCTATTATAATATTCTACCAATATGTTAATATAATGCAAAACCCTTTCCCCATCAATGGTTCCCTTTGACTGGACTTCCTTTCCCTTGGATCATTGGCTTATTCTCATCTCTCAGGCCAAGAGTAATGTCTGTGGGGACTCTGCTTAACCCTTCATGTAAAGTGGTCCTGTGTATTTCTATATAGCACAGCATCCTGTTTATTTCTTGGGTAACACAGCACAACCCATAATCATCTTGTTCATGATATACTTTCATATACTTATATATAATTTTACATACTTACTGTACTTTTTACTCTATAATCATGCTTACTTTGCTATGATGTAATCCCAAGTACCAGATCTGCCTTTTCACTGCTCCTACCAGAATGTGTGGTGCATCAGAGGTACTCAGCAAATGCTGCTTAATGACTGCAATAGGTAAGGAACTCTTCCTGGGAATGCTTGCTCTGTGGCCAGCTAGCTAGGGGAGACTAAAAATGGTTTTGCCACTGAAGAAGTCAATCTTTGATTCCTTTTCTATTCTGTGCTTATAAAATTATTGTGCTGGCTGGTTTTATCTCAACTAAAGCTAGAGTTATATGAAAGGAGGGAACCTTAATTGAGGAAATGCCTTCATAGGATCCAGCTGTAAGACATTTTTTTAAGTGATTGATGTGGGAGGGCCCAGCCAGTTGTGGGTGAGGCCATTCCTGGGCTGGTGGCCCCGGTTCTAAAAGAAAGCAGGCTGAGTAAGTTGTAAGGAGTAAGACAGTAAGCAGCATCCCTCCATGGCCACTGCATCAGTTCCTGTCTCCAGGTTCCTGCCCTGTTTGAGTTCCTATCTTAACCTTCTTCAGTGATGAACAGTGTGAGTATTAGTAACCCTAACAAGGACAATTATTTTGCTTTGATTCCAAGACTTTATTCTAGAAGTTGTAACTACAACTTACTTGCTTACCTAGCTGGAGGTAACCTATATAAGGAAAAAGGACCACCATCCTCTTGGAAGGAGTTTCTGATTCTTACCCTTAAGCTCATGGGTAATCCAGTCTATAGTGGGTAAACTTCTCAGACCCATATCCTCCGGACTACACCAAAAATGTAGTGCTTGATTTCCTCAAAAGAAAACCTCACATGCTTTAATCCAACTTTAATGGTGCAGTTGTAAAGAAGCACAGCATATACAGTTACTTAATTAGAGAATATGTCAAGCAAAAAGCACCCTTAAATCTGCTCTGGCAAGATGCTAAGTTCACCAACTCTTCAATTTCTAGAGACTTCAGAGATTCCAGTAAGTGCCAATCCCAGGAATGATCCACTTTTATCTCTGTCTTCTGACACAATGTTGGCCTCTTTAAAGTGGGAATTCCTGGGTGTTCTGCTACAAGATAGCAGTCCAAGGAAATGAGCTAAAAGCACCATGGGAAGATAGAGGAGACATCTTAAACACACAGAATAGAAATGGAAGTTGAAGCTTTCAATGGCAAAACTATTTTCAGTGTTTCTTAAAGTGATAAAGGTCAATCCTCAAATTATTCAACTCTATGGCAATGTAGTTTTGTCCTGTAAAACTATTTCTAAACTAAGGAAGGGAAAGAAGGGAGATAGGAAGGAAAGAAGGAAGGAAGGTGTAGCGTGCAGCTTTTGCTACCTTGCTAAGGTCTAGGTGGACAGAGCCACCAGCTCCCACACAGATTTCCTCGGATCCTCGGATGAAACACACACACACACACACACACTCTCTCTCTCTCTGCCCAATTCAACCTGCCTTATTGGCTCAGTTGCTTGGCATTACTAATCTCTCATGGCTAGTGTGCCCTTCCCGATACTCTTAGCTCATCACCTCTCAACCTGCCCTAGCTTCAGCTGCTCAGTTACCCTTAGTCCCAGCTCAACCCCAACCTCTCACCTGGAGAAGCAGCCTATGCCTGCTCCGCCCAAGATCTCACACGACTGGTTAGCTTTTCTCCCTCCAAAGCATGGGGAAAAACTCTTTTCCCCTCCTCCTGTGTCTCCTAGTTGGCCTGCAGGGACCTGGACATCCCACCTACTCCATCCAGCAATTGGCCACTAGCATCTTTATTGATGGATCAAGAACTAATTGGGGAACAGGACCTTAGCAGCAGAACCACCCTTACATCTCTCCTTTTCTGATCAATTTTTAAAAAACAAGAACAACTCTTCTCCCAGACATAAATTGAACAAAACCATAATGATCATGTAAATTACAAAGTATGATATACAATTAACATACAGTCCATTATATTTGTCAATTAGATAACGTAATCTACCCTCATTCCTAACTTAAAGAATTATGACTCTATCCCTGGCTTATGTTTAGATTTTAGCCTGTAACACCGTCTGAAAATCATGTCTTCCACTCTATAATCTCTCTCTCAATGTTAAACAGCTTGAGTTTGATTGAGACTATAACAAATCTTCAATCCCGTCAGAATTCTGAGAATGATTATCTGGGTATATAGGAAGCACCAAATACAGCTTCTCAAACTTAAACAATTGTATAGACAGCTTACTACCTGGACAGCCTTCTAATTTCTTATAACGTTGGAGCGTCTGTCTTTTGGCCCAGGATCATCTGACAGACCTTTACAAAGCAGGATTATGAAGGACTGTTTACCCTGTATTGGTAGAGCTATCACTCAACTATTTCATCTAGTGTGTCTTTTTCCTGGACAGTATTATGGCTGCAGATGAAATAGGCAATTTCTGCCCCATGGCTACCTTGCCACAATAAGCAGACTCACCTGGAGGTAAAGATGCTCCAAGTTTTCTTAGAAGAATGGAGAAACTGTCCAGAGCAGACATATCTCTAGCCAAATGATCTAAATAATGAAATGGTTAAATGTTGGATTCTGTGGACTTTTGATGTTTTTGAAAACAAGATGAATATATATATTTGGTATATCTGAACTATTAAACCTTGACTACTCTTAGCTATTTCTAATTAAGTAATATTAAAAGCATCTTATTATAATTAAACCAGAATCTAACATAACCATTAGTTTGCTATCTGACCCTTAACTTGTGTTGCTTAATCATCTAAAAATAGTTTGTAATAGCAGTTATTAGAAGGACTGGGTCTAAGCTTGTATTCTTAAATGAGTTGCATCGACACAATGCCTATCTAACAGTAACAATATTAATCTTAAATTTTGTATCAATATAAGAAATTCACACCAATCAAAACCTTAAATCTGTATCAAAACAAATTCTGTACCAATGTAAGAAATTATAACTTCAATTGGTTTCTACCAATTAAGATTATGGCTACACAATGCTTTGTTCAAGAACAAAATTTAATAATTCATCCCACCTATTTCCTCCCCGTTCAAAAATATGACCATTCTCCCAAGTTTGTAATCCCAGGGAGGGTTAGGGAGGAGGATTATTCTCAGGACATTCATAGCCTGCCAGTCCTAGACCAACCTAGGCTTCCTATTGATATCTGTCTCGAATTTAAAAAATTAATCTTCCACTAATCAGAATCTCAGCAAGGTTCCCTTGTTTGGTGGGCTTTTCATTGACTCAAGCATTTAGACATCATAAAACAATTGGTAGGGCATCATCCTTCTTAGTTTTAATGTTAACTTGATATATACAGGAATTATCTGAAAAGGAAGTCTCATTTGAGTAACTGGCCTATTGAACGTTGTGTTTATTGTCAATTGATATGAGAGGGTCCAGCCCACTGTGGGTGACACCATTCCCTAGGGAGGTAGTATTTGGCTATTTAAGAAAGCTAGCTAAGCAAAGCATGGGTCTTCCAGTGAGCCAGGAAGCAGCATTCCTCTATTGTTCCTGCACCATGTCCTGCTTGTCACTGGCTTTGCTTGGTGATAGACTGTGGCCTAAAAGTGTTAAGTCAAAATAATCCTTTCCTCCCTAACTTATATTAATCAGAGTATTCTATCACAGCAACAAAAAAAGTAACCTAGAATACACTGACTTCCGTGTGCCCAACAGATACTCTGTAGATATTTCTGTCCACTTCCCTTCCTCCTCTTCCAGTCGTGTCCTTAGTGTCTTAAACATAGATTCCCGTGTGTTGGTTCTTGTCCCTTTGAAAGTCCATTGATTGAGGTTTACAACTATAAAAATAATTGAACAGCAAGGAAGAGACCGGAATCCTCACAGTATGATTTCTTCAGGAGGCCTCACAGAGAGACCATGTCAAATCGTGGGGTTTTTTAAAAAACATTTCTAGCATCTTTGGAATAAAACTGAAGTCAAAATTCATGATGCTTACTGCCTAAATTACTTCCTAGGTCATCTTTTCTCTCTCCAGAAAACTGTATGAATAAGCATCTTTCTTGTTCTGGTTTGAAGTAACCAACCTTGTGTGTCTTTCAAGGCTTTATCAGATCCCATGGACTCCACTGATAGAGATTGTCTGGGGGACTGACCTATAAGTTCTAACTCTTGCCCATAATTGATTTAAGTTCCCCTTTAGCCAAAACCTAGAATTACAAGATTTTACTATTGACAGATTTTATAAAATGGAGATAGAAGAACTCTTTCAAGGTAGTTCATAACTGAAATTCTGAAACCCTCTAAGGAAGCCAGATCTCCACCAGCTTGTCTCCCCTCTCTTTGAAGAAGGTGCAGCTTTTCAGGAGAGAGCCTTGACTTTGGACTTTTGACCTTTGAACTCGTGGCTTGCTTGTCTGACTTCACCACAGCAACAGTTGCATCAGCATCAGCTGCATTTCACATCAAAATGTGTCCCTGAGAGGGAGAGAAGAGAAAATGACAATTACCAAGAAGACGTTTCCTCCTCAGTCATTGAGACTAGTTTTCCTTCTGTGTCAGAGCATTTTTCCCATCTTCATTGTGGTGTTTTTCTCATGCTAACAATTCTCTTAGCAGATTTCTCTGCTGCTGTTGCCTCTGTTTCTAAATGTCCTGAGGGCTTTGAGCTTAAACTATACAGTGACCAATAGTTAAATAAAAATGCACAGCAATTTCCCCTGGGGAAAAAAAAAAATGACCATTCTCAAATTATCCCTTAAAACGACAACCTATCTATAATTTGTAAAATAACCGTAACCAGAAACCCAAACCCAAGGGATCGGGATGACGGCTCTCCATAACTTCTTCCTGCTGAATAGGGGCAATGAAAAATTCTTTAAAGGGGTGAGGAGGGGCAGGAAAATTATAAAATTTGGTGAGAGTTAAGAAAGCTAGCTTTAGCATCTGTTATCCAGTATCTGTATGCTTAGAAGGCTCAGGGCTTGACTGAAGTCTGACTAGATCCATCTGAAAGGTTGAATGAGGCAAGATGACCTGGAATCTGAGGCAGTTCCTGAAAATGATTTGGGCAGCAACTGGAAGCAGGGGACCAAGTAGGTCAGTTCAGCATCTCTGAGGACGAATCTCACCAAGCTGTACATACATTCTATAATATATGTATCTCACAAACAAAATTTTAGTACCACTAAGCTATCCATATGGATTGTACAGGGTGCACAGATCAGTTAAGAATGAAATTCTGCTCCTTGTTTGAGCATGTGAGAAACAGCTGTCTTTTTAGAAGTTAATTTTATCAATAATCAATTGTAATAAGTCTTCATTCATGCCATGTGAAGAATGATACAGTGAATCTTTACCTATCCTGCTTGATTTTCTTGAAATTTTCTAGTTCTTCAGGGGGTCTCCCCTGTCATATCTGACCCATATCACTCTGAAAGGGGTCCAGAGCCTATTCTCCTTTCCTGTAAACACAAACACAGAGCCTCTCTTCCAAGATAACAACTCCTTGGTCTGAAATTATTTAACGTTTACTTGACCTCTCTCCCAGAGGAATTTTACTATCACTACCAAACTCATAACCACACTCATTTTGATAAATAAAACAGTTCAAAGCAAATAAAGAAATCTAAACAAATATTAACCAGTGAGACAACCAATGAGACAGGGTTTCTGTTGTCTCCTGCCCTGCCCTTCATGAGATCAAGGCCTAAATTATTTAATGTTTCTGTCTACTTACTGTATAAGCCTATTTCTAGGTTCTATCTGTCATACCAAGCGAAGAAATCCCATAAATCCCATGAGTAGACCATGTTCAAGATCCCAAGAAAATGTCCTTGCAAGATTTTTCCAAATCTTCTCTTAAGCAATCTTTTTATTCAATCTCCCTAACTTCTCCCTTCCATGGAGCTTAATATCTCTGTATACTTAAGACATTTAAATAATTACTATTATGCACCCTTCTACCTTAAAAACAATTAAATCACATTTTAAAAATCTATCCTTTGATTACCTACTTGTAGGAAGCAGGCAGCTTTTACTATCTAGCTCTCTGCCTCTCATATTAAGCTCTTTGTATCAGTTCCAAATCACAGGAAGAAATCCTCACATGGCTCTGGCAAAATATGTATTTCCTTCTATCCTTAAATACAATTAAATTAAATTTTAAAAATGTATCCTTTGATTACCTGCTTATAGGAAGCAGGCAGCTTTTACCAACTGGCTCTCTGCCTCAGAGAAGTCATCCTGTCTCTTTACATAGCAGAGGATCCCAGTGTCTTTGAGCTGAGGCTCTCCCTGAGTTCCATTGTTCTAGTTTCACACATGCTGGAGCCATGTGACTTGCTCCTGTCCACTCACTGAGAAACCAATTCTCTCCCCTTCCTAGATTTGTGTCACTGTGTGTGTGCACAGTGCAAGAACTCTTAAATTAATAGTGGATTCTCACCTTCCATATTGGGTGCCATCTGTTGCATGTAGCTTTTGCTACCCTGCCTATTCAGCCTAGCGATTGGCCACTAGCATCTTTATTGATGGATCAAGAACAAATTGGGGAACAGGACCTTACAGGAAGGAAGGAAGGAAGGAAGGAAGGAAGGAAGGAAGGAAGGAAAGGGAAGGGAAGAAGGGGGGGAGGGAGGAAGGAAGGAAAGAAGGAAAAAGAAAGATGGATTGATTTAGTTGATTAAGGACTGCATAAGAGAGCTCTCCCAAAACCATTTACCATACCATAAAATTTTTGAAAATTCCCAAACTATGACTATTATTTTGGTAATTTTTGTCTTATACTCTAATATAGAAACTAACATTTGAAGCCCTTATCTTAGTACAGATGCTGAATAAATCATGTTGATTCTAAGGTACACATTTTAACCTCAGTCACATAATGATGTAATGCAATTAAATTTATAACCTCCCCCCCTTCCTCTTCTCCTCCTCCATTCCTCCTTCATTTTGAGACAGTGTCTCACTCACTCTGTAGCCAGAGTTAGTCTGGAACTTACTATGTGATTCAGGCAGGTTTTGCACTCATGGCAAGCCTCCTGCTTCAGTCTCTTCTAGGCTGGCATTATAGGTTTGAGCCACCACAGCCAGCACCCCTCTCAACAGGCTCTTGCTCAGTAGTCCACGATTGTCTGGTGGACTGGAATTTACTGTGATTGTCTGCCTTAGTCTCCTGAGAGCAGAGATTACAAGTGTAAGCCACCATGCCCAGCTTCTCTCTTTTGTAAGCTGGAATTTTAGAAATGATAGGCTGGCCAATCTAACCTGGTCCCCTCACTAAGGAATCCAGTGGTAATGGGACAAAATATAAAAACACTTGCTTAAACATCTGCGAAGTATCAAGGTAGTAAATAGTAAAGCAAACAGGCCAGTGGACAGACCAGGGAGCTGACCCAGCATGAGCAGATATCACCCCCCAAGACTTTTGCCATCTCTGAAGGTAGAGCTGAGAGGCTGGAAAGCTAAATGACAGTTCTGACAGCACTTTTCGGCCAGGGATCTAATTTAGTACCTGTCACAGGAGCCACTGGAGAACCCATCGCTTTAAGTTAGAGCTTTAGTCTATATTCTAGAACAGTGGTTCTTAACTTTCCTAAGGCTATGACCCTTTGATACAGTTCCTATGTCGTGGTGACCCTAACCATAATGTTATTTTTGTTGCTACTTTATAACTGCCATTTTGCTCCTGCTAATGAACCATAATGCAAATATCTGTTTTCCTATGGTCTTAGGCACCCCCCTCAAAAGAGATGAGACTATCAGAAAACATATATTTCTGATGTCTTAGGAACTGAGACACTGCTCAGCAGCAAAATTACAGTTATGAAGTAGTAATGAAAATAAATTCATGGTTGGGGTTCCTAAGACCATTGGAAATATGTGTTTTCTGATGCTTGAGCCCCATAGGTTGAGAACCACTGCATTAGGGGGAACTGAGATAAGAAAAGTCCTTCTGAGTTAAATGCAACTTTTAAACAGAGTCATCTCTGAATCGGATTAAGTTGATCCAGACGGTGATATTCTTCTCTGAAGGGAAGCATCATCCTAGGTCTAAAGTTAATTCTCCAGGCAATGTGTTATGAATGCAACATTGAACATAGTAAAAGGATGAACGACCAGCCATGAGAACAAAACCAGAAGCAACTGGCCACAGAAGCAGATTTACAGGAGCTTCAGATAGGGGAGATATGGGGAATACTGGGAAATAGCAGTAAGTTCCCTAGGGCCATTCACCCAGCCAGGCATGGGTTCCACCTTGTGATAAGGTGTGGGAAGCCGCCTGAGTCGCACCCACATTCGCCATTACAAGATAGCGCCTACATCTGGCCGAGGACAAGTTGTAAACAGGCTAGTGCGCATGTACCTGGTAATTTTCCACCTCAGAGTCTCAGCCTCTCTCGTGGCGGCATCTGGCCTGATGTGGGGAGCCAATGGGGAAGCTCCATGTCCCAGGCAAGCGCTGTGACCTATATAAGGGACGGGCGTTCTATTGTTCGGGGTCTCCACTCGTGGCAAGCTTATGCTCTCCCTCTCAAGATGCATTAAAGCTTTACTGCAGAAGGATCCTATGTGTGCTGCGTCGTTCTTGCTGGCGAGACCGTAGTGCGGGACAATAAGGGCCTTAAATTTAATCAGAAAGCCATTGGTTAGCCTCATAATACTTACAACACCATTGCACCAGAGGGCATATCTTGGTATACCTGTTTACCGTGTCCAAGGTTGTCAGTGGGCTCCCATAGACGTCTAAACATTATAGGCTATTGCAACAGATCTTGAAGAGGCTACATACATGAGTCATAAAACATGGAGAAATCAAACTTGTGCTGATCTGGAAGGACCTTCATTCCTACTGGCTAACTGGAAGGTTCTATGTATATTTCTGGAGGAGAACAGTAATCATCAGTCTTCTACAGCTACAGACTCTGGGAGCTGCAATAATCACTGGCCTGGCAAGGTATGTGCCCATTGTGCAATGGTGGCATGAATGTTATATGAATAACCAATGACTTTTTGATTGAATTTAAGGCCTCATGCCTGGTACTGTTCTCTGGGCCAAGAACCCATGGCTGGGTGGGTCATAGGCCTTAGGGAACTTACTGCTATTATCCTCTTAAATGTACCCAGTGTTATGCTGATCCCTAAGTACTTCTTTCTATATCTGTAAATTACTACATCTTTCAACCTTTACCTGAGGTTTCATTCTCTGCAATAGTTAGTGATCAATACAAAGACCCATAACTGCAGAGACACTCAATATACAGAGTACAGAGTGCTCAATTCTAAATAGGATGTCTATATCACACTCCCTTTCTTCAAGTTAACTAGCAAGGGGGTAGAAATATTGTAAGAGCCAGAGACAGTGATGATTACAAGATGATAGTGTTCCCTAGCTATGACAAGAGTATAGCATACACGGAGTCTCTGTGGTGTGACTGCAAGCACAAGCAAAAAACCTGCATAAGATCAAGCCATCCTTCATCCCAGCAGGGATGAGAAAGGGCTTAAGAGGTTCTACCATTCTGTGAGGAGCTACTGGCAAAGTAGTGGTTGCTAGGGGAGGGACAGTCATGTTTCATCAGAGATGCATCTCCTAAGAAGCTGCCTGTGCTTCAGTAGTTAGCCCTGGACTATGTGCCTATAAGTCGCATGGAGTGAACTCAGTAGATTGGGGGAAAAAGAGCATATGAAGTTGGGAGGAGAAAGTGGGGAGACGGGAAGAATCGAAGGGGAGAAAATGAGGTGTAGGTCTGAGCGTTCAGAACTGAAATAAATCATTCAGTGGATGGGTTTCCCAATAGGTTTGATGTAGATGGGAAAAGAACTTTTCAAAACCAAAGATGGCTCGCAAGAAATAAGTTAGAATGAATCATCAAGAGGCAAGTTGACGTAAGATCATCTATGAGCAAAGGTGAGTAAGAGATGACAGAGAGGACACTGCACATTGTGAGACAGGATGAATCAACAGTGACACCCAGAGGAAATGATTGTGTCAGATTCCCACACTGATAAAGTCTCAACCAGCTGTCGATCCCGAGCAAATCCTGATTTTGTATTTCATTAATTAAATTATTTTAATGCATGTTTGTATGGGGTTGTGTGCATGTTTATATGTGTGTGTGTCTGTGTAAATGTGTATATGTGTGTGTTGTGCCTGTTCAGGAAGCATTCACAGACCCCAAAAGACCACCAAGGAGCCAATTCCGATGCATTTTACTCAAGCTCGAGCTTGGGCTCACCACTGACCCTGCAGCAGGACAGGAGGGTGAAGCCCTGAGCCCAGTCTCAAGCAAGCATTTATAGAGGCAAGCAAACAAGAAAGGGGTATTCAGTTTTGTTGCAGGAACTATTTAAAAAAAGAGCTGGTATGTTCCCGAGCTACTGCCAGCAACTCTCTAGAACCCAGCAGCCTGGCCACCCATGCACTGGCAGGCAATGGACAACTTGCCTTTATCTCGTGCAGACTCTGACTCAGAGCTCCAAAATCTCCCCACCAGCTCACTTGGTTCCCACTGGCGGGTTGCTATCATGCCAGCCCCATGCTTCAATACCTCCATGGCCTTTGTGGTGCACATCAGGCAAACCCATGCTTTGCTGACATACTTTCCTCTCTTGAACACAGATGAGCTGCTGAGTGAAGGAAAAGACAACACAAACTTAATCCAGAAACATCTGTAACTCAATTGCTGGGTACAACAACTAAAATCCCAATCTTGTAAGCCATATTAAATCTAATTTCTCCAGTGGCAAATCCTGGTGGATTCACCATAAGCTGGGAGACTCTAGCAGCTATATCTTGCCCTTACACTGTCCCTGTTCCAAAAAGCACCCCCCCTTGCCTCCTCCTCTCTTCCCCTCTCCAACCCAGAAGTCTCTCCTACTTGCCCAGTGATTGGCTCCTTTATTCATTAGGGGATTGGTTCACAAGAAGTCACCTTGAGTACATGATTCACTCTTTGTCTGCAGCCCCTCCCAGGAGAGTGGG
This sequence comes from Rhynchomys soricoides, assembly GCA_019843965.1. Classification (NCBI taxonomy): domain Eukaryota; kingdom Metazoa; phylum Chordata; class Mammalia; order Rodentia; family Muridae; genus Rhynchomys; species Rhynchomys soricoides. Next base: position 11,577,808 of record JADRCH010000005.1, on the reverse strand, counting down.
ATTAGCATCAAAATACAAACAGCACCAGGCCCATCCACCACACAGTTTGGCTCACATCTGATTGAAGAACTACTATAGAATTTTCTGCCCTTTAAAATGTTTGGCTGGTGCTGAGATCCAAACCATAAATTTAACTTCTGCTTTCCTCCTGATTGCTGTTTGCTAGGGAGTGACCTAACAACTAGTGCTAGGCGCAAGTTTGTTTGGGAGTAACCTGGAAACTAGTGCTAGGTATAGGCTTGTTGGCTAACTCGAGTTCAATCCTAGATTGGATTCTCTAAGATGAAGCCTGAACCCAAGATGGAATTGGTCTGGTCTCTCATACGTAAAAGCCAGAGGATACCATCAGGTGCCATTCTCAGTGTGGTGATTTTAATGTGCTTAGCCCATGGGAAGTAGTACTATTAGAAGGTGTGGCTCTTGAGGCTTTGAGGCTCTATGTTTAAGTTCTACCCAGGGCGGAAAAGACCCTCTTCCTGGTTGCCTTTGGATCAAGATGTAGAGCTCTGAGCTCCTTCTCCAGCACCATGTCTGTCTAGCATCTAGCTGCCATGCTTCCCACCATGATGATAATGGACTGAACTTCTAAAACTGTAAGCCAGCCCCAGTTAAATGTTGTCCCTTATAAGAGTTGCCTTGGTGTCTCTTCACAGCAATAGAAACCCAAACTAAGACAGTCAGGAATGCACTCACCTCCTTTGAGACAGGCTCTTTAATGGGCTAGTGAGTCAGTGACCTCAAACTGTAACAAAAATAAACCCTTCCTTCATGTAAATATAACACACCAACAAGGAAAGTAGAGAGAAAACTGCCTTATTTAGTAGTAGATTTATAAAACTAGGACACAAAGAGGAATGCACTGGCTGGTTTTGTGTGTCAACTTGACACAAGCTGGAGTTATCACAGAGAAAGGAGCTTCAGGTGAGAAAATGCCTCCATGAGACCCAGCTGTAAGGCATTTTCTCAATTAGTGATCAAGGGGGGAGGGCCCACTGTGGGTGGTACCATCCCTGGGCTGGTAGTCTTGGGTTCTATAAGAAAGCAATCCAGTAAGGAACATCCTTCCATGGCCTCAGCATCAGCTCCTGCTTCCTGACCTGCTTGAATTCCAGTCCTGACTTCCTTGGTGATGAACAGCAGTGTGGAAGTGTAAACTAAATAAATCCTTTCCTCCGCAACTTGCTTCTTGGTCATGATGTTTGTGCAGGAATGGAAACCCTGACTAAGACAAGGAACATCTGAAACAGTTCTCACTTATGGTGCCAACAGCATTTAAAAGTGCAGCAACGGGACAGACAACCAACTTCAACAGAAGCAATGTAGAACTCATGGAATATTACCTCAGCATGACTGAAAGAATGACTGCAAATGTGTTATGAGTGAATGAGACACATATCTTTAAACAAAAGTTGGTGGAATTTGTCTCTAGTAGACTTAAATTACAGAGAATACTTTCCAATGGAGATGAATGTATACTTATTTATGGGATGGGGGTTGAACCTAGAATCATGCACATATTACATAAGCATCCTATTACTGAACGCCATCTTGAGTCCTTTCTTCTACTTATTGTTTTATGACAGGGTTTTGCCAAGTTGCACAGGTCGGCTTTGAACTTGCTAAATCTCTTATAGTAGCTGGGATTATAGGCCTGAGACATCAGGCCAGGATTAATTCACAATTGATTGTATGAATGTTCATATGTGATACAAATTTCTACAAATTCCCAAGCACTAAAGTTACAGAATCTATAGGCTCTTTAACTTTACTTCATATAAAAATAAATCAATAACAATAAATATTACAAAGACTCAATACATATGACAAGTAAGGAATATGCTCTGAATAATTCCTGAATAAAAAACGAGGGTACACTAAAAGTCAGAAAACAGTTTGGACAGTGTGGAATGTTTCAGTGTTCCATACCATGGGGAAAATTGTGACAGGGAAGCTTCTCAGTTCTGAAGTGCTAGCTGCTGCCTATTAGCTTTCTGTTACTCAAGAGCTAAGTGTGACTTGGAAAAGTCTTCCATCTCTTTGAACCACCAAAGAAACCACATCCCTTCCTTCGCTCCATCCCACATCTTACCAACCAGACCACACCTGGGTCATGTTTGTTAGTTATGCCATTCTGGTTATGTAGCTATTTTCCTCAAAATGTAATGAAAGTAGATTCTTCTTTTCTTCTCCTCAACATCATATTTTTATTAATTATTTGAAATTGCATACAAGGCACCCCTATACCAGTTGCTTCCCATTCTTCCCAGGTCCACTCACCCACTCTGTTTGCTTGTTTTTAGAGACAGGGTTTCTCTGTGTAGCCCCTGCTCTCCTGGAACCTGCTCTGTAGACCAGGCTGGCCTCCAACTCAGACATTCACCTGCCTCTGCCTCCTGGGTACTGGGATTGAAGGTGTGTGGCACCATCCCCCAAACTACCCTCCCACCAAAAGAAATGAAAAAAAGACCAAGTCCAATTTGTGTTGTCTATTTACTCATTGGAGCATGGTCAAACTCCCAGTGGCCAGCCCCGTAAAGGAAACTGAACCTACCCCTCACCCCCCATGACCAGAAGCTGTCAACTCCAAAGAGCTACACTTCAGCATCTTTATCATAGTTTTTAAGGACTCTCTTCAATGGTTTCTCGTCTGGACTGCTTTTTTTGGAGGGTGGGGTAAAGAGGTTGGCACAGAAGCCTCCAGTGTCTCTCAGTCTCACTTATGAGTCTACAGTCACTGACTGCACTGCAAAAGAAGCCTCAGCAGCTGGCGGCGGCATGGATCATGGACATCTACATGGTTTCTGGCAGCACTGACCACCAAAGCCTTTTGAGGACAGTTAACCTAGAAAATGAATCAGTCTTCATCTCAGATGTGCTGTTGCTCAGAGTCAGGGTGATCTTGCAGTTGGGTTCCGTGTCCAGAGGCAGGACCTGTGAGAGCTCAGCAGTTGCTGTACACTACCTTGTCCTCAGTTCTGGCTGCTGTGCTGGCCTTTAGGCCAAGCTGCAGCACAGGCACAGCAGGTGATGGCAGGGCAAGGGGGATTGGTGCCTTGAGGACCTGCCCTGCTCAGCAATGACATGTTCCTTTGAGACACAATCTCTCATCAAACTCCTCAATCCTCTGGCTCTTACACCCTTTTTGCCACTTCTTCAATGCTCCCTGAGCCTTAGGTATAGGACTGTTTTATAGGTGTCTCCATTGGGGTTGAGCTCCATGACTCTGTATTTTGACTGGTTGTAGCTTTCTGTAAGAGTCTCTGTCTATTGCAAAGATGTTTTCTTGGTGATGGGTAAGGACTACAGTTACCTGTCTATATAGAAACAAATGTTTATTGGTTGCTATTAGAGATTATGCTGGTTTAGTAAATTAGTGATTGTTGATTCTCCTCCAGTGACCATGGCTTCACAAGCTTTGGATAGTTGGCTGGGTTTCTAGTACCAGGCATTATTTTCCTCTTGTTGCGTGGGCCTTAAGTCCAATTAGAGAGCTGTCGGCTACTGCTGAAGTATGTGTGCCACTACTGCACCCTTAGGGTTGTCATGCCATGCTGATCATTGTTTTGGTTCATAGGTATTATACCTGGGTAGGATTGTTCATTGCTTCCATCATTTGGGAGTGTGCATGGTGCCATCTAGAGCCATGATAGACAGTCCTCAGGGAGGAAGCATTCAGGTCATGACCAGATCAGGGTTTTCTGGGATCTGTTTCTGAAATGAATGATGTCTTCAGCAATAGGAACTTACCTCCTGTCTGGGTAACCAAGGGCAACAGCAATAACCTGTGTTGAGAGTCTCTTAGACAGCCTTGCCATACAAACACTTTTAACTGGCTTGATCTTCTGCTGGTCTTGTGCGTGTATCCGCAGCTGCTATGTGTTCACATGTGCAACAGCCAGGTCAGGCCCTGAAAACAGCATCATACAGCACTCCTCCCTAGTCCCTGGTTGTTACAGTCTTTCCATCTCTGTCTTCCTCAGTGTTCCCCAAGTCTTTGTGGGGGATGATTACATAGATGTCCCATCTATGGCTGAGCAGCCACATTTGCTTATTCTCAGCTTATGAGGGTCTACCACTAGCTGGGGAGGGACATAGAGCCACTGCTCAGTGAGTGCGCTCCCCCCCCCCCCGGATATAAATGGTGTCCTTATGAGTATAAGTGTACAATCTTCTCTGTTGTGGCCTAGGTGACCCCTCTTTATTTCTTGAGTGCTGACATGGTGGGAAAGAAAATGGGAAGGGGAGGAGAGAGGAGAAAAGAAGAAGAAAGAGGAAGGGAAAAGAGTGGAAGGGAGAGGGGGAAGGGAGAGGAGGGGAGGGGAGGGGAGAGGGGGAGGGGAAGGGGGAGAGGGGAGGGGAAGGGGGAGAGGGGAGGGGAAGGGAGGGGGAGGGGAAAGGAGAGAGGGGAGGGGAAGGGGAGGGAAGGGGAGAGGAGGGGAAGGGAGGGTAGGGGAGGAAAAGGAAGAGGAGGGGAGGGGAGGGGAGAGGAGGGGAAGGGAGGGGAGAGGAGGGGAGAGGAGGGGAAGGGAGGGGAGGGGAGAGGAGAGGAAGGGGAGGGGAGGGGAATGGAGAGGAAGGAAGAAGAAAAGAGGAGAAAGAGTGGAAGAGAGAAGAGAGGGAGGAGAGAGGAGGAGAAAGAGAGAGTGGAGAAGAAAAGAAGAGGGGAAAAGAAGGGAAGAGAGAGAAGATGGAGAGGGCAGGGCAGGGAAGGGGAGGGGAGGGGAGGGAAGGAGAGGAGAAGAAAGGCTTTGTCAGAGCCAAGCGCTGGGGGTGGGGGCTGCAGAGGCAACTGCCTCCATCGAAGACCATGAAGCAACTGACATGTTCTCTGAGTTCCCGACTGAAGACCAAAATATGCTGTAGCACAAGAGCACAAGAACAGTGTGAATCTAAGTACGGGGAACCGACACATGCAGCATACACCCTCATATTAGAATGAGAGAAAAGAAAAACAAGACAAACCGAGCATGTTTTCATTGTCTCCTGTGGAAATGTTAGATTCCTATGCAAGAGCTGGAATCTTACTGCATTCATTCAGTAGATGTTTCTAGAATACTCTCAAGTCCTGAGTCTGCTCTAAGGCTGGAAAGTTCTTTCAAGATGAACTTCTAGTCTACACTAGAATATATAAAATATATATTTATATAAAAATAAAATATACATAATATAAGAAAACAACCACAATAGTGTAAAGCTACATTGGGTGTAATTTTGTGGCAGTGTGCCAGGAAAGGCAGGCCTAAGAGTCAATGGTCGGGAAGTGTTGGAAAAACTGTCATCTAAGGTGACACCTAAAATGTAAAGATTTTTGGTGTTGAAACTATTGGAAAATGTTGTGTGTCCTTAAATTGATTCTTCCCATTTGAAGATTGCTTGTACAGTAGACTCCACCCCCTGCCTCAGAAAACAGTTTTGTTTGTTTGAGGCAGGTTCTCAAATACCTTAGGCTAAAGCTAAGGGTCTTGCATTTCTAATCTTCCTACCTTTACTTCCCTGAGTGTTCTGATTATGGGTGTGTACCATCAGTCAGTTACGAGGGATAGAATTCAGGGCTGTGTGCATGCTAGACAAGTACTCTACCAAGTAAGCTAGCTTCTGACCCCTAATGAAGCTTCCCTTCCCCACTGCCCTAAACCCAAAGTCTTTCCCATTGCTTTGATTTTAAGTCACCCCTTAAAAGATTCCAGTCCACTGAGTTGCTGTGATCTACCCTCTGTAGCCTTTTATGTAGCACAGTTTCAAAACTTTGCTTGGGAATTCAAGGAGAGTTCATGATCAGGAAAGCTGGGAAATTCTTTTTAGAACTTTTTCAAACGCTAACTAGCCCAGTCCAGCTTTTGATTAAAATGTCATGATCTCACTGCTACAAACCACTTTCCATTACTGATCTGTTTCTCAGGCTCTCTCCAAAGACCCTGGGGTTTCAGCCCAAAGTCAAAATGCTCCAGGCCTTGCATGTGTCTAGACAGACTGCAGGGACATCAGTGACATAGCCTAGCTCAGCATCACCCTGGCTTCTCTCCACAGCCTGAAGGAAGGCTGGCAGGTTATCTGTTTCCTCCAGTTTCCACGGATACCACAGCAGCGATTTAAATTTTCCAGGGTAGGCTCCTTTTCTTTGGGTATGTCCCTTTGAAATCTATGTCAGTGTTTGTCTGGCTTTTAGTTTGCAGACCATGTGATATTTGCTCCATTATCTTCCCTCCAGTATGGCCCAGATCCCCTCTGTCATAGGGAGGGTGGCCTTGGGGTGGGCCAGACAGCTTGGATACTCTGAGCCAGGTTACTTGAACTTGAACCTTGTTAGAGAAAAGGAAGTTAATTGAGCTCCATCTAAGTTGGCTGGGCAGTGAACTGAGGAAGGAAATTAAGAGGAAAATATGGAGCTTAGCTGCTGTTAACATTGCTGGGAGAAAGAAATGAGTGACAGCAAACTTCAACTTTGTGTATCTCTGCGTGAGAATCCCAGCCTCTGATCCCCGGAATGACCTCCACTTCACTTTGTGCAGGCCCAGCCGTGGGAGCCCTCTCACACTTCTGTTGGACACCTCTTTCCTGAGTACACTTTTATAGGAAATGTTTCTGGGGTCCCCCCCCCCCCCCTTCCCTCTTATTCCTACTTCTTTTTCTTTTCCAGGCAATTTTTGCTTTGGCCATGGCTGGAGACTCACCACACGGGTGTGTGTGTGTGTGTGTGTGTGTGTGTGTGTGTGTGTGTGTGTGTCTTATCCTACTTAAGTAGGATAAGTAGGTGAACTGTGAATCAATTATTCATGGAGATGCTTAGAAGTTGTGGATGAGCCAAGATCAGGTGGGCTATCCCTGGCCAGGGCTTGATTCCTTGAACACATCTGGTCAGTCCAGAGGGGTGGTAGGTTAAAGGGGTGTGAAGGGAATTCTGTTTCCTTGGCAATCCATCTGTTGAGGTCACGAACAAGCTGTGTTCTGGCTGCCCTGTGGGTGGTCTCTCAGGCTTGTTCCACCAGCCACATGAGTACTAAATTGCTAGGACTTATAATTAAAGACTTCATTTGTTTCTTGCTGCAAATTTCTGTAGCTAATGGGAGTCAAGCCTGCATTAAGTATTGGCTAGCTTGTTGGCCATCAATCTTAGCTACCCACCACACAGCCCCTCCCACCAGTCTGCCAGCAGGATAAGAGGGATCAGTGCCAAGTTTACAGGGATCCATAGCATAGCCAAAGCTACACCAGAAGATGTAGGGAATTTGGTGCCCATCCGCCGATCATCATTACCATCTTCTCTGAGACAGGGTCTCTATGTAACCTAGACTGACCTTGAATTTGCTACGTAGCTGAGGATGACCTTGAACTTCTGCTTCTCTCGCCTCTACCTCCTGAGCACTGGAATTTGAAGTTCCCACTGCACCTGGCATACGTGGTGTGTATACAGAGCTTCATGCATGCTAGGAAGCACCTTGAGGTTGAGCTGCATTCCCCAGCCAGGCTCAGAACTTACCTGTGTCTTCTATCCTCAGCTCATCCCACGAGTAAGGGAAACATTCATTAGAGATGAATCTGGCCTTTCTCCAGGGCTTGTTTCTCAAGACTGTCACTCTAGAGAATATTCTAGAAGTTCCTGGGGGCAAAAGAAAATGAGACTGAGAGATGTGCTCGGAGCTGCCACTGGAAATCAGCAGGTTGTGATCATGAGGTAGGTTCTGATAAGTTATTTCTCCTCTGGTGAAATGAACCAATTCAAGTCAGATTAGAAAAATATTAAATGCAGGTTTATTGGGAAGCTGCTCTCAGGTGAGTTCCCTGGCCCCAAGGACCAAGGCCAGGGAAGTCATCACGGGAAGGGAGAGAGGGGAGAGGAAGAGAAAGAAAGAGCAAGCACAGAGAACGAGGAGGGGGGAGGAGGGAGAACGGGGAGGAGAAGAGGAGACCAAAATGTTTGGGAAGAGCCTCTGAGCCCCTGGGTTGGGGGCAGGATAGCCAAGCAGGGACTGAGGTATTCTGGTAGAATCTGGAGGCCAGATCTGCCTTGATGTGTAAAATAGGCAACTTAGTCCCTTCTCCCAGGGTCTGAAACCAAACTGCTAACAGGACCTTTTGTTTGTTTGTTTACCCCAGAAAGGGTCATTTGGTGGCCTGTTTTGAGAAAAAAAGCTTCTTTCCCAGTTCCTCTGGATGAAAGAGTAATACTGAAACCATGAATACTGACTTCTGCTCTGTGTCAGGGACTAGTCCAAAACTTTGCTTGCTTTATAACCCCTCAGGCACTGCTCTAACCAAATGTCCAAATGTTGTGTATTCTTTCCCCAAGAGGTAAAGAGGGGTGTGGGCATTCTGGCTTGAACTGCTCTTCCCTTGAAGCTAGGGGAGATCATACACGCAGACCTGATAGGTGGTGGTTAATCCCAGGCCATCCCTCACACCAAACCCCTTAGGACAGATCTACCACCTCAGCTTTCCTTCCTCTTCTTTGTTGGCTGAGTTGGTGGAAACCAAAGGTCTAACCCACGCACCAGCCCAGAGTGCATGTCCCAGGCAATTTCATGACAGGGAGCTATCCCACTGCTCCTAGGTTCATCCCATCCTGAGGATTTTCACTAGCAAGTTCATGCTGTTCTAGCGTGCTTCCAACAACCCTCCAAGGGAAGCATTCTGAAGGTGAGAAGAATGGTGTCATTTCTAGAGAACCATTGAGTTAATAGCAACATTGGAATTCAAATCCAAGTTCCCTCAACAATCTACGATGATAAAGTCAGAACTTGGTCGAGTAGATTGAGGGCCGGTAGAAGGTCAAAGACCTTTTGTTTTTTTCCTTTTCAAAGAGAAAATGGTTTGTACCTGATTACCACCCCCACCACCTATTTCTGGCTCTCTGACGTGGCCAGTGGGCCTTTTCTGTGTGGCTGGAAGAAGCTAGAGCCCAAATCAGTGCCAACTCAGAGCACTAGAGCTTGGTTTCCCACAGAAAAGACTGAGTTCTTACCCACCTCTTGACTATCATCTATTAGACACTGGAGAGATGTTGGGTCTGTTGCCTTCTCCATGGACCAGGGCATGGGGCAAGGTGGTGTAACTGGTTGTTTCAACAGAGTTGCACAGAAGGGATAGTGAGGCCTGAAAACCTGTCCATGGGACGTGGCAGACAGAGGGTGCTATGTCGGAATCAGGAAGGGGTGCTGGATAAAAAAGGGAGCTCCAGAGTGCAGATGCTATACTGTGGAAAAGAGCCAGCATAGCACAGGCTTGGCTTTGAAAGCACGGCCTATATGCTATCACAGTCTTGAATCCTCTGTGCGGCCTATATGCTATCACAGTCTTGAATCCTCTGTGCAGTACTGCCTGTGCTCCTTGATCTACTTCTTCATTCAAAACTCTTCTAGAAAGTCTTCGAAGCTCCCTGGCAATTACAGCCTCTGGGGGATCTGACCAGTGTAAGACGCACAGCCTTGTTCCAGGGACAGCTAAGTTCTGATTTAAGGAAAGAAGGCATTAGATGCTTGCACACAGCTATGAGGATCTGGGTGCTCTCTGTGTAGGAGTTGCACACACATCTAACTTTCTGTCTCTAAGTTTTCCCTCTGTAGACCAACACCTGTTTTCTTGACAATCCCTTTACAAGATGGGAAGACTAACAAAGCAATCAAACAAACAAACAAACAAAAAAATCCAGGTCTGCTGTTCTCTCAGCTCCTCAGGGTGCAGAGGTGTTGCCTTTGCTTTCAGCACAGTCAATGCACTCACTGACCACATGAGCCTGTCTGCTGTGCTGTGCCATAGGCATGAGATGCACAGTCTACAGATGCCAAGGAGGAAGATGGCAGGAACTGCTCAGCCTAGAAGCATCTGTTACCTGTTCCACTTGTGACTTCTCTAGGAGTTTGTGACCCAGTGCTAAGGCAGTGCTTGTGACCCAGTGCTAAGGCAGTGCTTGTGACCCAGTGCTAAGTCAGTGTTTGTGACCCAGTGCTAAGGCAGTGCTTGTGACCCAGTGCTAAGTCAGTGTTTGTGACCCAGTGCTAAGGCGGTGTTTGTGACCTAGTGCTAAGGCGGTGCTTGTGACCCAGTGCTAAGGCGGTGCTTGTGA
>JADRCH010000005.1:11536926-11567738 GCA_019843965.1 Rhynchomys soricoides | reverse complement strand
CTAAGGCGGTGCTTGTGACCCAGTGCTAAGGCGGTGCTTGTGACCCATTTCTATCTTTACATTAATAATAGAGGCTTTCAACTTTGAAATAAAAATTAAACCCACAGTAAAAACATATTTTACATTGACCTGGCACACAATAGAGGTGAAAGTGCCTCTTGAAAAATGCTTGTTAACTCATATCTCATGTGCTGTACTCTTGAGATGTTCTGTTCAGTTTTACTTCATTTTAAAAGATTGCTGGGTATATCCACTAATCATTTCACAGCAGGATACAGGTGCCAGTTTGGAGAGAGCAACATCCAAACATTCTATGCATTTCCTCCTGAGCATCTTCAGCTTTGTGTGAGCACCTGAAAACTCTTCTCTAAGGACACCATCATTCTAGTGTAGAGGAGTCTGTCGATACACACACGACAGAGGGTTGGTATTTAGGATATACAAAGAACTCGAAAATTCTATAGTAAAAAAATAAATAATTCAATTTTTAAAATGGGGCATGGAACTAAACAGAATTCTCAAAAGAGGATATAAAAATGGCAAGAAATAACTTTTTTTTTAAAAAAAAAATACATTTAACATCCTTAGCCCTCAGAGAAATGTAAATTATGTAAATTAAAACTACTTTGAGATTTCATCTTACCACAATCCAAATGATTAGGATCCAAAAAAACAATTGACAATATATTCTGGCATGGATGTGGGAAAAGGGAAATACTCACTCACTGCTACCGTGAGAACTGGTGTAGCCACTACAGAAACTGGTATGAAGTGTCCACAAAAAGCTTCAAACCGATCTCCTGTAAGATCCAGCTATACCAATCAATACTAGATATGTATCCACAGGACTCTGCTTCTACTAGAGACATTTGCTCATCTGTGTTCATTGCTGCTCTTTCATAGTAGCTAGAAGCTAGACACAGCCTAGATGCTCACCAACATGGATAATGAAAACAAAGTACATCTACACAATGGAATGTTATTCAGCTGCTATGAAAAATGAAATTATCATATTCACAGATAAGTGGGTAAAGCTGTAGACATTCATTCTGAATGAAGTAATCAGACCTAGAAAGACAAACATTTTGTGCTTTCTCTAAACTCTCACTCATTTTAAGGAACCAGATTATGTAAGAGATAGTGTCCTAGCTGCTATGACATGAAGTCAGCCTAGATTTCACCTAGGTTACAAAAGGAGGTTGTATTGTTTAACACATATTGTCTTAGTCAGGGTTTCTATTGCTGCAATGAAACATCATGACCAAAACGTAAATTGGGGAGGAAAGGATTTATTTGGCTAACACTTACATTGTAGTCTATCAGTGAAGGGAGTCAGGGCAGGAACCTGGAGGCAGGGGCTGATGCAGAGGCCATGGAGGGATGCTGCTTACTGGCTTGCTCCCCATGGCTTGCTCAGCTCCAAGGACTACCAGCCCAGGGGCAGCACTACCCACAATGGGATGGGCTTTCCCTGCCCTCTCCTATCAACACACCCCTCCCCATCAATCACTAATTTAAAAAAATGATCTACAGGCTTGCACATAGCTCGATTTTATGAGGTATTTTCTTAATGGAAGTTCCTTCCTCTCAGATGACTTTAGCTTCTTGTCAAGTTGACATAAAACCAGCCAGCACAGGTATGGAGTCAGTTTGAGATGCTGAATACATTATTCAGAGTAATAAAGACACTTGTACAATTTTGTAAATGTGCTTAAACCCAAATGTATAAAGTGATAAGATATAGTTTATAAGAGAAAATGGTTAGATTGGATATTCCCAGGTCTGTGTTTCTAAGTCCTTCATGGTTCAACCTGCTCTCAATGACACCATCAGCTGGGGACCACACCTTTAACATAGAAGCCTTTAGTCGGGGAACATGTCATATCTAAACCATAACATATATAACATATACCAGTCAAATCAAGGTACCTATAATCCCATCTCCTTAAACAGTTATCATTTCTTTGTGCTGGGAACCGGGAATTCCTTCCACATTCTTCTTGGACTTTATCCCAGGACAGAGAGATGTTAAGGTTGCATTGGATTTAATTATTTTTCTCTAAATTTAGGAGCAGTCTCGTCTCTTCCTTTTGAAAGGTAGAAAAAAGGAGGGAAATGGGTAACAGAAGCCCCCAACAAACTGAATTTTGGGACAGGTTGCTTTCTGCTGTCACAAAAGTGTGCTGTACGTAGTGAGGTCCACACGTGACCTGGAGTTCCCAGTTCTTCAAGTTGATGCCCATACTATTGGCTCTTCAGGGGCTCTGCAAAAGAGTGCAAACCTTAAGCAGGAGGTATTTGGAAATAAAACAGTAGAGGTATTTTACTTATAATATTTTTTTTTCCTTTGCCGAATCTAGGGGGGAGCTAAAAACGGTGCCAAGGAGCAGATTAGAGTGCTCCCCAGTTCACTCTGTCACTGGAAGTGACTGACACCAAAGGACACTTGGAAGGTGTCTCACACCTCCTCTGTAAGGTTCCAGGGAGCACCCACCCTCAATCCACAAATGGAATCCCAGGACAAGGACCTCTTTGGTTTGAAGGTGTCTGAGAAATGTGGGTCTGCAGCACAGGTGAACAGCTACACACCACATAGTGAACAAGCCACAGAGCCTTCTGTGAGCAGGGCTTCTCAATGATGGGGATCAGATTCCAGCATGATAGGCTGACAACAGAGAAAGCTGTGTAATGTGACTGGTGATGTGTTCCAGCCTCAGAAAAGACTTGTCTCCTAAATCCCAAGTCTGCTGTGCCATTCCCTATGCTGCTCATACAAATGAAAACACCGTCTTTGTTATGCTTGTTGTTTCGAGACAGGGTTTCTCTGTGTATCCCCAGCTGCCGTAGAACTCCCTCTGTAGACCAGGCTGGCCTTGAACTCAGAGTGCTGGGATTAAAGGTGTGCACCACCACCACCCAGCAAGACTATGGTTTTAATTCAGCCACCACCATTCAGGCCATCACATCCTATTACAAAACAATTCTTCCATTACTTCCTTCCCCCCCTCCCCCCGCCTTTATGGTTCATAGACTCATGGGTGCATGTGGGCAAGCATATCATATTTAAGGGTTCATGGTGTGCTTTTATCAATATCAAGAGATGGGATGAAGAGAGCTGCTGGCTGTGTGAAAATACTGCTCTTCTAGAGGGGCATGCTCATTTGGTTTTTGAAGCCCAGTAAATTATATTTTTCTCACTATTAAAAAAAAAGCAACCATAAAAAAGTCCTTGCAGACCCTGTTTCACTGGAGAATTTTGATGGTTTACATTTATCATTGTAAAAGCAAAGGAAATTTTATTGCTTTTATGTTCGAGTTGCATGGAGAACAGTTCGTCTTTGGGTAGGGACCAGTCATTCTTGAAAAATATTACATAGCCTTTCCTTCATGTTGAAAAGTTACATACATAAATTTGTTTAAAACAAGAAAGAAAAGTGAGGTGAAACTCTCAGGTGGTCTGGATAACTATCCACAATTAAGACCAACTAAAAGGGCTGGAGATATGACTCACTGGTTAAGAGCACTGGCTGCTCTTCCTGAGGTCCTGAATTCAATTCCCAGAACCATATGCTAGCTCACAACCATCTACAATGTGATCTGATGCCCTCTTCTGGTGTGTCTGAAGAGAGTGTACTCATATACATAAGATAAATAAACAAATCTTAAAAAAATCAAACAAACAAATAAACCAGTCAGTTGCTAAGTAGAGTTGAGGTGCAGGATCTAAAGGGCCAGTTCTAAGTGAGACCATTGAAGACAATGAAAGGTCCTCACACAGCCCCACTTGGCACCCTCTCTGCTTTCCCCCAAACTGCAAGAGGCTTGGCCAAGCCACAGCAAACATATTTGCTTCCCAAGTATGATGTGGAATCATGGTCTTGGGTCCTAGAGTTGGTCAGCATGGTTCAGATTCTAACTCTGACATTGACCAGGCACCTGACTGTGAGAAATGTCTTAAGCACTCTGTGTCTCAGCTTACCCTTCACAAAGGTTCTGAGACTTCCTATACGTGTGTGTCTGAGAACAAACGAGATAGCAGGTGGTGAGACTCCGGTAGACTTGTGTTCTTCCACTCGGCAGTGCTCCAAGTCTGAGCAGGTGGAGAGTCATTTATACTCCTCGACATCAAGTACCTGGGTTTCCTCCCAGGCATTTTATTATCAGAATCTCCAACATACAAAAAAGCTGAAAATTGTACATCTTGCTAGGCACAGATACTTTTGTCTTAGCCACCACCCATCCCTTATATTTTTGCTTTTTTTGTTTAAAATATGGAATGCATGTCACAAATTGGCAGGCCCTCCTTGTTTTCATACCTGTGTCGCTGAAGTGACGCTCGTCCTTTATTTTTTTTGTAATGTTTTAAATTGCAGATATACGTATTTTCAGATTTATATCTTTATCTAGATCTTTCCCTCACCTTTTTTGTTTTAGACAAAAGCCCAAGAAGTAATATTATCTGGATTCTCTTCAAGGTAAAACTTACATTCGGGGAAATACCACAGCTTCAATCACACCATGGACGCATCCATTTTGGATCCTTAGCTCAGTATGGTGGCCACTGTTGCCATGGAGACAGTTCTGCTACTGGTTGGCTGTTCCCTCCCTGGGAACAGGAACTGAGTGTGACAGTGGCTGGGACCACAGAGAAGGCCTGGAGGCCAAACCAACCACTGTGCCTCAGCTCTAAGACGCTCTCATGCTGCTTGGTTTTCTGACAGTGGGATCTTTTTCCGGGTTTCCCCAAACACAGTTGCTCACCTGTGTGCAGGCTTCAGGAGACTTCGATACGCTGCATTCTTCACTTGGAAGTTCTTTCTGATCAGCCCCAATCCTCCTTCCTCTTATTCCCAAGCTCTTCCCCCCTCCACTGGAGATGGCTCCAGGGTCTCCATAGGAACGGCAAGCTTTATCTCTCCTTCAGTCCTCTACATTTCTCTGGATTGTTCCCTCCTTCCTCACTTCCTGCCTCCAAGTGTTCACTGACAGGTAGTATCCTCTGGTGACTCCTCAATGAAGTTTCCTGTGGCAAGGACCAGAGACAGCACTCTACGCCGGCCTGAAAGGCCCTGCTTTTCTAAAAGCATGCGGACTGTCTTGTGTGAAGAAAAGCAACATTCTTGGGGCTAGAGAGAAAAGCAATAGATCCCCAAGCAGCTTTATCTTTCAAACACAGCCTGGACTGTATGTCACAGAACGTGTATGCTTTACTCAGTGGATACTCTCTGTGCTGTTACAGAATATAGCATCTCACCAAAAAGCTTTGATAGCTTACGATCACAAATAATGCAGTGTTCTGCCAACTAACTCTAGCTAATTCTTGTTGAAGAAGGCTGTGTAATCAATTATGTGTGATCATGACTACATACCTCAGACTATTAGTATGGGACGTTTTGAGAAGAATACCTTGCTGTCCAGGAACTTCTCTGAAATATCAAGCCAGGTGCAACATCTGTCCAGGAGCCCAGGGCTAGGGGAGCCATATTTTAATTTGAGACAAATCCAGGGCTATGTGGCATGAGGTTTCCTCCACTCTTCCATTCAAACCTCACTGTTTTCTACGAGACCACTGGACTGTATGATAGCCCAGTTCTATCTGGGTCTTATCTCGTCTCTTTCTTTCCCACTGATCCAAAGGAAACTGTCTTAGTTAGGGGTTTCCATTGCTGTGTAGAGACACCATGACCAAGGCAACTCTTACAAAGAACATTTAGTTGGGGCTGGCTTACAGGTTCAGAGGTTCAGTCCATTATCATCAAGGTGGGAACATGACAGCATCCAGGCAGACATGGAGCTGGAGAAGGAACTAAGGGCTCTACATCTTGTTCTGAAGGGAACGGCGAGAAGACTGTCTTCTGGGCATTTAGGAAGAAGGTCTATAAGTCCACCCCCAAAGTGACACATTTCCTCCAAGAAGTTCACACCCACTCCAACAAGGCCACGCCTCCTAACAGTGCCACTCCCTGGGCCAAGCCTATTCAAACCACCACAGAAACCGAAGTTAAAACATTTCTAAGTAAACTTTGATACCATAAACGCTTGCATTTGGGCAGGCAAAGACCCTGCCAGCTCGGCTGGTTTGCATTTTTTTTCAGATTGTGTTTTTAGAAAGGAAAACGTCTGATCTAATTTTTACCAAGGCTACTTTTCTCTGCTTCCCTTGAGACTAAGAGTTAGACAGAAGCCAAATAATCAGCCTGGCAAATTCACTGGATCCTCACCCTGCATGTTTTGCTTTGCTTCCAAATTTTAGAGGTGGAAAAACCCAAGCATATACTCATGTGTGGTTTTCATGAGGAAAAAAGAGCGCTGACACCATCCAGATGGGGGCTGGGAGGTACCGGCTCCACCTAGGAGCAGGGAGTGTCCTCAGGCAGCAGAAATAAGGACCTGTGTATCAAGACACAGTGACTCCAGTTCACTGAAGCTTAGGAAATATAAAATGTGCCTGCCCTGGTCTTTATTGTAGAAGTCATGAGACAAAGGCAGGCGTCCAGTACACTGTGGCATTGGGAGGGACTCTGCCATTGTTTTAGACTGTAGCCCAAAGGTTTGTGGGCTAGAATTCTGAACTCCAGGATAGCAAAGTAGAAGTGATAGAGCCTTTAAAAGGAAAGAGGTGAGGTCATTGGGAGTATTAAGCCTTGCAAGGGACTAGTTTTAGCAGGTTGCTGGCTAGTTCTAGGGACACAGAGACTATAAAGAGCAAGAGTGACCCCTGCTCATCTGGTTTCCCAGCTTACCTGCAATCTCTCCGGGCAAATAGACTCACCAGTGGTCTTCCATGTAGCCAAGTGGCTCTCACTTGAGACAAAACAGATGAGGATGCCTGAGGTTGGACTTTCTTCTTAAACAAATAAAATTACTCTCTCTCTCTCTCTCTCTCTCTCTCTCTCTCTCTCTCTCTCTCTCTGTGTGTGTGTGGGGGGGGTGTGCACGCACACACCAGGAAATGGAAAATCAGCCAGAGTCCATTCCCTCCTTCTACCATGTAGGTTTCAGGGACTGAACTCCAGTCATAAGACTTGGCACCAAGTACCTTTACTCACATTTTACTGACCCTAATGTTGGATTTCCTAAATTGTGAGCTAAGCAACATTTTTCTTTGCAAAGTACCTGATCTCATGTATTTTGTTATAGCAACAGAAAATGTGCTACGACCAGCTTCTATGGGAAAATATCTTCTGGGAAGAAAGGAACAGATTAGTATCTCAACATTATTGTAGAAAAGTGTTTTGTTTACTCCCTGCCACAGCTGATCTATCTGATCTATTGACTCTGAGGTCAACACAAGAGTCCCAGATTGCAACACTTTCTGGTTGTTCTCTAGGAATGCTGAGCTAGCCTGGGGTAAGAGCTGCAAAGTGCTTCCAGAAGCAGCCAAGAGCAAGACAGCAAGAGGCCATTTAATGTTAATACTCTGGGTGCACCAGGGGAAGCCTGGGGAAGCCTAGCTCTAGATCTAGTCCTCATATCATGAAGCCAATGGCAAACAAAAAGAATCTGCTGGGTTGAATGTTAAGATGAATGGAAGGTGAAAGAAAGGAGAAAGAGTTCAGGACAGCTTCCGGGATTGAATGTCCTGTGTGGCCAGGACAGTTTCTCTGAGCATGAACAGTGTCCAGGTTTGCAGTTTATGGGTTGCTTGATACATGATAACTCTGACATAAGTTAATGTACTGTATACAGACATACAGCTGCCTCATCTGCCTCAGCCACCTCTGGGCTCAAGAAGATCCAACATTAAAAGAAAATATTTGGTTGTTTTTTAAATTTATTTTTACATGTGTGCATATTTTGCTTACACAGACATGCATCACATGTGTTGGTTGTCTATAGAGGCCAGAGAGGGTGGTGGATCCTCTGTGCCTGGAGTTACAGATGATTAGGAGCTGCTATGTGAATGCTAGGAACCAAATCCTAGTCCTCTGGAAGAGCAACCAACGCTCTCAATCATTGATCAGCCCCTATTTACTTATTTATTTATTAAAATATGGAATTCTTCAATATTTTGTATGCCATCCTTGAGCAGGGGTCATGGTAATTTTAATTACCATGGATCATTCAATTTTAGTATGTGCTGTCAAGTTGAGATCACCCATTTTTAAGCATGTATACACGTATGTGTATGTACATATAAGTGTGGTGCCCATGGAGGATAGAAGGGGTACAGGATATTTTGGAGCTGAAGTTACAGGTGGTTGTGAGCTGCCCAGTGTGGGCACTGGGAACTGAATCAGGTCTTCCTCAAGAGAAGTCTGTACTCTTAACTGCTGAGCCATCTCTCCAGCTTCAAGATCTATCTCTTGAATGGAAATCAAACCTCCGTTTTGGAGTTTAAAAATCTATGACTCTTACCTAACATTTTGTTGCTTCACATCATACCCCCATCCCCTTTTCTTCTGGATTGATGAGCTTAAAGATGCTTAATACAAAGATCTCTGATCCGAATTGGTATATTTGATCATCTCAGCTGGAAGTGCTTTATTTCTTACAAAGTCCCTCATGAAAGTCTATACAGGTTATGGCCATAAAATGATAAACCTCCTTTCATTTCTTTCTGAGGCATGAATTCATGCTGTAGTTTATGCTGGCTCTGAGCTCAGGATCCTTTTGCTTCAACCTCTTCAGTGTAGGGATTACAGGGCTACTTCCCACACCCAGGAATAACAAACATTTAAATAGTCACATTAGATTGTATATACAACCTGAAGAAATGTTGGTCTGGAGAGCATCTTTTATTCAAATGGAGTCACCTTTGTTCATGGCATTTTTAAAGTCTTTCCAGAGTCGTCTTTAAGATGACTTGAAAATGTCACCTGGCTTGATAGTCATGGCATGCTTTCTTGATCCAGTGAAATTTTCTGTCTTATGTAACATTTAACCCCAACTAATACCCAAGAGACCCCTTGGCTTATGTTAATGGTACTATTTTTTTCCCTTGGAAAGTCCAGAAAACTACTACCACCAAGCAACCATGGGATCACCCACACAGGACTGGCAGAACAATGGCTCTTGCCTCTTGTCCTTTGGGAGGTGAGTGACTATCTGAATATCAGAAATGTAAGCAGATTTACAGTCAAGAGTCATCATCGTAAGTCATGAGAAGTTGATCCCCATTAAGTTAGGAAATTGTATTTCTATCTATCTGAGAGCTGGCACCGTGTACCTATAATATGGACCTGGATTTGGTCAACATCATTTTTGGCAACATATCTGTGAATGATTGATAACTGAATATTGGCCAGTCAAATTGAAGCTGGCTATTACTAATGGGCAGGGAGTTTGAATTGCTAAGATAGAAAAGAACTAATTGATATTCGAATTCTCACAAGGCATCCAACGATGGTTTTGTCTCTTCTTGGTATAACAAAATATTGGCGCTTGAGTAAATCATAAAGAACAGAAGCTTGTGTTTTTGGAGGGTGGAGGAATAAGATTCAGGCAGGTGGGTCAGTGTCTGGTCAAGGCTGGGTCCTGCATCTAAGGAGACGCTGTCTCCTTGGGAGGGGACAAATGTCTTCCCATGGCTGAGGTACAGAAGGACAAACAGTCCTAATGTCTTCCCTCAGCTCTTTGACAAGACATTCATGTGACACATGAGGTCAGCCCTGGAAGCACGGAGCCTCCTAAAGACCTGGCTCTTAATACATTGCACATTTTGGGAGAACATGAGCATCCCAACCATGTAAAGAATACAGACCTAAGGGTTAACTTGGGTTAATGGCTGGGGAACAATCTGCCACCCCACTTCCCAACCACCCCTTATCCTGCCATCAGGTTCCATCTAGCCTCCCACTTCCAGAGACCCCTGAGATTCAGCTGCCAAGCGTCACTTCCCCCATTCACTTCTGCACCATCCCTATCCAGGCCCACATGTTTATACCTCTCCATAGTCTCCTGCCTATAAAGCATGATGCCTGTTAGTCACTCCTTCCTATACAAACCCCCAAGAGCAGGGCTCTCAAGCCCTACTCTTTGGTTGCTTTGTGTGAGGGGATCCCCCTTTATTATAAACATGTGATAAGCTGAGCTTGTTCCCTTTATAAGTTTCCATCCCAGAACTCACTGTCATCTAGTCCTCTGGCTTCCGTCCCTCCTTAGCCAGCAGGTGGGCTTCCTTCAGTTCTTCTCTTCAGAATGCTCTCCATGTGTCCACTTTGATGCTGCAGCAGACACCTGAGACAACAGGATGAGTGTGCCAGTCCACATCCTGTTGGCTGTTGCTACCACCTAACATTTTTCTTCTCCTTCCTTGGATCTGCCTTCAGTCTGGCACCCCTTCACCCTACCATCCATGGCCATTTGAAATGCCAGTGAATCACAGGGAAACTTCCTCTTCAAATAGAGCTAGGAATCATAAAAAATAATTTTTATCCACTTTACTAAGTGGGTGTAAGGTGCATAATGGTGAATTCATTCTTAGCCTTGGAAATGAGTCCATCTTTGGGCATTAGTTGTTTGATGCCATTGTGTGATAATTCAGTATGTCTTCCTTCATTTTACATTCAAAGACAGGAAGATAAAGAGAAATATTTTTGCCAAAAACATCCAAGTGTTTTATCAGTTTCCTGAGAGCCTTTCTGCTATCTTTGATATTCAAATCGCCTTCCTTTAAAGATCGCCCTGTGTCCGGTCAATTCGCTCTCTGTTGCCGGTGACTGCTCCAGTCCTGCCAGATTCTTCTTGTCCAAATGCCTGTGTTTTGTGTTATCTTTCTGTATTACTTACAGCGTTGGAAAATCGGCAGGGCTGGAGGGAAGACGAGGTGATGCCTGGGAAAGAACTGGTCTAAAAGGGGCAGAGTATCTGTACAGGGATGTCGCGGGTGGGGGTGGGGTGGGGGTGGGGTGGGGGTGCGGGTGGGGGGGGGGCGGTTCATCAGTCGTCATGACAACTTACTTTCCCAAGCACTAATTTTGAGGCTTAGATGTCAAACTGGAAAAGGCAGATGCCTCTGCTATCCCCAAGAGAGGAGATAAGCCTTCCATGTGTCCCAGGCATGATGGAAATAAAGACTGACTAGAGCCAGCAAGGAGTTCACAGGAGCTCAGCAGAGGGGAGTGTGTTGAATCACAGAGCCAGAAAAACATTAGAAGGTTCTACTGAGAGCCAGAGGGGTACTTACTGACACTAGTTTGACCTGGGACCATCTGGGCCAGGCTCAATCCTGTGATAAGATAGGGATTCGGCCCTGAGTCTACAAGGAAAAACACACACAACAATACCAAAAGGCAGATAAGCAAGAGAAAAGCACAGCAGTTTCATGGGGTCTTCAGAAACAAGACCCCAAGGCTCACAGAAAGTTGTTCATTCTTATGATTAGGCTTCACGAAGGCTGGGCAGCTGCATAGAAATTCCAATTGGACAAAAGAAATCCGACTGTGGAGAGATGGAAGGCAGAAAGCCAGCAGAGAAAGAAAGGGGTCAGAGATGCCCTGCTTTGTACCCCTTCACCTCAGCTCAAAGTAATCGGCATGCCAAGCCACAATTCTTTGGGGTTCTTTTGGAGCTCTGGTGAAGGCTCCCACCTTCAAGTCCAGATTTGCAGAAGTGCTCCTCTCCAGCCCAGACTTGGGGAAGTGACCTGCTTTTGACCCTCGCTGCTGTCCATCTGGCATTGGCTTGGCCGCTTTAGAAGAAGTCTTTGCTCACACTGCTGAGTCTCCATGGTTCTTCTAAAAGCAACACATCCAGTTTCATGAGCTCTTACAATGGAAGGTCATTTTCTTAGTGACACAACGAAAAGGTAGAAGCAGGGGCTTGTCCTTTCCATACGTGTGTCCTGAACCAGAAGAGGAGGAAAGTTCAAAGAGGACAGACTGGATGGAACCAGTCCCCAGTCCCCGGTCCCCAGTCCTCAAGTGAGTCCTCTGGATTTCTACCTTGTGATGCTCACACCTTTGAGGGAATCCCAGCTTCTGAGCAGGGGGCGTGCGCCAGCCACCCATTTCACTGCTCTGACCAGTGCCTGACAGAAACAGTTTAAAGGAAGGAAGGTGTCATTTCAGAGGTTTTATTCCGTGTCTGGCTGACTCCTTTGTTTCTGGGTCTAGGGTGAGACAGAAATTCATTGCAGCTGAGTGTGAGGATGCAGAGTGGCTTGCCTCAAAGCAACTAGGAAGAAAACAGGTGGTGGGCGGGGGGAGATAAAGAGAGAGGGAAGGAGGGGGGAAGGAGGGATATGCACACACTTGGGTCAAGATGCCCCCAAAGTCATATCCCCAGTAACTTACTTCCTACAAACAGGCTTATTGCCTCCCAAACAATGTCCACTGTCCTCCCAAAATGCCGACAAATTATGAATCTATCAGTGAGTTAATCTACCAGCTAGGAGCCAAGGCATCAACACCTGATACTTTGGGTGTAGATTTCACGTTCAAACCATAACAGGATGTCATTTCTAAGAGGTTACGATATGCATGCATGCAGTTCTACCATGGGTACCCACACTATGCTCAGGACCCCATTCATCCAGGTCCCACCACCAGCCCAAATGCCTGCCTCATGAGAGTCCCCGAGTCAAGCCACACCTCAGTTCTTGGCCCTCAGAAACGGGGGAAACAATGTGGTTTTTGTTTCTAGATGGTACATTATCACATATCAGTAGATAATTTATATGGTAAAGCATTAATATGGGCCATTTTCTTGATTTCTGAGGACAGCGGAGAAGAAAATTTCAGAATCTCTAAATGATCTTGATAAGCACATTAGCATCTTATACTTTTCACCAAGATGTCTGCCTTTAGCTTTTCCCCAAAGTTCACCTTCCTTAAGGGTGACGCTTGTTAACAGCTGTTTCTAGTCTCCCAAACTACCCAGGACCCTGTGGCAGAAGAAGCGTCTCTGAGGATAGGGGTTGATACCTAAAAGACATTGGAAATGCACGGGCTGCTTTGCACAACTTGTCCTTGACTTTGCAAGAATTGTCTCGGCACTGGGTGTAAACTCTAAAGCCAGTACCCTGTAGGGAAAAATCATACATGGAAAAAGCATTTGGAATACTCTGAGGGAAAGACTGGAAGATGAAGAAGGAAAATCTAAATGCAACCAATCTGGAGACCATAAAAGGGTTCGAAGCCATGAGCTGACCTGTTGGAGGGCATCTGGGATAAACACTGGTCTGAGAGGCCTGGGGCGTGGAAAGGTTTGCCCTGCTCTGATGATGGCTCTGAGGTCCTTCCCATTCCAAGAACAAGGCTTTCGCTGATAACCCTAGTTCCAGATGCCTAAGTCCCTAGAGCAGGGAGTAGCATAGAGCTACTACTACAGAGGCTGAGTAAAGAGCCTACAGGTAGCAAGAGCATGGGGCAAGGGCTAAAATGTCTCCCTGAATTAGAAAGTAGGTCACAGACAGTCTATTGTTTGAGGGCAACAAGTATTTCATCCAATAAGCCAGACATGAGACACTTAGGCATTTAGGGTCTTACCATGTAGCCTTGGCTAGCCTAACCTAGAACTCACAGAAGTCTGCCAGCCTCTGTCTCTTGGGTGCTAGGATTAATGGCATATACTATTGTGCCAGACAAGATCTCAGTGTTCTCTGATGGCTGAGGATGCTGAACACTTTTAAAAATATTCACTGGTTAGCTTGTATGCTGTGTGTATGTGTGTGCGTGTGTGTGCATGTGTAGAGTGTATGCACATGTGTGAACATGTGTGCAGAATCCAGATGAAGATATCAGGTGTCCTGCTCCATCACTCACACTCTGCCTTGCTCCCTTGAGACAGGATCTCTCACTGAAGCTGGCAGCTAGTGAGTCCAGCCATCCTCCTGTCTCTACTTGCCACAGAACTGAGGCTGCAGAAAGGTGCAGCCACACCTGGCTTTTTATGTATGGAAACTTGAAATCAGGTCCTATTGCTTGCATAGCATGTGCTCTTAGCCACCACACCACTAAATTGCTTCTTTCTAGAACATACCAGTCAGCCCATATATTGATAGGATGACTTGCTTTAATATCTTTGGTTTTGAAGTTCTTTTCATAGTCTAGATATTAGCCCCATATCCAGTAGTTGGTACAACTCCCTGGGGAGCTTCAGAGTTGCTGGTGATCCTTAGGGACAGGGCAGCTCTACCTGTGGGCCTTGGGGATAGAGTACTCATAGAGGTGGAACCTCCTCCTTACCCTGCAGTCCTGGATGGGGGTGGCACATAGTCCCAGCTGCATGTCAAAAATACAAAGGTATCCCTTTAAGCCCTGTAACCAGCTGTCTCCATCACCGAGTTGAAGTGGGAGCTAATCAAAGGCTTTGCTTTAGCAGCAGTTCTTACAGAGAGAACTCATGCTCTCATCGAGGTGAAAAACAAAAGAGCAAACGTTAAGATCAACTGAACTCCCCTTGGGGCCTGCAAGCAACATTCACTGATTAGTGACACCTAACATCCCCTCCTCTATCAGGACCCATTCTGGAACCTTCTCTCACTCTTGGGAGCTGGAGTATCTGCCAATGCATTCTCTTACCCTGTCAGAGGCAGGCACCAGCCTTGGTGGCTAGATCCATCTTCTGTCCCAAAGCATGTCACAGCATAGACTTGTATGATTCCACCACTAGGGACTTCGATTCATTGAGTGTAAATGAGTCAGGTTAGTCTTGTTTGCCTGAGTGACATGTGCTTGTCTCCTTTGCCTGGCCTTTTAGGACTCTGTCTGGTGAGAGGCGATACCTAGGCTTGCAGGCTTCACTCATGGCACATCAGCCTCTTGTTATCCAAGCCACTCTTGAAGCCCATGATGGAGATCAGCAGAGTGGGTGCACAGATATTAAGTCATACTCCTTTGGAATAAGTAGTCTCAGAATGCCTGTACTCCTTTAAGGAAATTAAAGAGTACCTGATGCAGTAACATTTTGCTTACCAACCATCTCTACTGATGCACAGCTGGGGACAGTGGGTTCAGAAGACCAACATGGAAAGTGGCCACTTGATTATTCTCTTAACAAGGTGTCAAAGAAGCTTCATTGGCTGTCTTTAAGTGCTTGCTCTGTTTGAGGTTCTGTTTTAGATGTTTGAAATTCACATGGCGGTATTGTACTAATGTCACTGATAGAAACATAAATAAGTTATTAAATGGAGTTTAGTGATTGATTTCTGTCTGAGTTAGATTTACTATTGGAATGACAAAGCACCATGGTGTAAAGCAACTTTCGGAGGAAAGGAATTGGTTGATTACACTTCCACATCACTGTTTATCACTAAAGCCAAGGCAGGAACTCAAGCAGGGTAGAAATCTGGAGGCAGGAGGTGATGCAGAGGCCATGGATTTGTGTGTAAGAATGTGGGGGTACATACTGATTACTGGCTCGCTCTTCATGGTATGCTCAGCTTGCTTTCTTATAGAACCGAGGACCACCAGCCCAGAATGGTACCACCCATAGTGGGCTGGGTCCTCTCCTCATCAATCACTGATTTAGAAGATGGCCTATAGGCTTGCCTAGAGCTCGATCTTATGGAGGGATTTTCTCAAGTGAGACTCCCTCCTCACAGATGACTCTAGCTTGTATCATGTTGACATAAAAGCTAGTCAGCATGGTTCTTTTGGCAAATTACTTTGAGAATGGAAAACCCCTCTGATTTCCTGGTGGTCTTCTATCCTGAAACCAGGGGAGCTCAGGGTTCTTTCCTCCTGTGTTTGTGCCATCCTGGGGATGGCTGTCATGGCAACCAGGCAGCAGTGAAAATAAAGTGTCTGCTGCCACCTGGTTTCATAAAGTTCATGTAGAGTCTCTCTAAAGGGCAGTGGCTAGTTACCATATGTAGCCAACATATACACTTGGGTATTGTTAAAAACAGCCAAACTAGAGAAAACACTGTAGCACAGTTAGAATGCCAGCCATGGTGCAGGGGCCAGGCATGGTGTTGGAGTCTTGGTCTCTGTACCTACAGGCACATGGCTAGTCCCTCACAAAGGGTGGTAAACTCTTCAGAGTAACTTAGGCAGCAGCATCTCAGCTTGGAAAACAGATTGATGTTTTATTGGTGTTTTTAATAAAATGAAAGGAAAGAAAAGGAAAAAAAAATCTCTTCAAAGGTGAATTTCAAGGCCAACAAGATGGCTCAGTGCATAAAGGTGCTTGCTGCCAACTCTAATGACCTGAGTTCAATCTCAGTTCAACCTGAGTTCTCACATGGTGGAAGTTTTCTCTGACTTTCACATTCCCATCATGGTATGAACACCCATGCACCCTGAAGCCCTCAACACACACACACACACACACACACACACACACACACACACACAGTTCCCAGGAGTCTGGGAAGATTGCTCAGTGGTAAGCTCCAGGGAATTTGGCGCCCTCTTCTGGCCTCTGCAGACACTTGCACTCATGTACACAACCTCCTCCACCAAAGACACCATTAAACATAAAATAAAATAATTAAAATGAGCTTTCCCTCAACACTGAAAATGCTGTATCTATATTTACCAACCCCACTTTGTTTATTAAAGAGAAATATGCAGCCCCTTTTCTGTTCGAAGTGTCCTGGTTTTGTTTTTAAAAAGCTTTGTAAGTGGGTAGAAGTTGTACTCCCTAAGTGTATAATATCTTGGTGTTTACATCTGCATTTACTTATGAAAAGACTGAGGCTGGCATCTGAATCCCAAATGTTTCCCACTCCCAAAAGAACCACTGTGGTGACTTCCATTACCACCAGTTCATTAATCCCTTAGATGTGACACCTGCATTCACAATGGAGGTGCAGCTGCTTTCCCGGAAGGAGGGAGCCCTGGGGTCCAGGGAGCCCCTGCCCTGTGTTCTGCTGATCTCTGCCTCTCTCCACTGCCCAGTTCTGAACTCTGGTATACTTCCTTTTCCAATTTATTTATATTGTAATAAAATGCACCTTCCCACTGTTGTGTTTTATAAAATTAAAGAGACCAGAAATATGTTTGATGGGGGTACAGTCAGGTGTGAGGGAAGAGGGCGCCTCTGCTGGCCTGTGCTGAGGCGTCCCTTCCCTCAGGGCCCATGCTGAGGCGTCCCTTCCCCTGAAGAACAGCCACACTAAGGTATAGTATAGAATAGAGTTTATTCAGGGCATGGGGAGGGGAGTTGAGGGAGGAGAGACAGAGAAAGGCAGACAGAGAGAGAGAGAGAGGCAGAAGACTGGTTATGGAAAGAGGGGGATGGAATGTGCTAGGATGAGGTGTTTAATTTTAATTAATTGCCATGTTAATTAAGGCAGCCAAAGAGGGCTTTTGATTGCTTAACTTCAATATTTTGATAGCTGGACCTTGTAGTCAGCTTCAGGAGGAGGAAGTGGCCAAATAAGGGAATAGTCTTTGAGGGCTAGCTTTAGGAATGTAACCTAATGGTTTTTAGCAGGCAGAGGGAGTGGGGGAGAAGGGTACGGCCTGCCAGAGCCATGCTCACTACCCTCTAGCTGGCCAGAGTCTCTTTAGTGGCACAGGGAGGGTAAGTCGTGGGGTCAGCTTTCTCCTTCCACCATGCAGGTCCCCAGGCCTGAACTTACTATGTCACCAGTCTCAGCAGCAAGCACCTTTACCTACTCATTGGCCCTGTGTCTTCCTGTTCTTAATAATTCATGCCAGTGGGATTACATAGTATCTGTCCTTCATGTTCAATGTCTTCCACTTACTATAATGTTTTCAAAGTTGGGGTGGTCCGAATAGGAACGCCCCCCCAGACTCATCTGGTTGAATGCTTGGCCCATAAGGAGTGTCACTGTTTGGAGGTGTGGCCTTGTTGGAGAATTGTGTCACTGTGGAGGCGGGCTTTGAGGTCTCAAAGCTACACCCAGTGTGGCACACAGTCTCCTTCTCCTCCCTGTGGATCAAGATGTAGAACTCTCAGCTCCTTCTCCAGCTCCGTGTCTGCCTGCAGGCCGCCATACTTCCTGCCATGATGATAATGGATCAACCTATGAGCCTCTAAGTCAGCCCCAATTAAATGTTGTCCTTTATAAGAGTTGTTGTGGTCATGGTGTCTGCTCACAGCAATGAACCCTAACTAAGATAAAAGTTAATCCAAATTATAGAATGTATGAAAACTCCATTTCTTTTTGTGACTGGGAAACACTGTTTTGTATACACAATGTTTTATCACCCACTTATGTGTTGATGGATATTTGAGCTAGTCCTCTAATGAATCTTGTAAAAATGACATAAAATGGGTGTAGGGAGATGGAGCGGCTGTTAAGAGCACTCACTAATCTTCCAGAGAATGCAGGTTCAGCTCCTACACCGAAGGCAGAGGGCTTACAATTGTCTGTAACTCCAGTTCCAGGGGATCCCACATGCTCTTTTGGATTCTCTGGCACTCATATGTACATTCGTGCAAGTGCGTCTCTCTCATTGTGTAAGTGTGTATGACATCGGGTGTTCAAGTGCGTCTCTCTCATTGTGTAAGTGTGTATGACATCGGGTGTTTATGACATGGCACAAATGTCAGAGGACACATCTCTGGATTCTACCCTTCTGTGGGTTCTGCAGCCGAAGGTCAGGTGTCCATGTTGCAGGGTAAGCTGTCTATCCACTGAGCAATCTCAATGGCTCTGACATATTAAAAAAAACTCTAATATTTTTACTGTATTTGTGTAACATATGTGTTGAGATATAATTCACATAATATAAAACTGGCAAATCAGAAAAAAAAGTGGCAGTGCTTCTAGTACACAGACCTTGTCTTAAAGCATACCAGCACATTGGGTACAACTGGCATTCAACTACCAGTGCTCCAAGCTCCTGAATGTTTAGTCACCACAAGGAGAGGCCCCATGTCCAAGGCTAACACACTTTTAGAAAGATTTTATTTAATTTTGTCCCTCAAATCTGAAACAATCATGTAGTAACAAAGGAACAGGTTCACAAGTTAAATAAAACCTTCTTCAAGGTTAAATAAAACCGGAAAGAACTAACATTAATATTTCTAAAGATAGGTTATCAATCTTTTCTTTTTGTATAAAACATGAAAATCCAGTGGGATATAATCTGAGACATATTCCATTCTATTTGTTTTATCAGGAGAAAACCCCAGCCATTTTTAAAAAATCACTTTCTGAAAGTCTTCTTAAACCCATTAATATGTTAACGTTCCAAACACAGCCCACAATCCCAGCTAGGACTGAGGACAGCTGTTCTGAGATGCTAAGGAAAGATCGAAGAAGTATTATGAAGTAGGAGCCACCTGCCTCGAACACTAAAGGCCACCCATAGACACAGGAGAAGGGCACAGGGGGATACCCAGCCTCATATCACTCAGACTGCCACAGTGTTTGGAGTAAGAAGTGGCCTACTGGCCCTAATGGCAGGCTATATGCCAGCATAGCTGGGTAGAGGTTGGTAAAAGATGTCATGAGCCGTAGTACCATTTTCTATAATTCACTTACCATAATAATATACAGAATATTAATGGCTAGGAAACACTGCTACTGAACTGAAGATGACTGTACATATCATATTATTTAGTGGTTTTAATTTCTAGTGCTCAGTGAAAAATGCAAATGGAGACTGTTGGCAAAGGAGGCTTCCCAGGAAGCAGAATTCTCTTTTGTCCACCTGCAGAGGACATCACAGTCCTGCCATTTATTGACTGTCCAGATACACAGATCATTCTCCCGAAAGTGCAGAAGTGGGAGGGGACAACCTGAGGACAGAGGATATTTATACTGCCTTACAGTCAGCTCACTGGACTAGAAATTTCATGGTGACTCTTTCTCGTTTACTCTGTTCATTCATTCAAAACAAGTATCTACTGTGTCACAGTCACGGTTGCTAACATTGGTGATAAACTGTGAACAAGGCAGTGGTGCTGATGAGAAGTACCGCTGGGTTTGATACTCCCTGCATCGAATCTGGATGAATTCACATCAGTAGGATACATGAGGGTCTGAGAAAGGGTTGAAGGTCAAATAGTGTGTCTTCATTCTTCAACCCCAGAACCCAGAGCAAGGCAGTGAAACAGAATGAAAAGAACATGGATGGTGTCCCCTCTGCTTTACTAAGGCCAACATTCCAGACATTGATCACTTCCTTTCTCAGACTGCTCCATCTGTCATCTCAGGGCAAAGAGGTGTTATCCTGATCTTTCTTGCCACTGCTTGAGAAAGCAGCATGACCATGGCATACTGGAGATACAGCCACAATTTTGACTGATTCCATGAACTGAGGATAAACGTCCTTAGCAGATGCCACAGACCTACAACTCCCATGAGCATGGACACAGAACGACCAGTCCACCTTCACTGGGCAGGGCTTAAGATTATCCCAAGGCTCAGAATGGGTGGAGCAGAGGGGAAAGAGACCTCAGGCATAGGACAGTGGAGTCCAAAGGCATGACAAGAACAGAGCCACACAAACTGGAGAGCAGAAGTCTAGACAGAATGAGCAATAGTGGGTGGGGGTGGGGATAAAAACCCATCTAGTTATCCTGGAAACCAAAACCAAGGCACAGGCATGCCTTCATGCTGGCTTACTGCAATGGGCTGTATGCACCACAGGGAGATGAGCGAGCAGACGAGTCATGGATGCAGAAAGCCCAAACCAGATCTCACAGACAGGGAGCCCTCACAGCCAAAAGAACCCCTAGCAATCATCTGCTCTCTCCCTGCCTTTATTATAAGAAATGTGTCTTGCCAATAAAACTGGTTATTAGCAGAGAGAGTTTTAACAGCTGACTTGTAAAGCAAAAAGAGCCAGCTGCCCTGGCCTCCAGGACTCAGGGATAACTTCCTATGTCACGTTCCCAGCATCTGCAGCTTAGGAAGCAGGATGAACCCAGCCACCCTGGCCCCCAGACACTAACTCCAGCCAACAGCAGGATCCTTCCAGATTTTACTGGCTTTTAAAATGTACTGTGGGTTGAAATTGGACTCCTTTGGTGGGTTATGTAGCATGAGGGCCAGGTGACAGGGTGGGGGATGATAAAGAGAAGCCAGGAGAAAAGGGGTCTGAGGTCTAGCCTGCACAGAAATGTCCTCCAGCCCCCCTCCCCCCTCCCCCTACATCCAGGGGCTCCACACACCAGTACCCTTGGGATCACAGCGGGGGTCCAGTGGTGGGAAATAAGAAGGTACAGAATGTTCATGGTAGTACTGTAGACGGAAAAGAAGGTTCTGGACGATGTGGGGATGCTCCTGGGACACGTCGTGTCTTTCTTCAGGGTCCCGATCGATATCAAAGAGCCAGAGAGTCTTGGTTGGTGGGTCCGCTGAAGGTATCTCAGAGACATTGGACTGTGATGGAGGCGGGAACCAGTAACCACAGCCTGGCAAACAAATTAAACTTTAGTGGGGGGAAGAAACACTGTTGGTGGGTTCTAATCTCAGGGGTCTAGGGACAAGCCTTCCCTGGCTTGTGGGCATGGTCAGACATAAAGAAACAAACCAAAACCATGTGCCTCCTGGTGTTGAGTCTAGATTTGTCTCAGAATATGATTTGCATGCCATAATGATATAGATCCTATAGTTTTACAACAAGGGACATTAAAACCTACGTGTGAGGTGGTAGCAGGACAGGGATCTTAGTTGTCACGATGGCTAGGGGCAATGAGGGCACTCCTGGTATCAAGCACACAGCACAGCAATTCTAAGATCTCTTGCAATACAAGGGACAATCCCAAACAATGAACTGTCATTGTAAACACCAAGAACACTGATAAGCTAAGCATTGCCCGTGTAAACATGCCATATTTACAAAACAGTGAAGCTGTCCCTTTCTAGGGAAGGGGGAAGGGAAGCAGACTCTTCCCCAGTCAGAGCATTGGTGAAGACCTACAGCTAGCTGGGTGTACTATGTTTGACAGGCACACGTGTCTAAAGTCCAGGTAGGTTTATGAAGCATCCAAGTGGGATTTTCTCCTCTTATCCCTACTAAAGACAACAGCAGCAGCAGCAGCAGCAACAACAACTCAGAGGAGGGCCAGAATGAACAGCTGAAGCCATTCCTCTACCCAGCAGCTTCAGAGATATACTAAAAAAAAAAAGAGTCGGCCCTCATTTTGGTGAGCTTTCCCTCACTGTTCTGTTTGGTAGGAAGTCTACTTAGGCCAACAACAGAAGTTGTGAAATATGGACCAGACAGAGGCTTAAAAGAAGGCCATGAAACCACAAGCAGATAGCTGCTTTCTTAAGATCTGCAGGGAATGAAAAAGATCTGAAGGACTAGTTAACATTTCAGATGTCTGAGCAAACTGAGGTGTTGGCAAGGAGCCTGGAAGAGCCCAGGGAATGAAGTCCCAGAGGACAGATTGAGGACAGAGCCCTACTCTGGCGGCCACAGGAAGGGAGCTAAGCATTCTACCTGGGTGGCCCGTGAGGAGTTTCCAATTTTTGTATCTGATCCCGGCATGGATAGAGGTGTTAAAGGCAGAATGTTCTAAAGGAAAAGAATCGTTCTTTGCTGGAGTCATGTTCTTGCCAGGACCTGGGAAGAAATAGTTTGGAAGAATTAGATTGCTGTTATTGGCCTGTGTCATTATAAATCAACATTT
Source organism: Rhynchomys soricoides (assembly GCA_019843965.1). Classification (NCBI taxonomy): domain Eukaryota; kingdom Metazoa; phylum Chordata; class Mammalia; order Rodentia; family Muridae; genus Rhynchomys; species Rhynchomys soricoides. The sequence goes on along the minus strand of JADRCH010000005.1, from coordinate 11,545,289 downwards.
TTATACCCTCCCTGCAGAACAGTAGCCTTTGTTCAACACCAGAGTACAAATGTGTGTCCTGCCACAGAAACGAATCTTTTATTAAATACAAACAGAAAGTATAGTTACATTAGATGTCAGTCATAAACCACCACAAATATAAAGGAAATCCCAAGGAGATTAGAAGACTAATCCATCCTTAAAATCACTGCTTCCCGCCAACATGCAGAGGCCATGTGCATAGCAGTGTCTGCTATAGCAACTGAACTGGGCAGTGGTTGTGTGCACAAGCATGAGTGTGTGCATGTGCATGTGTGTGCGTGTGTGCATTTCCCTCTTAAATGTGTAAGTGAAATACATTTTCTGCAAATGGTTGTACCTTTGTAGATAGTCTATACAATTATAAAATGCACATTTTATTGAAGTCTCTGTCAAGCTAGGAGAGGTTAAGCACAGCACAAAACAACTACAGATACATTTCTTTCTAAACCATTCATGAAATTTAAACATTAGTGAGCAACGTTTTCAACTATTCAAGAGAATAACCATGTGTATAGGAACAGTCTGAGTATATAAAGTAGTGGTGGTGTGAACAGGTTTAGCCTCCATAGACTTAAGCATTTGAATGCTTGGCACTATTAGGAGGTGTGGCCTTGTTGGAGGAAGTGTGTGACTGTGAGGGTGGGCTTTGAGGTCTCCTAATGCTCAAGTTTTCTCCAGGGTGGAATTAGAGCCTCTTTCTGGCTGTCTGAGGAAGACAGTCTCCTGCTGCTTTTGGATCAAGATGCAGAACTCTCAGCTCCTCCTATACCATGTCTGCCTGCACACCACCATGCTTCCTGCCATGATGATAATGGAGTGAACCTCTGAAACTGTAAGCCAGCCCAATGAAATGCTTTACTTTATAAGAGTTGCCTTGGTTCTGGTGTTTCTTCACAGCAATGGAAAGTCTGACAAGACACGTGGATTATATTAATTTATCATTTTAAGGTCTTATAGCAGTTGATCAAGTTTCTCAGGGGGCAGTTATTAATACTCATCCCCCTCTGGAGTTTAGAACCAATTAAGGGCCAGAGTCAGATAGACTGAGCTAAATTATAGCCTTTGTACTGATGAAATTGCCTCTAAAGAACATGGCTTCGAGTCACAGTAGAAAGAACCGTGCTAGTAGCTGGCCCTTGGCTTTCACTTAGCCATAGTGATTGAGCTTACAGACAGACTCAGGGCTCCCTTAGAATACACAGGGAGGCTCAGACTGTTTGCAAACATCCAGGACATATGCTGGCTCTCAACTTAGACCCAGGAGAGAGTCTCAGCTGAGCACACTCACTCTGTTAGTTTTGGCTAACATCTTCTCTCATCTGCAGAGGTGAAGTCCCTTTAGCTGAGGACATTGTTTGACCCATGATGGCAAGGGATGGGTGTACTCATGACCACGAGTCCATATTTACATATCTATACGCTTCAACTTTTGAACCTCACTGAATATCATTTAGTCTGTTTTAAGTTCACATTTCTTTCTTAACTTTTCAAATATAGTTGTCCTGGGGACACTTCAGAGGGTCCCCTTGTTTTAACAAGTAGTCAGCCTAGTAACTAATTGCCACGCTGTGTGGTTATGCCTGTAAAAGTGCAGACTCAAAAAGCAATGAAGCCAAACAGGGCTGGGGGCAGAGCTTAGCTGCAGAGCCCTTGCTTAAGGCTCCAGCACCTGTCAGAACACAAACCAAAACAACCAAGCCCACACTCCACCAAGGAGATGGAAGGCAGGTGGGAGTTCAAGACCAGGCCAGTCAAACAGCAACAGACTTTGTGTGTTGTCCCAGGCCCTACAGCTTCAGGGCTCCCTGGATTTGATGCAGGGTTTGACACAGGCTCTGCAGGCCATGGAAAGGGTGAAAGTTCTATCCCTTGTCAGTCTTTCCAAGTCTGGGCACCAATCCAGTACACATCAGCGGTTTCAGTCTTAATAGGCACCCACAAAGAAAACCTGGCTGATTTCTTGCTTCTTTGCTTGCAAATATTTTGGCTGTAACACAAACGGATGCTTCTAGTGATGGAGGCAGGCGGGATGTGCATCACAGGAAGGGGGTTGATGGCATACAGGCTGTGCTAAAGCCGTGAGTCCTCTCATCTCCCTTGGGCGCATTTCAATATCAAACATTTCGGGTATTAAATAAAACAAGCATGGTTTTGGGAACATAAACAGAAGGAAGGGAACTGCTATCTCAGCACTACTTACATGTATATACATTTTTTTTTCTTAAAACAAACAGGAACAGAAAATACCTAAACAACAAGTCTAGGACTAAATGATGAATGATACTATTATCTCAACTTTTTTTTCTCGTTTTGAGCGACTGAACACAGAGAACATGTCAAAGGATACTAACTCCCTAGAACCTTCGCCACGTGAACAGATGTTAATATTTTGCCACATTTCCTTCAAACACTTCTATTACATTTTATTTATTTTACATGAATTTGTGTGTGTCTGTGTGTGTATGTGTGTGCTTGTGTGTGTATGTGTGTGTGTATGTGCGTGTGTGTGTGTGTGCGCGCGCGCATGCACAGGCGTGCATGTTTCACTGTGGTATGTGGAGACCAGAGAACAACTTGAAAGAGTTATTTCTCTCCCTCCATCATGTGGATCCAGGAGATTGAACTTAGGTTGTCTGGCTTGGCAGCAGGCACCTTTACCCACCGAGCCACCTCAGCCCCACGTTTGCTTTTTTAACAAAAGAAGCTGGACAACAAGATCAAGTTGAAGTCTCCTTTGGCCTCATTCAGCTGTCTGTTCCACATGCTGTTGCTCCTATGGCTTCTAGGCATCCTTAGTCATTTCGAAGCGCAGGCCCATGTGTGTGTCAAGGACTATGCACAGCACTGTGTCATACCTTACCCACGTGTGTTATTATATACATGCCATAACGATCAATCCTCTCTAGAGTTCTGTAATTATATAGGTTCATGAATTCCTCTCCACTGTTTAAATTCACTAAGCAAAATACCTCAGCATGTTAGTCTGTTTCTCTGTTGACGTTCTCAGCCCACTTTATTTAGTGTCTGGTATCGATTACCCCCCAGCGGGTACTGCTGCCTACTTCTCACATGGGATGGATCTTCTCCGGGGTCTGTGTCTAGAGCTGACCACTTGAAGGTCTTTGCTTCTCCAGCACAGCAATTGGCTCTCCTATTAGCAATATCCCCATTCCTCCAAGTCCTGTACCACCTCAAAATTCTCCAAAGATTTTCAATCTTTGTGAAGAATTTATTCAACAAGAACCATTTTTTCAGTGTCAAAGAAAGGAGTTCTTATAAACAGCCTTCTACAGCCCCTTAGAGAAAATAGTGCAGATCACAGGTGCACAGCTTGGCGGACTGGAGGGTGAACATCTCCAGGGCGTCAGGACCCATGGCAAAGCGTCCAGATGCTCCCTCCTTGCTCCAAGGTACCTGTGACTGCAGAGACGCTTTCTGCTTGCTTTTGAACTCAAGGTGAACAGAGAGCATGCAGTATGTTACTCTCACTTCTGTCTCCTTTTAATCAAAAAATGTCTAGTCAGATAAGATATGTCCATAAAACTGTTACCCTGAGATCACGTGTAGCAATTGGAGTCAGCTTGGATTGGGTACTTCCTCTACTGCTATCACTGGAAATAGTCCACTGGTGAAAAGCCAACACCATTATGTTTGATTTTGAAACCCATGTGGAGCTGATTTTGTCTATGAAGAAAGGTAGGAATCAAGAATGCTCTTTTTTTCTTCTTTCAGATATGGATTTAAACACCATCTATTGCAAAGAATGACCTCTGCACTCATCTGCAGTGATACCCTTACCAACTGCCCCATGGGTGCTTCAGCATTCATGGCGTCTTTCCATGATGCTGGCAGTGGGCTGTGTCTGTGCTGGGCTGGGCTTCAGGTACCAGCCACGTGTGGCTGTGGAGCATATGAAATGTGGCTGTGGAGCATATTAAATGTGGCTGGTACAGCCAAGGAACTGATTTAATATCTGATGGTACCATCTTTATCAGCACCTGCTGTACTGATGTTATATAGTTACGGCTGTAGGACCATCCCACAGAGCACTTGGTGTTCAACCAGCCCGTTCCTTGGACGTCTAGCTGCAGTAGCTAACGTTCCTACATGGGCCTCCTTTAATTAACCCAGCCCATTGTTTCCATTCTGCCCTCTATGGTCACCTTGGGGACACTTATCCTCCATTCCTCAAATACAAATCTTTTTACCACATCTACACTTATCACTGTTAGGAGTGACTGTCCTTGGAACCAAGCAATCACCACCTTGGGGAGTTCTTCTTCACCCTCTTGCAAAACATCATCCCAATTGGGCTTGTTAACTACTTGCACATCCCCACGGAGAAATGTCTTCCTGATTGCTTAGGAATCAGACAGGAACGGAAGAGAACAGAGAGAAGACAGAATAGAACTACATGAAGCCATTGCCCCCTCAGAAACAGAGACTCATTTGCTCAGTTGACCTGTGTGTGTGTTTGTGTGTGTGTGTGTGTGTGTGTGTGTGTGTGTGTGTGAGAGAGAGAGAGAGAGAGAGAGAGAGAGAGAGAGAGAGAGAGAGAAAGATTAGGGATGCTGCTGCTGCCTGGGGCTTTACATATGCTAAGTAAGTACCTATGCATCCCTGACAGAACTTCTGGAGCTAGTCCTGCAGCTGGGCACAGCCTGGTAGAGGAAGACAATTGTGTGTAAGCAACAATGGTTATTGTTGCCAGGAGTGTGGGCAGCAGGGACTCCACTGGGAATGCCAAAGTTAGGAGTCTTGATTAGTGCAAGTGGGGAGAAAGGCCTCCCCAAAGAAACAGTGGCTAGCATCAAGCTAGGGAGCCTGCAGTCACTACTAAGGTTTTTATTTTATTACTTTGTTGTGGGCTGAGGTGTGGGGTAGGAACGTGATATATGTGCTGAGCTGTGGCAGACCCTGTCATATCTGTACACGCAGATATCAGAGACTGTCCATTTTACAGTTTCCACTGAAACTTGAATGGCTTCATCAAGATTTTCTTGAGGTTGTTTGAAATACCTAAACACATGACTGGAATTTGTCTCACTGTGGGGGCTTGCTGCTCAGGCTCACTACAAGTTGAGGGCATAGCTATGGACTCTCCACTTGCTTGCTGTTATTTCAAGTACTGGTTTTTCAAGCTCAGTCTCACAGACTGTCCCAATGACACCAGGGACTGCCTCAGAAGGACAACTCTAATTTGTGTATAAGTTTGGAGGGAAAAGTTGAATGGATTCAAGAATCTTTTCTTTGTATTTGCTTGAAGTCAAGTGCTTAGTGAGGCCACATTGTTTTGGAACTTGGGAGTCCCAATCTGTGAATGAAATTCAGACCTAGACACTTTCCTCAATAAGCCAATAAAAAGTACCAAATCAAAAGCAGGAATCAGAAAAAGATTCATCCGATGTGGCCAGATTATGAAGTAGGACAAGGAAGAGGGACAGCAACTCCTTGGGTTCAAGTTTGAACTTGAGCTCAAGTTCAAATAGAGAGTAAAGAATACCCACATCCAGTCAAGGTGTGGTCCCACCAACCACTGACCCACCAGTATCTGGGTTTAATCACATCCTTTAAGGTGGTCTGACAAGTTGTTAAAGCTGTAAAATCCTTTTCAGGGGGACAAGTCCCCAGTTCCCTTCTGTCTGGTCCCCTTTCCTCCTCCCAGCATGAGATTCCTAGGGAAATTCCCATTTCTTGGAGGTCTATATTTTCAATAGTCTGTCCCTTTAGAATATTATCTCTGCCACACCAGTTACAACATAGACAATGCCAAGGGATGAGAACTTGGTGTGCACAGGCCGTGGGTACACATGTGGCCTGTCCAGCGTTATGCTGGAAGGCAGAAGACTGGACTAGAAGGAAGAGCAGAGAGAGAACAGGAAAGAAGCTGGTAGAGACAAGAGGTGCTGGGGAGACAAGAGGAGGGCACCCGGGAAGGAGGAAGCAGTGGGGAGACTGCCGGACCCCCTGAGCAATCACAGAGGGCTTAGCAACAGTTCTGCCTTTCCTTCCCTGCCCCCTCCTCGTTTCTTGTCAGTTTTCCCCTACAGGTAAGGACACGAGGTGAGAGTGAAGCTCAGGGTGTGGAGCTCAATCTCTGACTGTAAAAACACTTAGCAGGGGCCGCCTGCCTGTCATTAGACAGTCTGTTCCTTCCTAGACTTTCACCAGATTAGTACAAGGTTTCTGTTCCAACCGCACTACTTATAGAGGATCCCGTCTGTCCTTGGCGAAATCCTTACAACTTGAAACAGGAGTGTTGGGAAAAATATGCCAGCCATGAAGCTAATAAGAAAAAGGTGGGAAAGGATATTACAGATGTTATTTATTACCTATGGGGGAAAAATCAAAATGCTCATTATTTTATATATGCACTCCACATGATGTGTTTCAAATGAATCTAAGTCCATAATTTTCAGTTTACAAAGTCAGTTTCTCTGACACCTACTCACTCAGTCTGCAGTTGATATGTTAAAAGTCCTTGTGAAAAGACAATGCTGATGTGGCTTGCTCAACCGAGACAGAGTTCAGCGTTAATCACTGCTGAATTGTGCATAGCGATTCCTTAGAAAGAGGCCTGTGTATGGGGAACTTCAACAGTTGGGTAGTATCTGACGCTAGCCAGGAGTGTCAACTGAGCAACGTCATGCAAGAAACAGAAAGCAAGCATCCCTGAACTGTCAGCTGGGGACCATGCTGAAAAATGCAGCCGTCACCATTGGTACCCAAAGTAGACTGGCATGTTCAGTTTGTATTAAATCTTGAAGGATTTATTTGATACCTATCTTGATCACTGTAGCTGCTACATACCAAATCCTCAGACAAAAAGAAGCCAGAGTGTGACCAGTAATGGAAGGATGCTTTGGTTCAAATGCCCCTCGTTGTAAAATATGCAATAAACACTTGTGGCCAGGTAGAGTCCAAAGGAGATAAGACTTTCCGGGAGGGGGCTGGGCTCTGGACAAGATGTATATGGCAGGTTATGAAAGTCTGAAGATCAGGCGTGATGGCACATGCCTGTAATCTCAGCACCTTGGATGCTGAGGCCGGAGGATTGAGAGTTTAAGCCTAACCTGGACTACATAGCAAGACCCTGTGGAGGGGGGAGAAGGCAGGCTGGGATCCTGGCAGAAAGACCATCTCTCCTTTTGCAAAGGTCTTGTCCCTGCAGAGTCTCCTTCCCATCTCCACGTGAGGAAGATGCATACAAAGGCAGCACTGTCAGAGCATGGCACCGAAAAGAAGACCCCATCAACTGGAACTCGTTCTGACATTCTTTTGCAGCTTCCTGTACTTTTTTTTCTGTTTTCTGCGTGTGTGTGTGTGTGTGTGTGTGTATGTGTGTGTGTGTGCACATGTGTAGGGCACACATGTACATATGGAAGCCTGAATTGATATCAAGTGTCTCTTTCCAGTGTTCTCTACAGTGTTCTCTACTCTCTCTGAACCTGGATTGCACCACTCTGCTCAGCTAGCAGTAACCAGCCACATTGTCCTAGGAGTCTGTGTCCTGAGTGAGTGCTAGTATTTAGGCACTGGGCATGCCCAACAAGTTTTAACTGGATGCTGAAGATAGGGGTCCTGGTCCTCACTCCATGTGGTGGTTTGTATATTCTTGGCCCAGGGAGTGGCACTATTTGGAGGTATGGTCTTGTTGGAGTAGGCGTGTCACTGTGGGGGTGGGCTTTAAGACCTTCCTCCTAACCATGTGGGAGCCAGGTTTCACCTAGCAGCCTTGAGATGAAGATGTAGAACTCTCAGCTCTGCCTGTACCATGCCTGCCTGGATGCTGCCATGCTCCTGCCTTGATGATAATGGACTGAACCTGTATGCCAGCCTCAATTAAATGTTGTCCTTTATAAGAGTTGCCTTGGTCCTGATGTCTCTACTCCTCCAGTCCCCTCTTTAATCCTCCAGTCCCCCCTCTACTCCTCCAGTTCCCCCTCTACTCCTCCAGTTCCCTCTCTAGTCCTTCAGTTCCTCCTCTACTCCTCCAGTCCCCCCTCTACTCCTCCAGTGCCCCCTCTACTCCTCCAGTGCCCCCTCTACTCCTCCAGTCCCCCCTCTACTCCTCCAGTGCCCCCTCTACTCCTCCAGTGCCCCCTCTACTCCTCCAGTCCACCCTCTACTCCTCCAGTCCACCCTCTACTCCTCCAGTCCCCCCTCTACTCCTCCAGTTCCTCCTCTACTCCTCCAGTCCCCCCTCTACTCCTCCAGTCCCCCTCTACTCCTCCAGTCCCCCCTCTACTCCTCCAGTCCCCCCTCTGTTGGGAGCCGCCTGAGCACCCACATTCCCCATTACAAGATGGCGCCTACATTCGGCCGAGGACAAGTTGTAAACA
>JADRCH010000005.1:11482356-11520136 GCA_019843965.1 Rhynchomys soricoides | reverse complement strand
GAGAGAGAGAGAGAGAGAGAGAGAGAGAGAGAGAGAGAGAGAGAGAGCGAGCTGGGCAAAGCCCTGGGACAATGGTACAGCTTTAGAAAGCACATCTCCACGAGGCTGTTGGAAACACCAGGGCCTTCTCTCAGGATTGCCGAACGGCATAACAAGCAACGGCCTAATCCAATAATCACATCAGGTTTATCTGATACTGATTTACTTTCCCATTTACCGATTATCTGTGTCGAGAATCAGCATGCCAGTAAGGCCCACTCCAGTTGCTGTCCGGTCCCTGTTCTGTGATTTGACAGCAGGCCTGTGATAAAGGCTGAGCAAGCACAGAAAGAGAACACAGCAAGGCTAGTGGAAGACTGTCTCCGATGCTCTTGGTTGCTCTGATTTCTAGTTCTTTCCCTCCCACCCATCTTCTGCCTCTCAAGAAAAAGCATGCACCCCCATACACACACACACACACACACACACACACACACACACACCCCTTCCATGGCAGTAGGAGCTGCTGCTAGGAGGGGTGGCGGGCAAGCAAAGTTCATTCTTGTCAGAGCTGAATTTTTCTGTCCTCTCTGGCTGATGAGAAGTCAGAAGGAGGATGATGTGGGGATACACTACACTCATGCTCAGCATGTCTGTTGTTGATACGGGAATTGCCTAGGTGAGCTGGCATGTCCACAGATTAAAAACCACAGGCTGAGCCTCCAAGGGCTGGCGGCTCTGCAGGCCTGAGACAGTACCCGGACAGAGGTTGCCGACCCACCTCATAAATGGAACACCGCAAGCAACCAGTTACTGTTGTTTTGTTTTAGATTTTAAATTTGTATGTGTGTGAGTGTTTTGCCTGTATGTATGTATGTATGTATGAGTACCATGTGCATACCTACTATGCACAGAGGTCAGAAGAGGACCTAGAATAAACCACCATATGGTGCTGGGCATTCAATTCAGGTCTTCTGCTCTTACATACTGAGCCATCTCTCCAGGCCAAACAACAGAGTTTTTTTAACACTGCAGGGCACTCCCACTGCGGTGGACCCTGTGAGCCTGGACTCACCGAGCCGTGGTCCAGCTATTTTCTATCTGGGCTGCCTGGGAGCATAAACAACTTGTCTATGGCTCACTTTCCTCTCTGAAAACTGGGAATGCCAACACCACCTTTCCTGGGTCGCTGTGAGTACTGAATGGCTAATACTTATCAAGGGGTAAGGAAGCAAGTGGCTGACAGAAAGCAGAGGGGAAAGATGAGCTTTACCATTATTGTCAAAAATATGTCCTCTGGGCTATTTATTCTCTTGCCATCTTTGGCAAGATGTTGCCAGTTTAGCAGTATTAAGCAGTCTAGAGAGAATAAGGAACGACAGGAGCCAGTGTCCTGGGTCCCCTGGTGGACATCACAGTCTTACACCTGGTTTGACTTGTGAGTTTTTGTTGTTTTGTGATTTTAGTCAGGATTTTGCTCTATAGCAGAAAAGGCTAGCATCCAACTCAGTGGGTAGCCCAGGCTGGCCTCAATCTTACAGTGACCCTTTTGCTTTGGCTTCCCAAGGGCTGGGATTACGGTGTGAGCCACCACTCTGAATCTCATGTTCACACCAACAGCTAGCACTGCCTGGGATGGAGTCCTCAGAAGCTTCCTGGGCACAGGCAGTAGTATCTGGATTAGGTCTCCTTTCCTGGGCCTGTTACAACAGTGACACGTTGCCTCTTTTATGCTTCCAGATTTCAAGACCATGTAGCCATGTCACACTCAAGCCTACTTCTAAGTTTCTAGTAAGCCATTCTTCTTGCCCTATTCTTCTACCTGCTCTGGTGCATCCCAGTTCCCCTGACTTGCCTAAGGAAGTCTCAGCTGTCTGTCTTTCCTGTATCCTAACCGCCTGGTGACATCTGGAATGGGATGTCTATGGCTTGGTAGTCACCGCAGCCTATACGGGAAGTCAGCGAAGATGGCTAGCTGAATAGGTAGGTGCCACTGAGAACTCCCCCATCTGACTTGTGTCTTCTCCAGCTGGCACACTGTCACCATGCTCATGCTTCCACTCCAGCCTCTCTCTGCTTCCTCACAACCAGCTATTGTGTGCAGGGCCAGGAAGGTGAGAGTGGCTGAAGACAACAGGGAAGCAGAGAGCGGCCGTCCATCATGCTGGGGTGTGCTGGTTGTTAAGGAGAGGGTTGGCGAAACCCCACTCTGGACAATGCTATGCTAATGGACTAGAGAGCCTCTGGTCTAGAGGGAGACACAGTGGAAACATTCGGCAGGTTAAATAATTCAGCACGAAGCCTGCCTTCCACGGTTTATGTTCCCGGCTGGCCACAGGTCTCTATCAGAAAGCCTATCTTCATAGGGGAGCTTCTAACTAGCTTCAGCTCTACTGAAGTGTCTTTCTGTGCAAATGCTCCTTTGCCAGTTCCCCTGGGACCCAGGGGCATTGTAAATGGCACACTTCTCAGCTGTAGTTAGGGGACAGCTACTCTACACAGGAGACAGGCAAAGTCTGTGAACCACTTCAAAGTGGTGAACCACTCAAAGGCAGTGGTTCTCAACCTTTCTAATGCTGCAACCCTTTAATACAGTTCCTCAGGTCATGGTGTAACCCCAACCATAAAATTATTTTTGCTGCTACTTAATAACTGTAATTTTCTGCTGTTATGAGTTGTAATGTAAATATCTGTGTTTTCTCATGGTCTTAGGCGATCTCTGTGAAGGGGTTATGAAGCGTGGGTTAAAAGCCAGGGCTCAACGGGGACACCTCAGCTCACAGTTCAGAGTTCTAGTCCTGCTCAATGGGGACACCTCAACCCACAGTTCAGAGTTCTAGTCCCCTGTCCAGATCTCCATATTGTCCTTTATCCCCAGGTGAAGGAGCAAGAAACCAAATTTCAAAGACTTTGAAACCTATTTGGCAGAACTTAAGGAAAGGTCTTTCGATGGGAGCCAGTAATTTGGTCTCTCCCAAGGATCCTCACAAGTGACCTTGAACAAAGCAAAGAGACACAATAAGAGAAAATCTAAGACAGGAGGGCCCAAGAACAAAGTAGCCTTTTCACCAAAAACACCTAGTTATGAAAAATATCAGGAATACTGAAAAACTAAGGATTATCCCAATCTCAGCTCTAACAAACACCACCCCGTGGCCATGGTTTTCTCTTGACTTCTCAGTCTCTCCTTCCCATACTATGTCAAACCCACTGTCAAACATTACTTTCTCTGTAACTGTTTCAGTATGTGTCTAAAAGACACGGAATTTTAAAATAAGCACACTTATAATCCCAGTAAGATTGTCACATTAAAACTGAGTTAATATGCAAAGATGAGTTGACATGTCTCTGGTAGCTCTTACATATTCAGGTAGTGTTTGAAAGTCTGGCTCTGAATAATTCTCTCTCTCTCTCTCTCTCTCTTGCTGTGTGTGTGGGGGAAGGGAGGGGGGGGAGAGAGAGGGGAGAGATAAATGTGTGTATGTACATAGGACAGAGGTCAATATTGTTGGTTTTGTTGTCCTTTCAATTGACTGGCTCTCCACTTCAGTTTTGTTTTGTTATAGTTTTGGTTTTGTCCCAGTCTCTCACTGAACCTTCAGTTCCCCTCTTTATCTAAGCCAGTTGGCCAGTGAGCTCCAGGGATCTGCCCATTTCCACTTTTTCAGCTCAGGGACCACAGACACATCCTGTAACACCTAACTTTTGTATGAGTGCTAGAGATCTGGACCCAGGTCCTCATGCTTGCATGGCAAATACAGACTGAGCCATCTCCCTAGACTCCCAGTCACTTTTCTGATGAAGTCTGTGACCTCATGGGTGGCTGGTGGGCAAGTATCAGGCAGAAGCCAGAGTGCTGGCAGGGGCATCCTGTACTAGGTGGAGTGAGATTCAATCTGTGTTGCATTTGTACCTCTGGAGCAGGAAACTTCATCAAAGCAGTCCACTGACCTCTGGAGCCACAGGCGCTTCCAAAAGCCAAATACTTTTGAAGGCCTCAAGGGATCAATTTCAGTGTGAGCCCTCGGTACAGTGGATCTTCCTGCCTCAGAGTGGGCCTCTATGCTATGCTCTAAGGAACCAGGATGACTTTTTTTTGCTGGGCCTGTAATGGATGGGGAAGTCACCAACAAATGTCAACCGGATGTCCCACAGGACCTGCTTTTATTCCCTCAATTAATCAGAGCCAAAATGTTAATGAATCAAAAGCTTCCATCTTGGTATAAACTGGAAAAACAGATGCTGGTGAGAGATAAGCTATGTGCCCAGGAGTGGACTGTGAGAAACACCAAGAGGTATGAACAGACCTCCAGGTCTCTGGGGACAAATAATCCTATTGTGATGAGCTAAATGTGTAGAAAATGCTGAGGTAAAATCAGTATTTAATTCTACCAAGAAAGGTAGTGTGGTGGTGGGCAGGAAGGCACAACATGGAAGGTCCATCTGAAATGGGCCTCAAAGAATGAGTGCAGTTTTACCACACAGAGATGCAGAAAAATACAGTACAGGGCAAAGAGCAGCATGAAGGCTGGCTGAAGCCGAGGGCACATGGTTCAGGGAGGGGAAGGGAACAGTGCTAAGCTGTGTAGAGGCTCTGCAGTATGGCCTGGTGTCAGCTTTGCCTTAGGTCAATATCAAGGGCTCACTGAGTGGTTTTCCATAGGCAACGTGACAAACATGGAGGAAAGGCCAGGCCTGGTTGGAGGTGGAGGCCTTTCAAACTAGTTCCCACCTTTCATGAGGGCTCACCATCATGCTGAGGTTGCCAGAGTCAGGGTCTGGCCTAACAGTAGAATGGAGCCTCTTGCCATCTCACTCCAGGTCCTGCTTTGATCACAGTGCCTTGGCTATAAGCCCAGGGGACAGGACTTCCCAGGCCTGCAGGCCTGGCATGGCCCCCTACCTTTTGATATACTTTTTTCCTGGCCCTATGATCCTGGCTGGCCTTAGGACTTCTGGCAACAGACAGGACTCAGAGGCTGTTGGTGTGGGTTTCCATGAAACCTTGGTCATTTGTTTTCAGGGGACAGACACTGAGCTTGCTATGCAGTGAGTCAGAGCAGTAAGTTGAGTAAGGGTGAGAGAGATTGTATCTATATCCAGCATGGGCTTTTTGACCCTGTTAAGTCCCAGGACCACTCTCTGGTTGGGAAATGGCAGATGGGAACAGCCCAGTGGGAAAGCTGTGCACTGGATGGAGAGCAGAGCCAGTGCCCAGGAGGTATTTGTTTCTCATTTGCTTTGGAAAGAGATTGTCTCGAATTTGGAAATCCACATTCCATTTGGGAAAGCAGACCAGATTTCTGCTGACAGGGAGTTTGGCAGGGGGTAGATTTTGTCTGTTTTTGCCATGTGAGCTCATTTTCTGGGGACACACTACCTGGTTCTCATTCAAGATGCCATCAAGGCTGTATCTTCAGCCACGAGACTTCAATTCTCACTGAATGGCTTTTGAGTTTTTATTTTGTATGCATCTTAAGAGAACCAGGAAACATGTGAGTTAAACATCTTTACTAGAATCCACTACAGTCAGCCTTCCTGTGCTTGGGAGCTTAGGGACTTCAGCCACAAAGCCCTGTGTTTAGTTGTATTACAACATGACTGGGGGTGCATTCCTCCCAAGCTCTCAAAGGTCTTGAATCTTTAACCTAGTGCTGTTAACATGGCTAAATTTTTTCCTACACAGAAAGTTGTTTGTTTGTTTGTTTGTTTCATTTTTTTAAATAATCCAATGTAACAATTAACAATACAAGAAAAGTTAAGTTTCTCATAGAAAATAACCTAAGGCGTTAGGTTAAATTTCAAATTTGGAACAAAAATGGTTTAAGCTTTAGGCACACCAGGCTGGAGAGGTGGAGGGCAAGAGTCCTGTCACCTCATATCCACTCACCACACATCACCACCTCAGGGTGCTCCACCTTCCCAAGCAGATGGTGATGTGTCGAGGTCCTTCCCCATGGAGTAGAATAATAATACATTCCATCAAAAGGACATAAACTAGCAGAGCAGCCCAGGACATGGGCATTTGCCATAGGACGCCACCAAACAGTTAAGTCTGCTCTGATCCGAGCCATGAGATGAGCGAATACGGATTGTACACAATGGATTTATAACACAGTAAGGACTTGGGGTTTCTTTTGTGGGCTTTCTTTCTTTCTGTTTTGGACAAAAGTAGTGACTGGGGACGTTTCAGATGCAGAAATGGCCATGTTTTTAAACATTTGCATCTGTGAGTTGCAGAGGCTCAACATAAAGCAGATTTCCTATATCCACCAAAAGCCATTCTGGCATGAGAAAGTTCCCTTGCCTAAAGCAAACCAGATGTGTGAGTGGGACATGCCAATTCTCCTAGGGGTGTATCAACATCAGAATTACAGAGGACCTCAGGAACTATATATTCCATGAAGCAATGAGCATAGAATTCTGACCACATTTTATCCCTAAAAACATTGAAAACAGAAACTTAATATTGGAAAAAGGCAAATTATTAGTGCAGATGAAAACCCATTATCCATCCATGGTGTCAAAGACTCTCTGCCAAGTGAACTGGCCCCATACTGGTTTCACTATTCCAAGTTTTTGCCACGTGCTCTGTCAAAGATATATATTCAGATCCATTTGACTGTTCAAGCTATTATAAAGCATAGTATCCTGTGTATGTGCTTCTTATGAGGAAAGACTATGCCAGGGTCACATGCACATATGATCCATAGGCAGGTAACCATGGAAACAGGAGCATGCACACAGGCAATCTCATCTGAAGTGTAGGTCAGTTTATACAATACTAGGCAGGTG
Source organism: Rhynchomys soricoides (assembly GCA_019843965.1). Lineage (NCBI taxonomy): Eukaryota > Metazoa > Chordata > Mammalia > Rodentia > Muridae > Rhynchomys > Rhynchomys soricoides. Next base: position 11,513,362 of record JADRCH010000005.1, on the reverse strand, counting down.
CCTGGCGGTCTGCAAGTTCCTGAGTACGCATGACAATGTACACCAGTACACAGGCACCACAGGAAGAGAGGCAGGCCCCAGCACCTGCCAGAAGAAGAATTTTTACAGTGAGGCAGACAGGAGGGAGGGGGATGGAATCCTCAGTGAGCGACCATCTGAATCCAGGCTGGGGAAGATTTCAGACCTATCAGTGTGTGAAATGAACATATGTAATAGATCAGGAACAGCCACACATCAATGAAGAGGGTTTGGAAGAAATAAAGGCTCAGATGATTCAAATCATCTCAAATGCTGGTCACATGACAGAGAGTCACAGGGACAGCCTATTCACACATACACATAGAGAGACACACACACATAGACACAGATCACACATGCACACACAGAGAGACACAGAAACACAAGCACACAGAAAACACACACACACACACGCAGAGACACATACACAGAGAAACTGACACACAGAAAACACACACACACAAACACACACACGCACACCATTAGATGCATAAAATACAAATGGGAGAGTTTAGTGTCTAAATTGTCTGGGCACATATGAAAATAATCACTGACAATAAAAAGTTTATAGACTGATTATGTATAGGCAGAAAAATACCGATAGCTTCACTAACAGCTTTCCTACACAATGCAAATTAAACTCTTGGCTTTCTTTACCTGAAGCCACACTGAACTCACCAAATAAACCCCACAGCAGAGATTCATCTCTAAATAACAGAATCCTGTGGCACTACATAATTTCTACTTCTTTGCTTGTCTTTATGATGAATACTAGCAAGAAAGGGGTCTCTCAGTTTCTTATGGTTTTAATAAGGCAAAAATATCTTCAGGAATTTTATTCCAATATTCAGAATTGTTGGAGTGAGAGAGAACCAGTTCTGGGCAGAGGGGGTGTATTCATTACCTCTTCTTTAATAATGACAATTTAATGATGCTTGTGAGAAGAATGAGCTGTGACTACACAGTATATGAACAGACGAGCGCCATGCTGCAGAGGTTGACAAAGTGTTCTCACATTTTGTTTTGAGACTATTTTCCTTGCTCTCACTGATTTGTAGTGAAGTCTTCACTGTCAAAGCTGCCACTTCTGAAGGAAAACATGCAAGGCAAAAGAGCATGCTTTTAATGAAGGCCTCTACATTTGAACTTTAGAATCAGAGGCTACTGGTGTCTCCAGAATTTCCCAATAGAGCAGACACTTAAACAAACCAGGCTCAAAGAACACATAATGCACTGCAAGCAGTTCAAAGGTGACTAATCTTCTTTACATGTCCATGTGCAATACTTTAGGAAAAGTATTCTGGAAATCAACCTGATAGGAGAGAAGAATGGGGCTATAGTCCAGAGCTCATGCTAGCAGTGAAGCCATCTGACTCAGTCTGTCCGAGCTGCCTTGGGCTCTCGATTGTACAAGGCTATCCGCCTCTGAGCACACATTCCCACCCAACGCCCTCTCCACGTTCTTTTAAAATTATGCACTTTGATCACGCTCCTTGCTTGTCTCCTAACTCTTCCCACATTCCTCCTTTCCTTCACTCTTAAAGGCTCACTTAGAACCCGAGAACCCGATCGGTCGGTCCTTTGTTTTAATCTTCGGAGGACCCCATTGTCTCTCAATTTCTTTCCTCTCACATTTGGTTTCTCTGCTTCTTGCTTGGCTCTTTGGCATCCACCACGGATGTTAATAACTTACCTTACACGTGTTGACAGTCTAGCCCCTGATGCAGCAGTGATGTGTTCTTTGGACAAGAAACTATGGCTTTGATTCTTTGAAACTATGACAACCTTCCTCAAAGGGCAGACCCGGAGTCATCTACACTTCAGAGTGGTGTGTGTGTGTGTGTGTGTGTGTGTGTGATCAACAGGGATCCTGACTCATTTAAAGGGAGACCCTAAGGAAGCTGCATTTTTAACATGATGCTATGGAGATTTTCACATATGGTAAAGCATTAGTCCTGTGGTATGTGGTATGCCAGGATCACAGTATCACAGACACAAGGTAGCAAGAAGATTTGTTGAATGTAAAAAGGCATAAAACCAAGCAACAACAAATCCTAAAACAAATGCCACCCCCCCAAACCTAACTCAAGCAAAACAATAATAAAATCCATCAATCACTGAAACAAAATAATGTACAAAATTAAGAAAATTAGGGTGATTCAGTTTTGTATCACAACCCAGTTAAATTTTCAGGAGTTCTTTTGCACATAAAGAGTTTTAAAAGAAAGTTTTCCTAGTCCCATGGCTGCTGAAAAGGTTAACTGTCTTCCCCAACCTTTCTCTTCCTCCTATTTGAGTAGTGGATTCGCATGTTAAGAAGTTCAGTCCAGCTAAACTGAGTCCTGACACCCTCCCTAGGCTCCTCCTTTCCCCTCTCACCCCTCCCTCCTCCTCCTCCTCATTATTTAACTCCATCTCTGCTTTTTGTTTAGGAGATTTTTTCTACTCTCCTCACGGTGAGGACCAGATCGGGAAGAGCAAGGACACCCAAGTTTTCAGTGTCTTGTTTAAAACAGAATCAGACACTACTTTCTGCACCAGTGAGGTGGAAGGCAGGCAGTGCTCAGCAGTTAGCAGCCTGGGATAGCCTGTGGAAAGGTGGGGGAAAGTGTCTGTGCCCACTGATCCCCCTCTCCACACATTTCCCCAAAGACAGCTCTTGTAGAAGTTTGTGTCTGATTTCTGCCCCTCAGCAAGTCCAGGCCTGACAACAGGGGCAATAAGGAAGGTCCACAATGTCATTGAGTGCTCAAAATGTAAGCCTGTGACACCATGTTGTGAATAAAGGCAAAAAGACACCTGGGGAAGTGGAGAAATGGGTCTGTGTCCTGAAAAGGGAAGCATCTGAGGAGCTATCTCTGGAGAACTTCTGAGGTGGAGTGGAGCTGAGATCTGAGCCACACAGCCTCTGAGCCCTTCTTTCTATCTGTGCTCCTTGCTTTGGGCACTTGGGCCTCCTGTAAAGTTATTTCCTAGAGAGACATACATTTCTCAGGCCCAAACTGCATCAGGGTAGCATTTCCAGTCAAGATGCCTCAGCATCTAGGAACAGCTAAAGAGGCAAGGACCCGCTGCTTCAATATTCTGCTCAACTGTAATGCTCACTAACGAAAGGCTTTCATTCCCAGCTCAGTAATCTGATTCAGCCAGCAAAAGCTTTTCTCTGGTTCCCAGAGGCATCTCCTGTGTTGCTCCCATCCCATCTGCAGTCTCAGCTTTCTGGCCTTCGATCTCCAGGTATCATTTCAAGGTCAGACAGAGTCACATCCGGGATAGTAGGTGGCCAGATTCCAAGACAGTTCCCATGGCATTTGGCCTCTAGTGTTGCTTCACTGATGTATTATATTAGGGACAAAGAGTGTCCTATGATACAGTGACCAGTCCATGACCTCAGTAGGGAGACCACCTGGAGGTTTCTAACCTAATCCCAGGAGCCTCTGAGAACGGTGTTTTCTCTGGCTGCCAGCAGTCAAGGAGGGAGGTGAGAAAGCCTACACATGTGAGATTCCATAGCAGGAAGGTTTTCTAATGCAGAGGTGGAGCCAGAGAGGACACGAAGCAAGGTCTTGACTGTCCCTGAGTAGGGCTTCATTCCTACAGCCTCAGCCCCTGCCTTTTGCCAGTGACCTATATGGCTTCAGAAGCAGAGCCTCCACATGAGATCACCAACTTGTTGTTAGTCAGGGGAGACCCTGAGCTTGCCCAGCCTGTTGCCCGAGACCATGAGGTAGGTACTAGGCTTCATTTTCAGATGAATTCCTGGAAATATGCTACACAGAAGTATAGCACAAGTGCAGGGACTTTCTAAAACCACCTTCTACCTGTCTTCCAGAGTCTCGCTCAGTCTATTAGAATTCTATCTAGAGGGATGCAATGTAATCATTTGGCTGTGTGTGTGTGTGTGTGTGTGTGTGTGTGTGTGTGTATGTGTGTGTGTGTGTGTGTGTGTGTAGTGTTGGTGGCATTCAGAGGTCGAGTCTTTGCCTAATACATATAGGGCCCTATGTTCTGCCTCTAATACAGAAAAAAAGAGAGGGGGTCATTAATAGAGCAAAAGTGGAGGAGGAAGGCTTGGGACTGGTGTATTTATTCGCCCACCCATTTCATGCACCGCTTCCTGTCTGTATCTGTGCCCTCCTCCTATCTGCTTCTTTACCCAAGCAAGCTTTGGTAACTCTCTAATAAAGGCCTCTGTGCTAAGCTACATCCTTCCTGACCCCAGGACCCTGTGGGCATTAGGAGATAAATACAGACAGGCCTAGACAGAGACCTTGAAGAACTTTGCAGCTAGACCTGATGTGCTCAAGGGCCATGTCTATATGCTTCAATAGAAATGAGTCAATACAATCTTTAATAGATAACACGGGCTACTTGGCCTCAGCAGTGGAGATTGAGCTGGGCTGGTACAACACTGGCTGCCTTCCTTCTTAGGCATCTTTCTGAGGTGGATATCCCATATGTGAGATGGGAACTCAAATGGTTGGCTCCCGTTTCTACTCAGTCTAGCCAACCATGTGATGAAGCTTTGCAGAATGACTCTTGAGAGCCTAGATGTGTTCCTGTCTCATTTCTCCTTTCATAAATCCTACATTCCTTTTGTTTAAACTGAAAAAAAAATCCACCAAGTGAAGTGCCTCTTGTTTTTAGGTGGGAAGTGGCTTTCAGGCGTGCTGCTGGGTCCCTGCTTTTTAACTAATCTTCCTCCTCCTCCAGTCACTCTGCTCAAGCCTCATTTTAGAGGTAACTTCATTCTGCTTTGCATTCCATGTGGCTGTTTATATATGCCCCCACTCTGGTGGACTCCAGCTTCTTGCGGGTGACATCCCTTTTATCTTTCTATCTCCCCACATTCCTGCACAGTGAACACTAAGTGCAAGCTGAAGAGGTTTACTGGGTTGGATTTACAGCTGAGATTTCCTTTGCTGTTGTGTTTTTGATAGATGCTTAAAGTTTCTTGATCCAAGGAGATGAGGACCGGTCAGCACCTTTGTCTCAGTTCACTCCCGGAGTCTCCCTGAAGGAGTGAGAGGCTGCAGGAGACCAAGGCACCACCATCCAGAGGAGGCTGAAAGTCAAGGCAGGGGAATGGCTGTAGAAGGTCCATCGGTCCCTCTCCTCAGCAGCCCACATGCCAGACTGCTTCTTCAAAGGGAGCTCTCAGCCTTGGCAGAGGCTAAGTGTGTTCTCTGCTGAAAAAGTGTGTGACACAATGCAGGGGCTATAAGCAGAGAGAAAGGAGCTTTCTTGTTGATTTATTGTTTGAAATGTGTGTTTCAGGAGAAATAGTCACCAAGATAAAATGTGTAATAAATTCTGAATCATGAAGAAAAAGCATTCCTCGTTGGACTCTACAATCTGTAATACTATCTCAGTCAGTCAGTCAGTCACTCAGCAAACCTGGCATAATCCCTGATACTAGACCAGAGAGTCTGCAGAGCAGGACCCATCCATAGTTCATCTCCATAGTAACAGAGCCTAGCATGGTTTTGGGAAGCCAGCCGGGTACCACAGAGGAGGAATGGACAGTTGGTGGCAAAGTCAAGTCAGGGATGAGTGACCTGGTGACTAGCTTTGGGAAATGTACAAGGTGGTCAACTGAGAAGGAACCAGGGCATTCAGAGACGTTGGGAGCCTGCAGGCATTGCTGTGGTTAGAAGGAAGGGCCTCCTGAAACTTGACCCCAAGGTACTGAAGAGGTATGGTCACAAGGTGGAGTGACTGGGCTCCTCCACCAGGAATAGGATAGATGGGGTTAGTTAGTGCGCTCACAAGAGGACCCAAGGAAGAGAGGCACTTCCCTTTTTCACATTTGCCCTTCTGGCCCCATTTGCCTTAAGAGGTCACAGCCACAGGGGACCATCTTGGACTTGGAGATTAAGCCCTCTATAGACACGGCATCTGCAGATACCTTGATCTTGGGCTTCTTGGCCTCCAGAACTGTGAAGAATAAGTGTCTGAGATTTATGAGGTGTGTGACCCATGGTATTTTGTTATAGCAGCAGGAATGGATTAAGACAGGTATTCAGGGAAGAGGGCTGGCTGTGGTGAAAAGGAATAGGCAGACAAGTTTAAGGAGTCAGCTGACTGTAGACTGTGCGTGACTGGCCGAACGAACCACTGGCTATGCTGCAGTCCGAGGAGGAAGATACTAACAGGGGCATCTTGCCATTCTTGACACTTCGTGTGGGTGATTCTGTTAGGGTGCTGATGTGTATGTACATTGTGATTGTCAGTATCCTTGGTCTCTACCCATTAGTGACTATCAAAAAGCTCTCTAGAGGTCACCAGGTCTCCCCCAGAGGTATAGCAGCCTCCATGGAAAATCGCTGATCTCTACTTACCAAACTGATAAGCACATGGCATATGGCAAGCAAAAACAGACAAAACATTTCATATGAAGCCAAGTATGTGTGGGGGAGGGAAGCAGCACACATGTATACAATTCCACATGTCTCTACTGTTCAAATGAGTAACCGAGGGATTAAGAAAGGGCAAATTAAACCTGTTAGCAGTGGCACCCAGCTGGGGTCATGGAGAACTCTGGCTTTGCCCATCCTGCTTGGTTCAAAAGAAAGGAAAGAAGGAAGGAAGACATGTCCTTGAGGTTAAAATTAGTTAATCAGTAGAAATTGAAGATATGGGGAAAACATGTGTTCAGAGGTATAAATGATGCTGAATTAAAAGCAGGAATTCTTAGGATGTGAGAAAACTTAGCACTGCTAAATTCAGTCAAGTTCTGCATGTGCACTGTGAGAAGGGGCTGAGTCACTTCCAAAATGCTTGTACTTACAAGTTCTCAGTTCCAGCCGCAGTTAAACACTGGAGTTTCTGCTTTTCTGATGCATGTTTCTTTAATTTGCAGTGCTATGGTGTGTGTACAGCTTTCTGTGAGGGTAGCACTGACACCATTGTAGAAACTGTCACTCTGCAGAGGTGGCAGGACCTGAGAGTGAACGCTCGATTTTGAGTGCATGTGGTCCGGCCTAGCCTGGTACGCTGCAGGAATGGATCTGTTTTTCATTAATTTGTTTGTCATTTTTCTCCACGATCTATGGAACATTTATTTTCCCTGAAGCAAAAGGATCTGAAATGTCAGAGGTTTTTCTTGGTTCTGCTTGGGGAATGGGTTGTTGAGCAAAAGAGATTTATCTTGTGGAAGGAGGCATTTTGTGACCTTTTGCCATTGTGCAGAGATAATGAAGTTTCTGACAAACCTGGAAACCTTGGGTCTCTTGGTTAAAATAATAAGCTTTGAAGAATAACTTTGACCTAGACCTTTGTAGAATTAATCAAACACAGATTTTGGGAAAATTGATGACTTTGGTCTTTATCAAGACACCCTAATTTATTACTGTCACTGAGACAGAATACAAATCTATACCATGTAGAGAAATCAAACGATTAACTCCAGTCCCAAGTCCCTGAGCAGAGTTCCCACACTTATGGGAGGGGGAAGGGGCGTGGTGTCCAACCTGAGCACAGTATGCTTTGTTTCCCTTCTCCGTTGTTCTTTTTTTTTTTTTTTTTTTTTTAAAGTTTAATTGTAAATGAAATACATACAGTGAATTAGGTCAAAGGAATAATGGAAATTACCTGTTCTCTCATTTCCCCACACTAAGGGACCAGTATAATACTTCTGTATATTCTCTCTAATCCCATCTGATGCCTCTATTATTTTTCATAAGCTGACACTGAATAGAAAACACTTTTACTTTTTATTGGACCAGAGTGTTTGCCACTAATCTTTAAACACTGAGTAGAAAACACAGGAGCAATAAATTCTCCCAGTTTCCCTCTGACTGTGGTTAAGTGATGAGACCTGCTTCTTACATTCCAGGAAATTGCTTTTATTTTCAAGAGGTACAGAGACAGGCTCGCCTGGCCCAGAGACAGGATGGGCTCTTATGATGGCTTTGGGTGAGGATTCTCTTTGTCTTCTGAGATACAATGGCAGACCAAGAGATGTCTCAGATACTGCTCTGACAGCCACACAAATGCACAGGTGTCAAAGGATGGGCCAGGGCACCTGTCATCCCTTTTACAGAGGCAAAGTCTGGGGAGCAGCCTCTTTGGCACACAGAGGCAGCACTTGATTTTTAACTATACAATATTTTTGGGAGACCACGAGAGCTTGTCTGCACCCAACATCAGCACTTCTATAAGATCATAGGAGTTTCTGTGTAGAAATTGGATCTACCACCCAAGCAAAGTCTCAGGGAGACTCTGGGAAGAAGCCTACAACCACCTTACTCTCAATTTGGGAACCTCTTCCAGGTAGATACTTAGCTCACTGCTATTTATTGGTAGCCTAAGTTTTCTTTCTGAATGTTGGCATCATAGGACATTGTCTTAGTCAGGGTTTCTGTTGGTGTGATAAAACACCATGACCAAAAAGCAAGTTGGGAAGGAAAGGGTTTGTTTGACTTACATTTTCATATTGCTATTCATCATCGAAGGAAGTCAGGACAAGAACTCAAACAGGGCAGAAACCCGGAGGCAGGAGCTGATGCAGAGGCCATAGAGGGGTGCTGCTTACTGGCTTGCTCAGCCTACTTTCTTATAGAACCCAGGACCACATGCCCAGTGATGGCAATACCCACTATGAGGTGGACTCTCCCCCATCAATAACTAATAAAGAAAGTTCCTTATAGCCAAATCTTGTGGAATTATCTTCTTAGTCGAGGTTCTCTCCTTTCTGTTAACTCTATTATATGTTAAGCTGATATAAGAATAGCCAGCACAGACATCAAGAAAACAGGACAAAGAACTATGCATCTAAGTCAAGCTTCAAAATTGTCCTGCAAGCTGACCTGAATTGTGTTTTGGCCACACACACACAATTACACTAGTACTGAAAAACATTCTGGCATTTGGATAATCAGAAAGACAATGTACATTGCTATAGACCCGACTTAAACAAGAATTTGAGGGAAGGATTTATAAACCCTTCAAAAATCAGTTCTGAAATTTAAGGTCTTGTGTGTGGTGCTAGGGGTTAAATTTAGGGGTCCTGTACATGTTAGGCAAGTGCTCTACTACTGAGCCAGAGCCTCAGCCAGCACTCAAATTTAAAGTTTATGTTTTAAATAGAATATGTATATAAATATATTAAATTATAAGGCTTAATCTTCAAGTTAGGGATCGTCAAATCGGGAATATGGCTTTACTCACATTGTGGTCAGAGAAGTAGCCACTCAGGTGGACACTACTTAGAAATTCATCAGTAATACTGAATTCCAGGCTGGAGAGATGGCTCAGAAGTTATGAACATGTTCTACTTGTCCTGAGGACCTGTTCCAGAGAGCGCAAGTCCTATTCCCAGCACACACATCAGGTTGCTCATATACCCCTGAAAACTCCAGCTTTGTGGAGATCTGGTTGGTGTCTCTGACCTCCTTAGACTCATGCATACTCTACCCCACCACCACATGCACAATCTTTAAAGAACAGAAAAAGAAATGATGAATTTTGATCCAATGTTAATCAACTAAAGCAGGGAATTTGAATGTATATTCAAAAGTGAGCAGTGTTGGTAGAAGAGCTGAGTGGTAGACCAGATGTCTAGAATTCAGGAATTACTACCTGACAGTCACAGACAAGTTCTTAGGAGCTGCAAGAGTGGTTAGTACAGTTCACATCTTGCTCTTTTCTTTTTGAACAACAGCCTAATTTCTTATATGACCTTTGCATGGTCACCTTACTGAGTTAGCGTCTGTCCACTACTGAAAAGCACTACATCACAGATAATGCATGTGATTTTCTTGAAATGGAACAACGGTGCCAAGGTTATTATATTTATTGGGCTGAGACAGACCGGAAAGAGGATGGTTGTTGTGGATTCCTGAAGCACAGAGATGTAATTTAGTACATTTTGGCAGACACTACTAGAACTTTAAGGAGTGTATGTCCCTTCATTTGCTCACTTCTATTTCTAGAAACAGAGCAAACCATGGGCAATATAAATTCTCAAGGGTGTTCAAAAGTAGGTCTAAGGCCAGGAATACATGATGCATGGCGGTTAAGGGAATTTAAACTCAACCCTCATTGGTTTCTAATTCATCTTAATCATTAAAACTTGATGAAGTGCCGTTGAGTTATCTGAAGGAAAGCAGATAGTGCATAGTGAAAGAGCTGATGTCATCCTTGGACCTGTCAAGCTATCCACAGTTGGGAAAGTGATTTGTTTTAAAGGGAAAATGTACAATCATGAAAAGTACAGTTCTTAGGTTTGCTTATACTCCCTCCCAAGAGTCTGGTGATTTATATGCATTGCTTTTCTTTCTTTTCTAATTTTGTGCTCATTGTCAATATTTTCATTTCAAAAGAATGTGCATTTATCTGAGCTCAAATGCAGGGCAAATGCTGCTCTATATTATTTGTGGAGATATGTGGCGAAAATTATCTCATAAATTTGAAGATATGGCTGACATTAGATAAAAGAAAGAGTCTAGATCCATTTTCAATCTCTAACATTTTGAACCATAGTTGTTTACACAAGTCAGTACTATATTCTAACTTCTTCAAGAAGCAACTCAGATGTAGACCTCAATTTCTGAAAATGTTTGTACTATAAGTAAATCTTTATTCAGTCAGAAGATCATAAAGGAAGGCAGGGCTTGAGCTGGCTTCCCTCCTTCATTATTCATTTTTCTTTTGAGTATGAGGCCAGGTTTGATAAGTACTGAGTCATTTTTGAAAGTTTTTATAAAACAAAATAAAGCTAAAGACTTGAGTTGAATTTAAGTAGTGCGAGTAGTTTTAATCACCTATTTAAATCATCCTAAATTCGGATAAGTGTTAGTCTCGAATAAATGTACAATCAATAGAGTCCTACCTAAGCTTTCTTTTGTCTCACTTGAGCAGTAATTGTTAGCACTTTCTTTTTTTTTTTTTTTTTGGTTATTTGAGACAGGGTTTCTCTGTGTAGCCCTGGCTGTCCTGGAACTCATTCTGTAGACCAGGCTGGCCTCGAACTCAGAAATCCACCTGCCTCTGCCTCCCAAGTGCTGGGATTAAAGGCGTGCACCACTACTGCCCGGCTTGTTAGCACTTTCAATCAAGTACTTTTTAAGTACATACTTTTTACATGTATTTGTGTGTCTTTGTGAGGAATATGGGAACATGCATATGAACACCGGTACCTAAAGATAACAGAACAGGGTGTCAAGGCTGGAATTACACATGGTTGTGAGCTGCTGGGAACCTAACTAGGGTCCTCTGTAAGAGCTGTGTACACTTTTAATCACTGAGCCATCTCCCTAGTCTGGATCTCTCTCCCTCTCTCTCCCTCTCTCTCTCTCTTTCTTTCTCTCTCTCTCTCATTTTTAATGTCTATAACATTTTTGTTGTGTCTAGATGCTTGGGTATATATGTGAGTATGAGAGATGAGAATGCCTGTCCTCAGGAAACATGGTTAAAAAGTCTTCGGGAGTGCACAGAGGACCATGAAACGAAGCCTTTGTGAGCTAAGATCTATTTCTCTCTTCAGGTTGTTTATGGCAAGCCCTCTGTCACAGTGACAAAAAAGCTGACTGGTAAGGCAGTCCTCAAGTTTACAGAGATATGGTATCCATACTATTTTTAAGTAAAAACCATTCAACTATACTCACTGATTAGATAATATCATGTAACAAACAAAAGTGTGCCAAAATATGAAAATACTCCTAACTGAAAGAAGATGAACATGCAATTTAGAGGTAGAAGAACAGCATAAGCAAGAGCTATTTACTCTTGAGGAGACAGCATCAACTATGTTGTGTCTTCCTACACATGCCTGGCCGGTTAGGCATTTTCTGTGCACCCTAGTCCAACCTCAAACTCTTAACAACACAGTGTCAGCTTCCTGCTAGGAGAGCAAGCATGTGCTACCACACTTGGCTTCATTTGCAAATTTGAAAACACATTTTAAAAGAACTCACAGATCTATAAGAAATAAAAAATATTTAAAATGATAATAAAAATGCTGATAACTCAATTATAAAATACATTTATAACCTTCAGATAGTAGCTGTCCTACAGAGGAGAGGCAATGGCTCATTGTGGTTCTGATTTGAATTTCCCTCAGAATTAGAGATGCCAAGTGGTTCTTAGCAGTGGCCATGCTCTTTCTGTGGCCAATTGTATGTATACCTTCAAGGAATAATTTCTGTTCAGGACCTTTGCCCATTTTTTTTTTTTTAAACCCACAGGCTGATTTCTTGCTATGGAGGTGTGAATTTTGGAGAGTAACTTCATCCCAGATTCTTGACTGACAAATATCTGCAGCATTTTCAATGCGTAATATCTAACTTGTATCTGTGTAAATACAAATCAGGGAGAAGGTCCTGAAGTCTGAGGTGTAGGGTCAGCTGCCTGCCAGGCACCTGAAACAGTACTGTCGTCTCTCCTACACTCTGGCTAGGCTCCACAGCCAGAACCTACTGTCAAGTGAGCTCCCATCCCTCTCCAGCTCTGAACCTTCCTTTCTCATCTGTGGCTCTGGGGCCTCAGGCAGAAGTGCAAGGCTGGGCCTAGAGAGTGGAAACAACAGTTTCCAGGCCTCTTCCAAAAAGATGAGCAGCCCCTCGTACTTTTCACTTCTTCCATTTCTCCTTGGACAGGGAACCCTTCAGCAAGGCTTCAGACCGAAGGGGACACAGCAGGCTCTGGGCCTAAAGCTCCTGCAATGCTCTAGAACCTGCACCCGCGGTCTACTGGCTCAGTTCTCCAGGACCTTCCTGGTTGTTCTGCGCCTTCTGTGCCCTCTCCTGCTTTGCTTCATACTCCTGGGCCTGGAGGCATCAGGGGACCCTGTGCTCCATGGTGGAGTACGTTTTGGGGGTGAGGCAGTGGGGACATTTGGTACAGAAGTGGAAGAGAGATGAATCCAAGACCTGGTTTGCAGCTTCTCTTGGCTGGTGTGGAACCTCTTCCATACAGATACGCAATGCACATACCTTACGCCTAACCGCACCTTGGACAGCTGCTCTCGGGATCATTTGTATCCAAAGATGGTCTGGTTGAAATATACAAAAACTTTCTGTTGTGTAGTCTCTTCCCACAAGCAGCAAAAGGCAGCTTAGTCTCAGTGCTCACCCAGCACCATAGGAAGCATCTCAGCCCATTAAGGATGCTGCCTCCTGGGAAGGAGACCAAAGGATGAGTAACAAATGCTTAATTGTGAGACAAATGTTCCTTGCACATTAGCATGACCATTCCCAACCTATGTGGCATGAACCTTGTTCTTCTGAGACAGCCACTTTCCCATGGCTGCTGTGGAGCCAGCCTGACAGACTAATGCAGGCCAAGAGAATGGTTAGCACACAATACGATACACAGATCAAGGGCTAGCGTCATGCTCTGGGAGTAATGGCTGTGTATTAACCCTAGTGTTCAATGAGACAGTCTCAACCCATCATTTGCTCAATGACTATAGGTGCATCCTTGGCTTTCTCTGAGTCCTGATAGTTTCTTTTGCAAAGAAAAGAAACTGATAACTTGTTCTGGAGTTGCCTTTGTGAGCTCAACCATGACTTGGAGTCTCTGCATCATGCTTCTGCTCCTCCTGATTGAGGGAGGCCCAGCTAGGGCACCCTCCTAGTTGAGGAACTGAAGAACTTCAGCCTTTCTGTCTGTGTGCTTCTGGAGCCTGTAAATGAGTGTTTGACTGGCTCACTACTAAAGGGGCTGCCTGACTTCACCTAGTTCAGGGGCACCAACTACAGAACAAAGCAGTTTACCTCTAATGATGTAGAACAAGGTAGTCCACCTCTAATGACACAGACTGTAACTTCTACTTGTTTCTACATCACTGAGTTTTCAGTCAGATAGGAAGTGCTGAAGTAACTGCTTTACCAATCACTGTGTGCTCAGGAGATTTCGATCTGGCATCATGGGTCTTCTCCACGAATGACAGCATCTTTGGGGCAATCTTGCTTACTCTGGCCTTGGTCTTTAAGTATTACTAGATAGATAAAGTTATTTGGGAGGATGGGCCTCTGAGTCTGGGATGAGGTGCCTGTGTGTGTTTGGGTGGGGTGAGATACTTCCTGTGCTCACCTCCTAGCCAGGTCTGTCTGTACTAAGGCCTGTAGGGAAATGATTTGTGGATCATTGCCCTGGCTGATGGCCGGTCTGCTTGGCACTGGGTGCTCAAGTCAGCTCTGCTTCCAGACAAGCAGGTTCTTTGTACCCTGATGGTGAGTCACCTACCAGTCAACAGAGCTTCCACGAAACATCTTCACAAGGAAGCCATATTGTTAAAAAAGGACTGCAATCCTGGTAAATCTGCCTTAATTTTGTCACTGCACAATAACTGAAAATAAAGGTGATATGCATGTTTGTGGATCTCTCTCTCTCTCTCTCTCTCTGAGTATGTATGTATGTGTGTGTGTGTGTGTAAACGACACACAAGAGGGGAAAAGCCATTTATAGAACAAGAAAAACTTCTTCTAAATCATATAGGTGGTAAACAGTTAACAGTTAAAGGAACTTTAAAAACTATAGAGTTAGAAACCCATATAAGGGGCTGGAGAGATGGCTCAGTGGTTAAGAGTACAGGCTGCTCTTCCAGAGGTCCTGAGTTCAATTCCCAGCATGTATATGGCAGCCTGCAACTATCCATAACTTCAGTTCCAGGTAATCTGACACCCTCACAGACATACATACATACAGGCAAAACACCAATGTATATAAAATAAAAAGAGATAAATTAAAAAGGAACCCAGAAAAACCTTAACTATTCCATCTCATTAAAAAGTGGTTGAAGGGGCTGGGCCGTGGTGGCGCACGCCTTTAATCCCAGCACTCGGGAGGCAGAGGCAGGCGGATTTCTGAGTTCGAGGCCAGCCTGGTCTACAGAGTAAGTTCCAGGATAGCCAGGGCTACACAGAGAAACCCTGTCTCGAAAAACCAAAAAAAAAAAAAAAATAAAAAAAGTGGTTGAAGGACTTAAAAAGACATTTTTCCCAAGAATGGTGGTGGCTATGGGCTAGCGGAGGGCAAGCACACAGCTGCAGTATGGCCAGTCACACAGAGCAAATAGGTCCTGGGCAGTCGCAGCGCCTTGCTGTGCCATGCCCAGAGTTCACAATGCTGCATTGAGTGCTTACATGTCTGTTCAGGGAGCAGACCTTGAGTTAAGTGTTCATGCGCTAACCGGAGACATTTAGGGGGAAGTAAATACCCAGTAGAAGTTAAGTGAGAACCAGGGCATCACAGTGGACCAGCAAAGCTTGAACAACTTCCTCTGAACAAACTAATAAGACAGGCCAGTCTTGAAGTGTTACTCATGGAAAGCAAAAACACAAACGTAACATCATAAAAGCAGGTGGTGGCAGTGGCAGCATTAGGGGTGGCCTGTGTGAGAGCACTGTAACTGAGGGTTCCTGAAGGCCGAATGAAATACATCTGCAGAAATCGGAGCCAGCAGTTCCCCATGGCGTAGTACTCTGACTTTATTATTTTTTGAGACACTTTCTTACTGTGTTCAGGCAGCCCTCAAATTCTCGCTGTAGTTGAGGAAAGACCCTGAACTTTTGATCCTCCTGCCTCCGCCTCCTAAGCACAGTGATAACAGGTGTACCCCTCCACACCAGCCTTAGGCAGTGCTGGAGATCGATCTTCATGCATTCCAGGCAAACAGTCTTCCAACTGAGTACTGAGCTGCATGCCAGCCTTACACTTCGAAAAAAATATTAGTTCTTAAAAGGTATTGTTGTTGTTGTTGCTGTTGTTCTGTTGTTTTTAAGAGTGGGTCTTTACTATGGAACCCAGGAGTGCTGGGAACTCACTCCTGTTGCTCTGCATGCTGGAGTGACAGGTATGCCTCACTATGCCTGGTTTATATGGTGCTGTGATTTGAATCCAGGACTTCGCAGAGAAACCCTGTCTGGAAACAACAAAAAACCCACAACAAAGTTCATATGTAATGGTGTAAAGTCTGAACATTTTCTCTCTGAGACCAGAACAGAGACAAGCATACATGACATCACCATTATCAATGCTAACTATTCAATGAGACGAAGGAAATGCAGGGGAAAGCGTGTGGATGAAAAGACAGAGACAAATTACACCATCAAAGACAGTTCTCTCACAGGCACACGGCCGTTCAAACTGGCTTTATGAGACACTGATCAGACATAAAACCAAGCGTCTGCTAAATGCCTGAGACTCAACAGCAGGGCTGGGGTTAGCTTAGATCAGGAGTGCCCTGACTTGCAACATTAGCAACCCCTACCTTGAGAAAAATAAATACAAACCAAACTCACTGTGTACCTACCTCCAGCTAGCTAACAGAATTCAGAAATAAAAGGAAGCCCTGACACTTAGTAATAAAACACAAGGCACCTAAAAATAATTAACACTTAAAAAATAATTAACACTGTGAAAATGGCCGCACTTGGAGGCGGCCCTCACACAGGGAGGGATGTATGGAAAAATGCTTTGTTCATCAAGAGGACAGTCTGCCACTGCTGGAAAGCCCCGTCTCGCTATTGCTGTTTTCTATCTGCAAATCTGCTTTAATTTCATTCTCTATACCTAAGAGCCAAGAGTAAATGATTAAACATTTATGAATAGTACAAATACTGTTATAAGCAGCCAAGTACAAATGATTAAACCTTTGTCAAACTAGAATATTGGTGAACACTTGAATGTGGGGAATTCTACAAAATGAAAATTAAAATTTTTACATTTAAAATGCATCTTTTAAAAAGCCATTTATTTACTATTTATTTATTATTTAATGTGTGTGTATGTATGTGTGTGTGCACATGCGCATGCGCCACAGTGTGAATGTCATCCATAACCTGAGGGCTCAGTGCCTTCCCTCCACTATGAGGACCTCAGGGGTCCCACGCATACAGCATATACTCAGCTCACTTTCTCCTTCTCATTCAGTTCAGCATGCCAGCACATACAACAGTAATTCCTACACTGGGGTGGGCAGGGTGAGCCCTCCCACCTCCGTTAACTTCTAGATAATCCCTTCCAGATATGGGAAGAGGCATGTTTCCTCAGTGTTTCTAGAGTTCAGTGTTTCAAGTTGACAACAGTGCTAATCATCACGGTATCTGTGACCATATTTTTGTGAGAAAATACCCTAAAGATGCAGGATTCGGGCCATGGAAGCAAAGCATTTTCTTATATTGAAGTGGTAAGCTCATTTCATATCATACAAACCTATGTACTCATTCATAAAATTGTTATTAAAGAATTTTTTAAATTGATGCCCATAGAAGCAGGTATTAAAAATAAACTTCAAGTTTATGATCTGAATCCTGTAAAAAATGTGTTTTTTGTATGTGTCTGTTAATGAATAAAATCAAGAGAAAGAGAAAGTTATAAAAGACACACTAAGATATTTGCGAAGTTCATTTTATGGTGGCCGGACAGTGCTCTAACAGGGATTTTACTGCTAACTTGGAAATTCTCCGTATTCCAGTTTCCCCACTTTCCTGTATATCTTGCGTAACTTGCAATTTGTATAAGAGCAATCAGGTAGCTCCTGCTCCCTGCTGGACTAAGTCCCACCTGCTGAGGCTGGCACAACCCTTACTTACAGGCTTTCTCTCTGCTGGAGCAGGCTTGTGTGTGCCTACACTTCTGTGGTGATCCCTTCTCCCCCAGCAACCTCCCCAGGTGAAGAGCAGGCCACTCTCTCAGCAGGCAGCATTTGGGAGCTAGCCCGCTTGCATTTGTAGCAAGGCTGTCAGACTCCATGGAAACTGGCAACTAGTCAAACATAGCTTGTGATATCTCACCACAGTTGCCTTTGTCCGTTATTTGAACGTATTTAAGCTTGTTGTACGTTTTTATTTCCTCCAGCTAGCTTCTAGGCTACTCCATGGTTTTCATAAATGCAGGCCAACAGAGTAAGTAACAGAATAATGTCTCCCATCCCCGGGCACCAAAGAGTTCCTTCTAATTTCCCCAGTGCCTGTGAATATGTTTGCCTACAGGGCAAAGAGGAAATCAAGGTATAGATAGACTAATGAGCAACTAGCCTCCAAATAGGGAGGCAGGCTGGCTCTCCAGGCAGGTCTCATGCTATCCTGAGAGTCATGACAAGAGGGACATGGCAGGGGAGGTCTGTGAGACCAGGAGCGGGGTTGGAGGCATATAGCATGAGAAGAGCCCAAATCAATCCCCAGAGACAGACTAGAGGGACCCAACTCCCTTGGACCACTGGGGCAGAGGTTAAACATTATCAGAGCACTTCTAAGTTCTGTCCAAGAAGTCACTCTAAGTGTCTCATCTGATGTTTCTTTTCCTGTTCTATTTCCTGCCTTTGTGCTTCCTGACTGCAATGCCTTCCCTGTCATGATGGGCTGTATCCCCTTTGGAAGTGTAAGCCATCATAAACCCTATCTTCTCTTCTCTAACTTGCTTTTCAATGAGGTGTTTAATCTCAGCCACAGAAACACTTAAAGCCATGGTTTAAAACGTCTTGTTATACCAGAATTAAAGAAAAGTAATCAAAGCAATGAGTTGGAAATGGGAGAAGTCTGCTGCCATTGTCACTCTGAGGTGGGGAGAGTTGAGTGTAAATGAGTGTGCTGACTGATTTGAGCATGTTCCCAAGGGTTGACACACTGGAAGCTTGACTCTCAGTAAAATAAGGTTGGGAGGCCATGCAACCTTGAAGAGGTGGTGGGGCTTAGTGCAAGATCACTCCGCCATGGTTGGCCAGTGTTGCCCTCTTTGGGATTGATACCCCCTTGACTGTCAGTAAAGAAATGCTTGGCCCTTCCCTCCTCTCTCTGGCTTCCAGGATCACCACCTGGTCACTCCCTCACACAGGCATTCTTAGATGCCACTCACCCCATGACACAGCCAATGGGGACCTCACCAGAGGTCCTGTCAGTACTGACAGCAGTGCTGTCAGTGCCATGCTTAAATCTTCACAAATCTAAGCCAAGTATTCGCACCTCCGTTAGCCACAGCTGTCCCCATTACCCAAAGTACTTGGGTATTTTGCTAAAGCAATGGAATGCAATGGGGCTAAAGAAGAGTTATATTGTTCAAAAGGGAATTTGGTGAAGCATCTGGCCCTCGGTCAAACAGCCTAACTCCCAGTGACAGGACTAGCCCCAACCTCTCCATCAGCCTCTGTCCTCTGACACCACTTACCCTGATTTCTCTAAACATAAAACTGGGGCCATGGGATTTGTTAGCCTTGGGCAGCCAAGGTCCACGGTGAGAATTAATTAGCATTTTTAAAGTGCTGTGGTTTTGGTTTGGTTCCTGTGTTTTCTCAGGAGGAAAGCCAGGTCATGATGGAGAGTTAGCTACGGACTTGATGGATGTCACTGTGCTGTGTGGAATAGGTGAGACAGGACAAGCAGCTGTGGGGCTGCTCAAGGCCTCAAGAAAGCCATTCTTCCAAACAAGCAGCAGAGATCCGCTGAGCGGGGGAGGAAGCCTGCAAACCGCTGGACACTCACACGGAGAAAAATAACATGTTCCTAGGCTCTGTCAGGGAGGGCACTGAGAGCAGCCCATGGCAAGAGAAGTGTGAGAAACTGCAGATGATAAATACTGCGAGCATGCGTCCTGTGTGCATGAGCCTGAGCTGTGAAATAAACCCCGGCAGCGAGCATGCGTCCTGTGTGCATGAGGCTGAGCTGTGAAATAAACCCCCGGCAGCGAGCATGCGTCCTGTGTGCATGAGGCTGAGCTGTGAAATAAACCCCCGGCAGAAAGGATTCAACTGGGATGGCAGCGTCTGTGGGCCTGAGGGTCTGTGGGTGACGTCATGATCTCCACAGAGCCTTGGGTAGCTTTCCAAACTCAAGTCAACACATTATTTTTGACTATGGAAGTGACGTGTGCTCGTCACTAGAGCTTACAATTGTAGAGAGACTAGTGAGTTGGTTCAGTGGTTAAGAGCACTGGCTGTTCTTTTAGAGGTCCTGAGTTCAATTCCCAGCAACCACACAGGGGGTCGCGACCATCTATAAGGGCGTCTGTTATATTTTTCTGGCATGCAGCAGAGCACATATACATTAAATAAGTGAATGAATAAATAAACTGAAACATCTTTAAAAACTGTAGAAACACATGCAGTAGACACTGCAGCTTCCCTCTCATCCCAGCAGCCACAGAATTATTGGTATTTACAGCAGATGGATCTATTTACAGGACAGTGCTTTAACTGTCCTCAACTTATTGGTCACAAAACAGATGAGTGAAAGAACTCATCTCAAGCTTCAGGCTCTCAAGACATGAGTCAACGTTGCTATTCAAACCCAAGGTCAAAATTCTACACCTCACACAAGCTGGTACTGCCCAGCCCAGCACTCTCCCTATTGTGCCATCAGTGGTACGAGGCACGGGCAGCGTGTTCAGGGTCAGAGCTGCAGTCAGAAGCCATCACCATCCAGAGTCAGATGACATGTGAAGCGTCACTATGAGAGCCGTTCTCCCGGCCTCGCTTAAACACACCACACCCCGTACATACATAAGTGCACAGCACATCCCAACATGAGGTGAGGTGATTGTTGCTGAAGTAACTAACCCTTTTCCTATCAAACCAGTGAAGGACAGGAAATGAGAGAAGCCGGGAATGCATAAGGTTGGAAATGTGAGCAGAGGAGCCCCGAGTTCTAGCTGCATTGCTTTACAGCTTTGAGGGACCTAAAACCTCAGTTTCCCCATCTGGGTTAGAAAATGTGGGGGACAGCCTGACTATCCAGGTGCCACCAGAACTTTGTCATTCTATGTAATAACTCACAATATGTGAGCTGGAAGAGCCGCCTGCCACACCTAACACACTCTGCAGAAAGACAAAAAATCTCCTCAGTGAATCAGAATGGGTGAAATTATCCTGGCTCATGCTACTCTCATTCTAATTGAAGTGAGTTGATGGTAGCACACTTACCTATCAGTGTGCATCCTGTCACACATTCGGGCATTGAACAAGCTATACAGGTGATGTCTGGTCTACTCGGAGCACATGTCTCTGAATGGGAAGCAGGTCAGCCTGATCAGGGCAACATGTGGGAGCGTTATGATGATTAAACTCAGACTCAGAAGCCCCACAGAAACCTGAGCTCTGGAGCTATCAGCAGGACACTGAATCTGAAATGTCCCTGACAGGCTCTTATTAAATGCTTGTTCCAGCAATGAACAGCTCCTCAATCTGTCCCTGTCTCTTCCCTGGTGGAAACCTGTCTGAAATAAAATTCCTTCCTTGAGTTATTTCCATCAGATGATATGGTTACCATGACACAAAGATAACCAACACAGAAAACTGGCTGGGGGGGGGGGGCGAGCTATTGCTATGACAACCCCTGACAGAAACAACTAAAGGGAAAAGTTTATTTCTGTTCACAGGTTAAAAGATTTTGGGTTGGTCCACAGTAGTTTGCCTGCATGAGCCTGGCTTCACAGTCTCAGTAGTGGGGGGAGGGGAGGGGGGCGTTTAGCTGAGAGGGAGGCTGGAGCACGAACAGGGTGGTTTATAACCTTCAAAGGCACGGCCATAGTGACCCTCTGCCAGCCAGGTCATTTTATACTCGAATTAGGACACACTTGAGACTGGATGAATCTTGCACCTGAAGCAGATATGGCAACTGTATCAGAGAAAATGCCCACGTGAGGGAGGAAAGGGCGCTGAGCCCTGTTCCCACTGTTGTTGCTAGCAGAAGTCACATGTCATTGTGATGTCCAAAGACAGGAGGCCTTCTACGTGAGGTCCATTGTGACAGCCCTACACAGAGTCACTCACAGAGTGGGCCTTCCATGGCAGATACTGTGCTAACTTCTGTTAGTGCCCTTTACCTGTAATTGAGCTCCTGCCAGCATAACTGGTTGTGTGTGTGTGTGTGTGTGTGTGTGTGTGTGTGTGTGTGTGTGGAGTACATATGCATATACCACACAACTGGGTTACTCTGGAGTTCTGGTGATCACAACTGACATCCATGGTGAGGTATAGCCTCGGCTTAAGGGCTATCACCCCAGAACAGCCAAGATCAGTCTGGTGACCGCAAACCGAGTTAACACAGTGGTTCTACCATGATCCATAAAAGCTAAATTCAGATCCAGCATCATAGCTGTTTCCCCAACTCGTCTGACACCTCCAGGCTTTCCCATAACTCATTCTGAACAGTGCCACTGCTTCCCCAAGTCCTTCACTGGTTACTTCTTCTGAACACTCTTAGGGAAAGACACCGAGTCTAGGTCACCCCATTAGAAAGATAGGCATAAAGTGTGAGATGCTAGGCTTTGTACATGGAATGTCCTTGGTCCTGTTCTGAGCTGAGGCACAGAAAGCAGGTGTGCTCGACACTTATCTGCTCCTCAGTGAGCATCCTGTCTGGAGGCTGCATGTGAGTGTAACTGAAGTTCCAGGCAGACACGAATCCCTTCTGCTGGACAGCTTTGCAATCAGACCTCTGGATGTGCATGAGCTCTGGATGTGCATGTGATCAGATTTATTCCCCAATTTCAGCCCACCTTCAAAATAATGAACGAGTATGGAATGTCAAGCAGGCAGAGATTGGTAACCTTGGAGACCACTGAGGATAGACCTATTTCTCATGGTTGGCTTCGGACCCATCTGTTCTCCTGATAACACTAGAAAGGAAAATGTTGTAACTGCTTCTCCTTAGGTCTTCCGGCCAAAAGGATGGAGTACCTCTGGCCCTGAGTGGAGACCTAACATTCTGATGCCCTCCAAAGGTTAGAACATTATGTACTAATGTTGTCTCTTCCCTTAAGAGTTAATCCAGCTGGGCCTGTCAGTCACACCGCCAGTGTCTACTCCCCAGGAAAGCTGATGCACCTAATCACATACTAAGGGGATGGGAGGAATAATTATCCCCTTAAAGGGATGACGCACTTACTTACGTTTCCCAGAGCCCCTCTTTGATGCAGTTGCTTGCACATCTTCATTGCTAAGCTTGCCTGCTTTTTGAGTTCTAAACTCAGAAAGTATAATTTCCCCTTCTTTTTCTGTGCCTTTTTTCAAAAGTCTAGGCATGTTTTCCCTGTCTAAGCATGATTCCCTGGCATTCTGCTTTCTCACCCATTCTTGGAAGCCCTGCACCCCACTCTTCCGTCATGCAGATGCTTGCCAATCTCCCCTTTCAAACTTCGAACATGTCAGCTTTCCCAGACCCTAACTCAGAGGCCATGACTTTTCCTCTCCCCTTTTCTCCGTCTACCTCCTCCATTCAGCAGCCGCCAAAATGTACAGCTAGAGTACCCTGCTGTTTTTCTTTCAAATTCTAGTAAAATGGTCCCTGAGCGTCTGTCTGAGTATGTTTTTATTAATGAGACTAAGAGCCTAAGGGGAGGGATGCCCAGGTTTCCTGGTAACAAAGGGGCCCTGGATATTCCCTCTACTCTGAAGATAAATCTAAGAGGCAGCTTCTGAGGGAATGTGGGGGTCTGTAGAAGGCAGGGCTCTATGGGAAACACTCAGTGCCTGTTCATATTGTCCATGGGAGGTGACATTAGTAAAGGAAGAGGACATGCTTGGGACAGGGCTCAGAGGGGAACAGGATGTAGCAAGAACAAAACCACCTATTAATATAAAGTAGCCTGTTGTTTACAAAGCTTCTAAGGGTTTCATTTCTGTTCATTCACTTGTGCCTGTGCCTGAGGTACCTTAACACATGTACCCCAGCAGGGTTAGCTAAGCTAATTCTTTACTACTCTCTCCTAAGTTTGATAGCCAGTCTGGGAGACACTAGACTTGGGAGCCAACTGTGTTGGCCCTAAGTTAATATTTTCTTATAACTGGATTGACTTTTTCCCTACCCCCCCCCCCCCCCCCCCAAAAAAAAAACTACACAGGAAAGAAAGTAGGTTTGTGTTTTCATGGTAAAAAGCAACAGGCACTAAAGACAGTATTTTTCTTTTTCTTTTTTCTGGTGTTTGCCTCACAGCAGCCTAAAGTGACTCTGACTTAGCAGAAAAAAAACCTTCAGTTTTGCTGTGTGTAAGGAGGAGGTAGACATGAAGCTCCCATGTAGACAGAGACAACAGAGACCATTTCACTCATGTGAACCAATGGGTTCTATGTTGTCCAAAGCTGGTAGGTCCCAACATCATGTAGGTTTCTTTGTAGGAGGCACAAAGGACAAAAGGTGTCCCTGGATTAATGACCACTATGATGGGGCTTGGCACATCCACTAAATAACATACCATAAGCATCCTTACAGCAGAGGGGTGGAGTTCTCTGTCCTGACTCCCACGCCCTTACTAACCTGCATGCTACAGGGATCTCTTGCCTATATATTATTATTTTGATAGGAATATTTAGGGAGGACAGGCAAGGGGGGTGGAAGGTTACGATAAGAACCCTGCTCCGAACAGGGCTGCGATGGCCAACTAAGAATCTGGTTCCAGGTTGTCACTTCTAATGCCAAACTACACCGTGAGCGTGCAGGTAAAAAGGTTTTTGTTTTTGTTTGGTTTTGTGCAAAGGTTTAGCAGATGAACACAGTCCACAGCCACTATTTGAGAGGCACACCCTGGTCATCCTGGTGCAGGGTTATGTGAATCATTATAGCCTCACGGAAAGTAATCACGGAGTCTCTGTGTAGCTGATAAACTTACTCCCCAGGACCTTCTAGAAAGCTCTTCAAGACCAACAGCCATAAGGCAAGTCACATACATAATTAAAATGTTTCTATCAGTCATGCTTTAAGAAAAGAAAAAGAAACAGACCAAGTATTAATAATATGTTCAACTTAACATAGTCAAAGTACTGCTGTTCCAGCATGTATGCCTCATATGTGTAGCTAGTCTTCAAAGCTGGATATGTATTTTATACTTAGATCTGGCATCTCAACCCATGATTAGTGACACTTCAAGTTCTCGGTAGCCACATGTAGCTAGTGGCTACTACCACAGCAGACAGCTCAAATCTAGACTGCTCTGGCTCCAGCCCATGTCTATCCCTGTCCTTATACGCTTAGTGTAAGTTTACTCCAATACAGGAAACGTTTCTTGCCTGTTATCAGGGTATCCCTTTTCTTTGTTCCATCTGTCCAGTTGAGTTTGGTGGTGGCAGAGTTCAGCTTTCTCAAATTAGCATACTGAGTATTAGGTTTCATATGGCATTTTCAAACATCATTTGTTTGTTCTGTTCACCGCTCTCTTCTCCTGTCACCCAATACCTTTCATGGTTCTCTTCCTCCTTTCATAGCCCGTTTTCCCCATCACAGTCCTTCCTTCCCTTTTCATGGTCCTTCCTCTCCCTTCCATGGTCCTCTTTCCAGTTTTATACCCTAAACCCACGCTCACATATATTCATATATT
Source organism: Rhynchomys soricoides (assembly GCA_019843965.1). Taxonomy (NCBI): domain Eukaryota; kingdom Metazoa; phylum Chordata; class Mammalia; order Rodentia; family Muridae; genus Rhynchomys; species Rhynchomys soricoides. The sequence continues at coordinate 11,488,093 of JADRCH010000005.1, read as the reverse complement.
TAAACATTAAAAGCTAGGATCTGCATATGAAAGAGAACATGTCATCATATGACTCTGGGCTACCTCACTTATAATAATTTCCAGATTCACCCATTTTCCTGGAAATTTCCTATTTTTTATTGCATCTAATCTCTCCTCTAATTGTCCACTCTGTGATCAAGTAATGACCAGTGCTTGTCAAGTACTGTGCATTTATGTTAACTGATGGGGGTCACTCAGGCCCTTCATATCAGGGGGAAATGCATGCCCAAGTAGACTATGTGGCTGATGGTATTCAGAGGCACTAAGGGACACTAAGGAAGGGACAGCTGTCTTTCACGGCTTCTGGGATGCTCTGGAAACTGCAGAGAGGCAGGAAACAGGAATTTAGAGTCTGGGGATGGTATAACCAACCGTGTGCTTTCAAATGACAAGCAGGACAGTAATGTTGGGTAAGAATATGACAAGGAGAGGTGACAGGGAGCTTGGTGATGAGTGACACGGTCAGGATAACCCTCCGAGCAGGAAGGCCTAAGGAGTGGGGTCTTGTATCACTGATTACATATTTTGGAAAGGACAAAGAAGGAAAGAGAGTTTACTGAGGCAGGGCAGTGTCTGGAGGGAGCTGGGATGGACACCACATGACTGCCAGGAATGTCACCACATCCCTAAGAATCAGACAAGGATCTGGTAGGCAGTGGGCAGAATAAAGCCGAATGGTTGCAGGACTGTTAGGAAGCTTACACTGTGAGATTCAGCAGGTGTGGTGCAGCTTCTTGCCAATCCAATCAGATGCTGTGGTGGCTCACACAACCCCAGAGCTGGACAGTGGCTTGTTTGATGGTGAATTGTCTTAGAAAAGGTTTTGGAAATTTCAGGTGACATAGGCAATGACTTGAGACTGGCTGGGGAAAGGGGCCTCGGGGGTCATGTGGGCTCTGCTACACACAGCCAGCGAACTGCAGAGCCAGAATTTACTAACGTTGCAGAATACCGATGGCACTATGAGATTACCAGAACACGTATCAGGAAGAAACATTTGTGCTAACTGCAATTCTGGCTAGAGTTATTGTATCTACTAACTACAAAAACAACACAGCAGCAATGGCTGGGTACTCACATGGTAAGCCATCAAAATAGTCCTTATCGATGTTATGCAGCAGCTCCACTCTCGGGGATGGGCTTCCTTCACTGGAAAATAATTTTTAGGATGTGTTAACTTCTTCTCAAATGAGTATGCATCATTGCGTGACTTCCTTTCCTGATGCCTATAGAAAAAAAAACCTGCCACTGTGGCTGGTGGATCTTCATGAGGTCATTTGTCTAAATTATAATAAGCAGTGAAAACTCCACATAAAAATGTCAGTATTGGACATATGATGACACTGTGGCTATATTTAAATGTGACCATTCTTTATAGAAGAGGCATAGGACTCAAGTCATCTGTAGTGATGTCATACTGACTACGTGGGAAGAAATGAACGAAAGAACATCTTCCGTAATGGTGACACCAAAAGTGGAGATGTAGTGGCCGCCTCAACATCAGCTATGTCACAATCTTTATATCTTTCTTGAAGCCAAAGGGACCGCAGACTCATTTTTAATTAATTAATTGATTAAGTAAGTAAGTAAGTAAGTAAGTCTGGGTCTCCTGTGACCCAGGTTGGCTTGGAACTTGCTATATAGCAAAGGCTGGCCTCTAGCTCCTGATCTTCCTGCAGAAGTTCTAGGGTTGTATGCTTGGGTCACACCTGGGTCCTTGTGACCACACCTGGGTCACAGATTTAATAGAAATATGAGTAAATACATGTCTTTAAAACTTTTTTGAAAGGACATAGAACCGTAGCCACAACCTATATTGAACAAAGAATAAATTGATGCCACTTAGACAGGAGAAACATTATATAACAGATTACTGAAAGAATGTTGGGCCGTGTAACCTTGAAAGCAGGGTTTTCTAAAACCGAGGAGCATAAACACTCTGGTGAGATATCTCAACCTTACAGAAACTGTGAATCAATGCTGACCACCAGAAGATAGCTGAGGATACTTGCTAATCTAGGACCCCTGCTATATACTGATAGGAGCAAAACGCTGTTACCATCACAGGACTTGTATACAGCGTGAGTAAACAATAACATTCTTGAATAACTAAGAAGACACATTTGCCAGATGACCCAGTATCTACACACAGACACACAGCTAGTTGTTTATAATAGCTGTCTTAGAGTTCAAGGACAGCAAAACTTTAAAAAGTGTGATCTGTCAATCTGCAACTTGGTATTTTTCAAGTAAGAAAATATTAAAATATAATTAATAAATTTAAAACCCAAATCAAAAGAACTTCAACTATCATTGCCATTGTTTCCTAAATAATGTTCATATCTCTCTCTCTCTCTCTCTCTCTCTCTCTCTCTAACACACACACACACACACACACACACTCACCCAGCAGGAAGGATACAACCCAGATATATATATATATATTTAATGAGAGTATTTTATAAGAGTCCACTGTTTACTCCCATAACATACCCCCACTGGACAGTAGAAGGCAAATAACTCAGAGCCATCCCTAGCTAGGTTTTAGGGACAGTACTCATGTAGGATGCTCCCAGTCCTCAGTTCCTAGGGCCAACAATGCAGATGGGTTGGTGTTGACAGCAAGGCTTATCTCCTAGGACCCGACTCTTCCTGTTTTCTCCCCTAAACACTTAACTGTCCGCCTATACCTTCTGGAGACCAACAGCTAGTCCCAGCTGGCTTTGGTCCCAGAGGTTCTGAATCCAAGAAAGGGAAGATGTGCAAAGAAAATGTGAACGGGGGCCTGGAGAGAAGGCCGAACAACTATGAGTATGCACTGCTCTTCCAGAGGACCTGGGTTCAATTCCCAGCAACTGTGTCAGGTCTCTAACGCTAGCTCCAAGGCAGAGCCTCTGTGGGCACCTACATTCATGTGCACATCCTTTGACAATCAAAATAATAATAATTAACAATAATAATACATCTTTGAAAACATGAACAGAATGATGGTGGTAGTGGTGTCTTGGGCATAAAATCAAGTGAACTGAGTGAAACCCCTGAATGACAATAGCAAGAAAGTCAGGAGGGGCATCAGAATGAAAGCAATATGTCTGTATTGGTTTTGGAAGAGGACCATAGGTTTAATTTAGATATACTAAGTAAAATTTATGTGTTACGTTTTTAGGGAAAAAATAAATGTGTCTTTTGGTTATAGAAAATGTTAACAGTTCATTCAATTCAAAAGAAGGCAGGAATGAGGAGAGAACCCCCCTAAACTTCAGGCTCTCCATTCCTATGTGACCATTGATCCATAAAATCAGAGCTGCCCTGACTATTCCAAAATATTAGGCACAAATAAATAAAGGATACTTTTCTAATCATTCTGGAGTAAATAAATCTTATCAACATAATAAGATGATGTGACTTTCTGAATCTTGGAGTTTATGAACAACCTTTGTTGACTATTCCTTGGGAAAATTCTTCACAGGCTGAATTCTCATGATGCCAATAGGATCCCCAAATCCCCAACTGTCACAGTGTGTTATGATTCTACTTTTAAAATATGCTAATCAAGATATTTTTGTGAGGATGTGGTTAAAAGACATGCCAAGAAAATACAATATGTGACAAGTGCTTAAGACAATGCCAAACATACTTAGGGACTCCAGATTAATTTAAAAAACGACATTTATGAGAATTGAATAAAATATAAATCTTGAGTTGCTTCATCTTAAAACCATGTAAAATCTCAAGATATATAATATGTCATATATGTCTCACCATGTAATAATTCAAATGGGCTAACCCTTTGGAAAGGGATAGATTTTAAAGACCTACAGATGATTATTTTAAAATGTTCAGAAACATTTCAACAATAGTTTAGAAAAGTATGACCTGGCATCCCATGGCTTCTTAACAAGAAGGTTGTTTGTGCACGTCAGGCTCCGATACCAGCTAAATGGCGACTGCTTTGCCAGTAAACAAGAACATGCTCTTCCATGGCCAGGAAGTGAGGCTGCCATAGCAGAACGGTCCCAGAGATACATGGGGAGGTGAAGTTTTAAAAGATGCACATGGGGGATGGGGTAGGATGTAGCCTAAGGATACAGCAGTTGCCAGGGCCCTTGGCTCTGTCCCCAGCACGCACAAAAGCAATGTTGCCATGCACAGGGAGGGAAGATGGTAACTGCAGAAATCTGGAAAAATATACACCAAACCATTAACTGAGATGAGGAATAAGTACAGTGAAACTATAGAGGACTTTCACTTTCTATTGTGCTTTTAAACAGTTAGCAAATGCAAGCACAATCAAGAGTAAGTATATGAAGCACTTGAGAGGCTGGGGAAGAGAAATGTGAATTTGCAGTCAACCTGAGTTATAGAACAGCTCCCCCTATCAACAGTAGTGGCAGCAACAACAACCACAATACATGTATTGTCTGTGGAAGTGTCCAGGATGGCAGAAATACGACACTTTAAGCAGTAACAAGGTGAAAACTCAGTATTCTAAGAGGTTAAAGATGAGGTAACTATCCACCTCAACAAATACAGTGTACGGCTAGTGTTAGACTGCATTTCTTAGTATTTGGAATTTAGTTGTATTCTACCTGTTTATAATCTAGCAAGTGTGCTTTCCCTCTCAGGAGTCTTGAGGTCTCCTTGCAGGTCTCCGAACAAGATTGCCTTTATCTGTAGTTGGAAATAGCAATGGCTTGAGGGCTACACAGTCTCAAGTGCCATTGCTGAGTTCACTTCTTTTGTCTTCAGTGAAGGGTTCAGGGTCTCCGTGTTTAGGATCGGGAGGCATTAAGAGGAACAAGATAGGAAGAAGGGAATTCCAAGGGAGGAGGAGAGAAACGGGGGAGAGGAAAGGTGGTGGGAGGGGCCGTGTAGTCTCCATCCATAGTTACAGAGTAGATTATCAGCACGGATGCATTAAAAGGGCTCTCGCTTTAAACATCATCATTAAAGGAAGGCACAGTTGGGTGTGGTAGAATATGTGCCTATGATCCTAGTAGCTCAAGAGGCTGAGGCCGAAAGACCATGAGTTTAAGGCTAGCCTGAGCTATATAACAAGACCTCAGTTCACAAAAGTAAAACCCAATCTAAAATCCATACAATTGATTTCAGTAGAGACTAGAGGCCAAGCACACGTGTGTTTCTAGAACATGGGCATGGATCAGTGGATGGGGGCCTGGGATGGGAGGGTGGTGAACTGAGAAATCTCAAAGACTTCTGCAAGCCTTGTAAATTTGCCTGGGAAATAATGGAGAGTGAATATTTGCAATAGAAAATAACCTATGACCCAAGACCATATTCTGAGTCGCAGATATAAGACAGTATAAACTGGGCCATAACTTCTGCATTCCATTTATAAAATACAGTCAGATAGCTGTTGACTTTCTAAGACATGTAATGTTCTCTCTTGTATGAGAGAGCACCTCTCATTTTGGAGGAAGACATAAGTGCTAACATAGCCTACTCGTTACCAACTACATAGTTAAAAAGATGAGATGTGATCTGCTACCTATGAATTTTCCTTATTCGGAGGCAATCGAACAGGTAGTGAAAGTTTAGCTGCTTAAGTAATATTGTCTACAACAGGCTATGAATTCCATTTGGGAAATTCCATTTTTCATTCATGGCTGCTGATGTTTGTGGGATTTATTTTTTAAAAAATCATATACCTGATCTTCTGTATGATCTTCTAAGCAATGGTTGCTTTTATTACAGT
>JADRCH010000005.1:11445624-11482346 GCA_019843965.1 Rhynchomys soricoides | reverse complement strand
CTGATCTTCTGTATGATCTTCTAAGCAATGGTTGCTTTTATTACAGTGGAGCTCAGGGAACATAACTGTGCTGTGTCACCCCCTGCTGGGCCGGTCACAGCAGGAAGTAGACAAAGAGCCTTGGAAAGAGAAAGGACAGAACCACTTTGTTTACCTCTAACCACTGAGGACTGCCCCTTAACTGCACTGGGAATGTTTTCTCCATGCCCTGAACAAGCAGACTAGGGCTAATTTAGGCTCTTAGTTGTTCGGCAAGGCTTGATTGAATACTAGAACTAGCACTGATACAGACTTTAAAATACTTGACATAGGGGATGCTCAGCAGTTAAGAGTGCTTGCTAATCTTGCAGAGGACCCTAGTTTGGTTTCTAGCACCCACATTGGGTAGCTCTCAACCACCTGTAACTCCAGCACCATGGTATTGAATGCCCTTACATATATACGTGAATACATCATCATCATCATCATCATCATCATAATAAATCAAATTTATAAATGTTTAAAATACTTGACATGTATTAATCTCATTTAATTCTCAACACCACAGACCCAACCTTGGCTAGGGTATTGGTTAGGTTACTGTGGTGGTTTGAATAGGTATGGCCCCCAAAGACTCATGTGTTTGAATGCTTGGCCCATGGAGAGTGGCACTATTAGGAGGTGTGGCCTTGTTGAAGGAACTGTGTCGGGGCAGGTTTTGAGGTATCCTAGGTTCAAACTATGCCCAGTGTGGAATATTGCTGCATGTGGATCATGACCTGGAACTCTCAGCTCCTTCTCTTACACCATGTCTGCCTGCATACCACCATGCTTCCCATCATGCTGATAATGGACTAAACCACTGAACTATAAGCCAGCCCCAATTAAAAGTTTTCCTTCATAAGAGTTGCCATGTTACTTAATTAAGACAGTTACTATCATGACTCTGTTTGAGCAGATGTTGGAACTGGGTTTGAAACTCAGGCTGACGGACTTCCTAATCTCCACTCCTGATCTGTACGCTACACTGTCTCCACAGTGGAGTGTTTACCTATAGTCCCAGGATCTTTTGAATGTATTATGCCATGCATTTAGCTTATTTTTATGATTCATAAGCAAATTCCTTTATGCAGGCTAGCTTTACGTCAACTTGACAGAAGCTAGAGTCATTTGGGATAGGGGAACCTCAATTGAAAAAAATACCAGTTTGTCTGTAGAAAGCCTGAGAGGCATTGCCTTAATTAATGATTGATGTGGGCCCAGCTCACTGTGAGTGGTGCCACCCAAAGGCTGTTGGTTCTGGGTGTTCTAAGAAAGTGGCTGAGCAAGCCATGAAGAGCAAGCCACATCCCTCCATGGCCTCTGTATCAGAGTTCCTGCCTCTAGCTTCCTGCCCTAAACTCCTTCAATAATGGACTATGAAGTGGACTCTAAAGATGAAACAAACCCTTCCCAACTTGCTTCTTTCTGGTTATGATGTTTTATCGCAGCATCAGAAACCTTAACCTCTAACTGCAAATTAACAAACACGTCAATAATTTTCTTCATTTTTTTTTCTCATACAACTGACAAAATAAAATGCTGCTGTCATTGGCGACTTTTCAATATTTCATTTAAACTCACCTTAAAGTTCACATTTTCTATATTAGTTTTATTTGACATAAGGATGAAGAGACACTGCCCAGTGGCTACCTGTCTCAATACATTATAGGACTCTACGGTTTCAGACCTGGAGGTCCATCAGTATCCACTTACAAAGTTCCCAGCTTTTGACAGCCATTGTGCCCCATGTTGAAGGGTAAGGAAGCAAAGCCTTCCCACATATAAATGAGATGTGATTACATTACTCCTCCTTTTATTGCTAGATGCTTACCATCTGTCACGAAAGACACATCCTAGAAAAGGAAATAGCAATGGCAAGAATTTCTGAGGAGAAATTTTGAAGGAAACAAACAAACCCAAACCAGTTGCTGCGAAAAACATGAAGAGTCCTGCAGTTCCCATGCATGTGTGAACATGGACACCTTCCTTACCAGCTCCACTTCCGGCTGCTGAGCTCCTCCCTCATCCCCTGTGCTGCACTCTCACACGCTCCTCCTAGACTCTCATGTAAGAGCTAGCAAGATGGAACCACTGTGCTCACACAGTATTTTAAGTAACTGGATTTTTGCAGAGTTATGGATTGAACCCTGAGCCCTCTTCCTGCATGCTAGGCAACTGCTGTACCACTGAGCTTCATTGCCAGACTGGGTCACATCTTGCACACGATGAAATTAATGCCTGGAGATTTTAGTCAGCACACGAATAATTAACACAGGAGATGAGATCTGAACCAGAGCTGACCACAAAGAACACATTTGAAACCATTACTCTGGGGAAATCGCTAACAGGACTTATTTTATTCACTGCATGTGGGTGGGTGGGTGAGTATTGGCTCTATACGAGACCCATGTTCCTTGAAAATCCCTGTAACATGCAAACATTACCATGAGAAAAGAGGTTAGGCATGGGGATTATAAAATTTAGACAAAATCTGGCAAGAAAATATAAGTTGAATTTATTTGCTGGAGGATGGGGAGATATTTTTGCATTACTATTTATTTTTATTAAAGAGCTTATTAAGTTTTTAAAGTAGAATACTCAAGAAAAAAAGTAATTCTCAAAACATCATTCTCTTAATACAATCTTTTCATATTAATTACTAAAGTGTAATGGGCCAGACTCTTGGGTTGGTAGCAGGACAAGCCACAGGGGATGAGGAGCCTTTCCTCCAATTTCCATTTTAATAGTCATGAAGCATTTTCAGAAGATGCAAGCTGGCAGTGGTGTTGGCAGGCAGGCTGCCAGAGTCCCGAGGGACAGTAGTACCCTAAGGCTGATGAGACTAACAGCATAGTTTCTGGTTCTACAATAAGGATTGAAACCTGATCCAAAGTTTTTAAAAAGGCATCCACTTCGTCTACCTCCAACCTCACCAAGCAGGAGCCACATGAGACAAAAATGGGCAGTGATCGCCCACAGATTGTTCTCAGAGATGGCAGCTCTGTGTCTATCCTCAGCGGCTCCCTTGTTTAGATCCACACAGACAGCAAATGGCAAAAGAACAAGGAAGAGAAGGCATGCTGTGTAGCTTCCTAGAATGTGATACAGGCTACACTATGGGGAAAGACTCTTAAAGTACAGCATGCCACAAGCACAGATTGGGGAAGCTTACCAGACACGGTAATATAAAAGGGAATCAAATAGCCAATCAACACTATTGATGTTCTGTATCTCTGCCTCACCACTGGGATGCCAAAATGAAGGCGTGTTAAGCCTTGTTTCTTCCTTGCCATGCAGGCCTCCAACACTGCTCAAGGGAGGCAAAATGCAGTCTAAGATAGGGTTCTCAGCCTGTGTTTCTCAGGGTGAGAAATGGCAGGGGCTAGGACAGAGGTTGGGATGAGGTTCTCAAAATCCTGTGTGCTTAGGCACTGCTGGGACAGGGGCCTTGGATGGGAGACTTAGGCGTGGCTCTATATGATGAATGTCCCCCTCAACCTTGGTCCTTGATGAAGGAGACAGTCCTTGCTTTATCTAAACTGTTTAGTCATGGTGGATGAGGATGCATACATCTTACTCTGGGTGAACCAGAGATTAAACACCCTTTGCAGAAAAGGATGCTCAGGAAGGGACACTCTTTGGCTAAACATTCAGGGCCTATCTTACTACTTCATTAGTATGGTAAACTCTAGGTTTTCGTGCTCCATGACCGGCTGTCATGGTCCTCTTAGTGGGGTGTTGTGAGCATGTACTGCAGGATAGGAACCTGGTTGGGAGCTAGTTCGAACTCTGGCTGTTCTCAATTTTTAAGATTTACAGGGGTTCTGAACTTGCCCTACCAGTTCTTCTGTCTGGTGGCACAGTCCACTGCCCCACACACTACTCCTGCACCTAAGGCCCTAGGATGACAGTGGAAGAGAGGGTGGAAAGATGGTAAAAGCCAGAAGAACAGGGAGTTTTCTGTGAGACTAAGTCTCCTAGGAACGTCAGAAGCTGCAAACATAAAGTCTTACCAACATGGCTGCCTAAATATGAGCTGAACAAGAACACCAGTAGACATGCTAACTTGGACATGGAAACATCTCACGAGGCCTGCATCCTACAACAACAACAAAACAAAGCAAAAATAAACTAAGCAAACTATAAGCAACCTTCTCTCTCCAGCAACAGGCAAAGAGACACCTTGTTGTTGTTGGTGGTGTTCTTATATTAGTCAGGGGCAGAGCAGATGGCAGTCCTTTGTTCATTCTAGCTTGATGCCTGGCTTGATGGCCAAAGCTGTCTTATGCCTGGGACTCATAAAAATCAAATCAAATCAAATCCAGGCAGTGCAGCCTGGGAGGAGGAAGACAGACAGAGACCTGCATTCTGCCATGTCACCCAATGCTAACAGGGGAAGACATCCCCAAACTTGCCGGATGTCACATTACATGGCTAGGCTGGGCCATAGACACACAGAGCCCCATATGCCACCACACCCCAAAGCATGGGGGAAGAAGACTGACAGAGACCTGGGGATAACCATGCCATCTACAGGCATGCCCTCTGGTGCACAGCACAGGCAGGGCCATAGACACCCACTTGCTGTCACACCACGCAGCATGGATGGAGGATGTCACCCAGTGGCCCGCCAGCTGCATGGTTGGCCTACAGTGGAAGCCACTATAATGTAGGAGTCTGTGGTGGTCAGACGGGAGAGAAAGAGAAGAAGAGCAGCTTGGGCATTATGAAGAAAGATGGAACTGGAGACTCCAGGCTAGAGAGGAGTAGCCTATTGTGAGTGGCCAGCCCTGCAACTGTGTCATGGTGAGGTCTCAGCCCGAGCTGCCACTGAGAGCCATGTCTGGGTCCATGGCAGGGTCAATGTTGACGTCCATGGCTCATGCTACCACTAGAGAACACTAGGATGTCCCTGGTTGGGGCAGTCACCAGAAACTACATGGATGGTCAGGGTCTCTGCAGAACTGGTCCCATCTCTCACTGGCTATGGCACCTTGAACCTGAAGAGACAGGCCTGGGTCCACCCAGGGGTGGAGATGAGCCAGGAAGATGAGAGAGTATAGGAAAGGAAGGATTCCAGATGAAAAAAGAAAGTCACGCTTCAAGGGACAAAATGCTAACAGAGACCTAACAGACTGTGGGTCTGAGAGTCTGGGAATTGAGTAGTTAGAGTAAAAAGTGGCTGGAGAGTGTAGGACAAGATCTCAGTGATGGACCAAGCCACTGAGGGGGAAGAGAGAACAGGTATCTTTTGGAAGATGACTAGCAAAGGTAGGAAGTGGCTGGAGAACAGGTTCTGCTCTGTGCCAGCTCGTCAGCAGTTCAGGGGAGAGCAAACCCCGGCAAGGTGGCAACATCATTACAGAAACCATCTGGCTCTGCCACAGCAATGCAATTTAATTTTCTTTTTCTCCTTGAGTTTTCACGTGGGCTCCCTCTCTGCAACTGAGGCTGTCCTAACATTGTAACCTAGTTTGCCTTCAACGTGGCAGTGATCTCCTGTCACAGTGCTGAGATTACAGGCGTGAGCCACCACACTTCACTCTGAGGTTTCTCTTGAAATTAAACTACCCAAATCCCACCCCAGGAGATGGCCTGCTACTACAGGTCTAGGGAAAAAGCAAACACACATAAACAAGAACAAGGCATCAGATAAGAATCTGCCATGAGTCATGAGTTTCCAGGGAAATTTAAAAAGATACAGCAAACAAGAATTCAAAACTTTTGGCAAATGAAAACTACTTTCCTATTATGGAAAGAAAGTCACAAGCAGAGGAAAACTGCCGCATGATACTTCAGCATCATGATAACGAACTCAGTAACTGTCAATATCTAAAAGCTGTAGTATCACTTCCCAACCTTCTGAGTAGAACTAAGCACAAAAACACCCGGAATTGGACATTCAAAATCCCTAAGTACTGACCTTAGGTACTGACCTAAGGGAAGGAAACGGAATGAAGAAATAAATAAGCAAGACCAGCATGGTGGTGTAGTCCTATAATCCAGTGCTGAAGTAGCACTACTGCAGCCTGTTTGAGCTCAGCATCAACTACACAGTGGGTCCCAGGTCAGCGCGACCACGGTGTATGCACTATCTAAAGAAAAAAGAAGGTGCTGGAGAGATGGCTTAGCAGTTAAGAGCACTGACTGCTCTTCCAGAGGTCCCGAGTTCAATTCCCAGCAACCACATGGTGGTTCACAACCACCTGTAATGGGATCTGATGCACTCTTCTGGTGTGTGTGAAGACAGCAACAGTGTACTCACATGCATTAAATAAATAAATAATCCTTTAAAAATATATCTGTAACTTTTTAAAAAAGAAAAAATGGAAGAAAGAAGACAGAAAGAGCAGCAGCAGAAAGAAAAATCTCTCAGAAACTAGGGTTATGACGTAATCAAAAGTATGTGAAGGCAGAGAGAGAACAGAAATAAAATGAGAAGGTAAGTTTTAAAAAGGTCAGGGAAAAACTGCCAGAAGATCCATGTACTTACAGCTGGAGCCTCTGAAGAAGATGATGAAACAGTGGAAGACAGTGTCTAAATCCAACTGTAAATATCTTGAACAAAAGGTCTGGGTGTATAATTCAAAGAACCAACTTTGTATCTGACCCAGAATGGGTCACCTGTGAGACATAACTAGACAAGTCTTTGTCACAACAGTGACAAGAACAATCTCCTGGACCTCCATACAAAAGACTTGTCACTTGCCAAGGAAATTAAATTGGGTGGGAATTAGACTGATCCATAACAACATATAAAACAAGCAACGACACGGGTAACAGTTTTAGAATCCAAGGAAAGACAGTATGAGACAAAGGTTTTTTGTTTTTTGTTGTTGTTGTTGTTGTTTTTAATCATTTGAGATATTCTTAATTATTGAGGTTATAGAAAATGTTTTTTGATAGGCATGTAAGAATCTAAAGAATCCTGAGAAATTTATCCAAGGAAAATTCTTTCAATGAAGAGACGATTGTGGTGAAGCTTCAGAAATGGTTGTGTTGTATTAAGTGTAATACTGAAGGCCTAATTGTGGATAGAACACAGTATTCCATATTACATGCTCTGACAAAGTAGAAATAATATAACAATAAAGCTAGATGATCTAGGAAGTAGAAAGGGAAGGCTGAACAAGCCAGTTGAGTCCCTTATGGATAAGAGAATTACCGAACAACAAAAGTATACTTGATAAGAAATTGAAGAAAATACAAATTGTTCTAAATATTAAAATTGCTAATAAATATGAGGTAAAAGTAGAACATTAAACAAAATGACAAAGCTGAGATTTAAAATGACAATAATTATATAAGATACATATAAATAAAACCTACCCAATAGAGTAAAACATGTTCAGATTTGATCATAAAGCAAAACAAGAACTGTAATTAATTGCTATAGACACACTATCTTCTCAAAGTCATGTGGCGTGGTCTGGGGGCCAAATCTTGAGTTCGAAGGGCTGAAATGCCAAAAGTACCTCCTTTGACTATGGGAAGGAAAAACTAGAACTCATGAATGGAAAGTAAGGTGGGGTGTAATGGAGTCAAAGGCACAATCAATCTCTTATCAGTTATTTCTGTTTTTAGCTAAGACAGAGAAATGGGCAAATGGGATTCATTTACCACGACTCCCAAACAACTCAAAAGCAAACAGACAAAAACCAAATAGAATGTATAAAGCAAAACACTAGACAGCTGTGAAAGGGCACTGATGCCTAATGGGTGGGGCAAGCTAAGCCGTGTGACTGCCCCAGCTTGAGGGAGTTTCTAAGTGCTAGCAGAAGAAAGACAGCCAAGGGGACCCGAGAGACTCCCTGAGTTAAAGACACAGAGCTGAAAACCCAAGGGGTCCAAGGAAGAGAGCTCTAGAGAAGAGAAAGCTATACAGGTAGAATCTGGGCACTTTGCAGAGGATCCCTTAGAGTATTACTAACTACTGCTTAGCACCAGGGAGAAACCCATCTGAAAGGTTGAAAGGTGCTCAGCTCATGGTGTCCCAGACTGGAAGTACTCAGAGCTCACCCAGCAATGGGCACAGATTGACTCAGTGCTAGGGAATAACAGGCCCCAGAGTAAGTACTGTCCCAGGCCTGCTTAATTAAGTCACAAAAGCATTGCTTAGCATCAGCTGCCAATCACTAGGAAAAGCAGCTTCTCTGATAGGGCTGAGAGCTGCACTGATCTATGGATACAAAGATGAGTACTTAGAAGTCAGGTTGATACTCTGACCATGTAGCAAAATAACAGTAGTAGAGCCTCACACGGGGCTTGTGATCTTACCAGTCATGGGTTCTTGGCTATGCTTACAGTACTAGGTATAAGTTCTGTCCTATGGATTTAGGCCTGAATCCCAATCAGAAAGCAGTTGGTTACCTCCACAACATTCATGCCACTGTTTGAGCCTATCTCAAATGTCTATATTCTGCCCTTCCCATCAAGGCTTAGGTAACACTGCAGACGAGACAGCAGAAAAACTGGAAAAACAGATTGGGAAAGCCTGCTACAAAACTGTTTTCTGGACATAAATAGTGTTGCTTTTATGAACTCATGGCAGGTGTGGCTACCTGCCTAAGACATGGACAAAATCAAGCCAGTCAAAACTCCAGCATGGGTCAGGGAGGAACTCACAAGAACCCATCTCTAGCTGGGGAGTTCTTGACAGCTAATGAGTGCTAGGGGAGGAAGAGTCAGTTTTCATCGGCCCTTGGTAGGCTGACCATGCTCCAATGGATGGCCGTACACCCCTGAGCATATAGACAGAACTAACTGTACTCAGTGGATTATACAACAGGAGGAAGGACATGGCACATTGAGAGATAGGATGTGGTGGTGGAGAGTTGGAAGTTTGGGGGACTGAGGGCTACACATGATCAAAATACTTCATACACGTATGAAATTCTCAAAGAGTAAATTTTAAAATGTATTTTTCAGAAAAGCATCACTCAAATAAATGTACTAATGACTGCATCTCCAACCAAAGCAAGAAGATTCATAAGAATACAGAAAGGTTGGTAGTTATCAAGGTAAATTTGTGATGCTTGGCATTGAATCAAAGATCGACTGGCATGGGAAGAAGACTCATAAAAAGGATGTCAAACTAGTCACAACTACCTGAAAGAGACATGCATGCTGGAATTGCTCGCTAATTCCCAGTTGCTCCACTACAGTGATGGCATTGTATGTGTTCAAGGAGTTAACATGTTAAAAGACCAGAGTTTAACTTTCAGAAGGAAAAGCACCGAAGTGTGAGATGAAAGACACACCAGCTGTACTTAACTGGTAACTGGACTTTGAGAGAAGAAGATAAACTTGAAGGTTGTAATAATTAGTCTTGGCTGTGAACTTGATTGGATTTAAAAAATGTCTAGAAGATTAGGAACACCCACTTCTCAGTGTTTTCAGGAAAGATTAAATCATGAGGGTTCTGACCTAAACAAATGGCTTAATCCACTGACAGATTCAAAATTTGATGAGACCACTGGGAAGTGATGCATGCCTGGAAGGTGGGGCCTCAGATGAAGACATGAGTCTCTGAGTGTGTTCAAAAGCTGTGTCTTGGTCTTGGCCTCTTCTAGCTACTGGCTACTATGAAGTGAACAGCTGCCTTTCACACACCCTGGCCATCATGGCTATCATGGTATTCAGTCTCCTCTGCTTAACATGGCAGGTTCAAGTGATGAGTGCTCTTGGAAGGAAGAGAAACTACCCTTTTGAAAACAATATCACTGTCCTACTTAGTTTTAATTGTCAACCTGACACAGCCTAGAGTCATCTGAGAGGAAAACGTCCATCGAAGAATTGGCCTCCTGGCATATCTGGGGTATTGTCTCGATGACTAATTGAGGCAGAAGGGCCAGGCCCACTGTGGGTAGCACCATCCCTAGGAAGATGGTGCTCGGTTGTATAAGAAAGCTTGCAAAGCATGATCCAGAGAACACCTAGTAAGCAACAAGCATGGTTTCAGCTTCACATTCCTGCCCTGAATTCCCTCAGTGATGGATTGTGATCAGGGAATATAAATCAAATAAATCCTTTCCACCCCAAGGTTCTTTTGGTCACAGTGTTATATCACAGCAATAGAAAACAATCTAGCACAACCCTAGGACTCTGATATTTCTCTTAGCAGTTTAACATTTTGAAGCAAGATTAAGAATAATTGATGTCTACACACTGACAGGGACCTCTGCTGCACTGGCCATCCCTGACTTCCATCCATTACTGTCATGCCCATTTCATGGCCTCTGCTGAATGCTGAAAAAAACTGACATCGTCTTAAAAGATGGTTTTTCCATTTCTGGAAAAAATCTCCCATCCTCTGGGCATAGATCAAGTGTCTCTGACACTTGGCTGGCTGCTTGTTTTTTGCTGCGTTGGGAATGCGGCTCCAACACCAGTGTGACTGGCCACTTTCACGGTACCTGCTGCCAGGTGCAAGATGCCCTGCCACTGATGTGGAAAAACTTGCATGGAGCCAGGGAAGAAGCAGTTTTTTTTTTTTTTTTCCGGAATGATAAGATTGAAAGTCATTCTTCACTTATGAAATAGGAATTTGCTTTGCTGGATTTTCAACAGAGCGAGCCTGGAAATGTGTCTACAGATTAAACTGTAGACACGAATCTGACATAAAAAAAAAATAATAAATAAAAAATAAAAACGTAAATAAAAAAGGAAGCCCACTTATGATACACTATACTTGGCCATATTTTTTTTTGTAACAGTCCTGAAGAAACAAGAGCTCCAACTCCCTAAGAAGTTGACCACCAAGAGAACATTCTAACGCTAAAGAAGGGAGCAACTTGGAGTTAACAGTGACCACATATTGTGCCAATTTCTCTGCACACAGAAACCAGACTCTTAAAGGTCACTCCTGATTGAGATAATTTTAGTGAAATATGAGTTTACAACCCAAAATCTGATGATACAGATGAACATTAATGATGTGGACTGTGCCAAAAATAATAGCCCATGGGTCAGGAACAAAGTAATTTTCTCAGAATGACCAAAACGTACCACAGAACAAGTGTACATTTTTGGTATGAAACAAAACAAACAAACAAAAACTGGCTGGGCTCCCAGCATGCCACAGTGTGACCACATCAAAGCCAAGCAGCTTTACCTTGTTCACATTTTCTTTACTTATTTTGTATGCATGTGTGGTGTTCGTGAGTGTGTGTTAAGCATGTGTGTGTGTGTGTGTGTATTTGAATGTGTGTGAATGCACACATGTGCCCATGTGTGTGGAAGCCAAAGTTAACATCCCCTGGATGGTGTGAAGAGACACCATGACCAAAGCAACTCTTATAAAGGAAAACATTTAATTGGGGCTGGCTTACAGATTCAGAGGTTCAGTCCATTATCATCATAGCAAGAAGCATGGCAGTGTCCATACAGACATGGTGCTGGAGGAGCTGAAAATTCTACATCTTGTTCTGAAGGCAAACAGGAGAAGATCTGCATCCTCAGGAAGCTAGGAGGAAGCTCTCTCAAAGCCCACCCCTATAGTGACACACTTCCTCCAACAAGGCCACACCTCCTTATAGTGCCATTTCCTGGCTCAAGCATATTCAAACCACCACACCAGCTTAGACACTGAATCAGGGTCTCTCACTGAATCCTGAGCCAGCTGACTCAGCTAGTCTCCCTAGCCAGTTTGCTCCAGAGATGCCCTATTATCACCTCCCATGTGCTAGAATTATAGGCAGACCACTGTGCACCCTAGCACATGCCCATGAGGGTCTGAACTCAGTTCATTCTGCCCATTGAATCCTCTCTCTCTCTCTCTCTCTCTCTCTCTCTCTCTCTCTCTCTCTGAGACAAGAGCTTACTCTGTGGCCCAGGCTAGCCTGAAATTTGCCATCTAGCTGCTTCAGGATCCTGTGTATTGTGCACCCAGTTTTTCTTCCTTCTTTGTCAACCTTCAGTGACTGTCACATTTAAAGTTTCTGGTAGACATTAGCTGAAGTCAGTGTTGCTGTGCTTGGATATTTTTACTTTTTTGAAGATTTATTTTTCTACTTTATGTATATGAGTACAGTGTTGCTCTCTTCAGACACACCAGAGAGGGCATCAGATCCCATTACAGATGGTTATGAGCTACCATGTGGTTGCTGGGAATTGAACTCAGGACCTCTGGAAGAACAATCAGTCCTCTTAACTGCTGAGCCATCTCTCCAGCCCTGTGCTTGGAGGTTTTTATTTCTTTTTCATTGTGAAGTGTTTTTTTTTTTTTGCACTAGAGAAGCAAGGCACTAGAGAGGCATAGGCTTGTCCAGATTTTTTTTTCACATTTTCTTATGTGTACTAGCATAAGATAATTTATGTGGACATTCTTACATGCTTGTGTCTCTCAGTGAGATTAGCTTCTCTTTCTTTTTTTTGTTCAGAAGGCTAGATTTTCTTCTGAGTGTTGTGGTTTGGCTTTCTTCCATATAATTCCTGAGTTGCAAGGTGGTGGCTCAGCAGTTAAGAGCACTTGAAGTTCTTGCCGAGGACCTGGGTTCAGTTCTCAGCACCCAGATGGTGGTTCACAACTATCCATCCAAACTCCAGTTCCAGGGCATCTGATGCCCTCTTCTACCAGCCATGTGAAGCAGGCATGTATATTCATGTGGGCAAAATTCATACACATAAATAAATTTTTTAGAAATACATATCCTAAATGTTGGCAAAGATTTTATGTAGGGTTAGTTTATTTCAGTGTTATTGATTAAAACATCAGGCTGGGGCTGGAAAAATAGCTCAGTGGTTAAGAGCATTTTCTGCCTTGGCAGGGTACCTGGGTTTGATTCTCAGCATCGACGTGGTACCTCACAGTTTTAACTCTAGTTTCAGGAGATCAGAGCCCTGCTTTGGTTTCTATGGATACTGCACATGTGGAATTTATACACATCCACGAAATGAAAATAAATGATAAATCCTTTTTGAAAGTTAAGGCAATGGTTTAGTATAGCAAAGAGTCTTCATCAAATAGTATTCGCTAGTAGAAGGATGGCATAATAAAAAGTCAGTTTTATATATAGCAATTGATAATAAAAATGATTATTTTTCTTTAACACAATTAATTTTATGTCTGTTAACAGAAAAATGCAGAAAAACAGTGAAAAATATATTTGTGTGTGTGTGTGTGTGTGTGTGTGTGTGTGTGCGCACGCAAGTTACTGAGGATTGAACCTGGGGCCTATGCATACTAAACAATCACTTTACCACTGAGCTACATCACTACCCCTGAAATGAATCTTTTAAAGGACAAATGTTTAGGTTTAAAAAGGAAATTTCAATATTTCTAGGCTCTTCAGTTCACTTGCAAGTTTTTTCAAATTGTCACAAATTGGCAATGGCAATAAAATGTGTTCTCTTGTGGTTCTTTGGTATATTTTTAAGGCATTTAATACATAAAGCACAAAATGTGTTATTTGATTGCTAAGTCATTGGGAAGACTTCTGGTCAGCAGCAAGCTATTTGTAAAGTTGTGGTGGAGCAGATGCTTATCTGTGGAGAAGAGACCCAGAGCACCTGGGCAGCCTAGAGCCAGTACCACCATAGCAATGACTAGTACAGGCAAGTGGCAGTCACCTCATCACAACCAAGAGCAGTGACACAGACAGGATTGTCTGTCACCCCCACCTTCAGCACAGTAGTCATCAAGCTGTGCACCAGACAGGGGTGAGGAGCCTCATGTGGGTGTGTGCATTTGATGTTGGGGCAGTTTAGCACAAAGGTTTGGGGAGCAGTAAAATGATTCAGTATAAGAAATGACTGTTATCAGAAACAGAAGAGTTACTGAGGAAGATGGGTTATCCTTCAGCCGGACATAAAGACCAACCAAGTGAGAAGGCTAGGCTGATTCCATGACAGGCTTCACATTGGCAGTTAAGGAAACTAGGCCTAAATCTGTTTCCAAGAACTGGGCAATCCCAGGTGAGTCCAGGCCTCAGAAGCTGCCCTGCCACCTGGCCTGAGGCAAGGACAATGGGTCAGCAGCAGTTTCCAGACTTCCTCAACTACTTCCTCAGCAACAGGTTCCAGACCTCCCCAGCTAGTTTCCAGTTGCCACACCTTGGTAATGGAATGTCCATTATGGAATAGAGATGGACCCAACAGATTGACATAAAAGTCACCTACCCCGGAATTCCCTAATATGCTTTAAATCAGGCCTGCAAGCTCACTTGATGGTCTCTCTATTCTGGTAATGGGGAGACCCCAGCATGTTGGACTTTGGCAGAATAAAATGCTCTTTGTGTTTACATGCTATTTGAGTCTGGGGTGCCATTTTTCAGCTAACTGTGGATGCTTACACAAGGAAATAGTGCAGAGCAGGAGATGGAAGGGTGTGCAGGGTGAGTGGAGGGTGAGAAGGGAGTGGGGGTGGCAGAGAGAGGCAAGGGTAGAGGTTATGGAAGGTAACAGATGATAGCTGCTTCATGTTATCCATGTCCATGGTCCTCCATACCACTAGCATTACCATGAGTGAGCAAAGACTAGGAAAGAAATGGGGTGGGGCTTACAGAGCATTCTCTAAGTCTAGGACTAGCAATGCTGGCCCTAACTCAGGTGAAGGACTCCACTTACTACATACAGAGACCTAAAGTGCCAACCTCCCTGTGCAGGCTGAAGTGTTGGAAGATTACAGACAGCCAGGTAAGCCAGTGCCACAGGATATGCTGTGATGACTGGGGATTACAGCCACAATACTGCAGAGCTTCCCTCTCCAGACAGCCTAGAGAGATCAAGAAAAACCAGGGTGATGAACCCTGAGGTCAGTAACACAGCTCCCTGCAGCTTCAATCCCTGGTGCAAATGTGACAGACAGCTGCTCCACCAGCTGTGGGCTTGTCCACTTCCAAGGATGAACAGAGCTGGACAGAGAAGAGACAATCTATCATCTCTACCATCATCTACCGAGAAGACGACAATGGATAACCCTGCAATGAGGAATGAGCAGGCTTGCTTCCTGCCTGTTGGCAGATAGCCCGGATTGCCTGTTTTGTGTATGCCCTGTGGAGGTTTTCTCCATTATTGCTGTTTTCATATAAAGATGTTTCTTTTTGGACATAATAGAGCAAGGCCTTGTTTTTCTCAATATACCTTTACATATTGTTTTAGAAATGACCAAATTGAGATTTAAAAAAAAGAAATTCATTTTTAATCTATAATGAAAGTTTAGAACTTTCTAAAGCCTACTTTTTTCAAACACCTGTCAATAAAGACGTTAAATAAGAAACTGAAGCAGTAATTGTTAGTCCGCTCTAAACTCCCTGGTGGTGTGCATGTGTCTCTCACCACCTGCCAGATGTTTTGGATTACCGAGTGAAACACACACACACACACACACACACACAGAGAGAGAGAGAGAGAGAGAGAGAGAGAGAGAGAGAGAGCCTTATTTTTAATATGCCCTAAGCTAGCTCAATAGTTGGGCTACTCCTGAGCCTCCACGTGCCTACCACACACACTCCTCCGATATTCCTGAG
This sequence comes from Rhynchomys soricoides, assembly GCA_019843965.1. Lineage (NCBI taxonomy): Eukaryota > Metazoa > Chordata > Mammalia > Rodentia > Muridae > Rhynchomys > Rhynchomys soricoides. Next base: position 11,466,858 of record JADRCH010000005.1, on the reverse strand, counting down.
TTAATACTTACTAAATCTATATTTTATCTTTGCTACCCTGGACCCTGCTGGTCCCCCTGCACCCACATGTCAGCTGTCTCTCCTTCCTGCACCTTTCCAGCGTGGCCCATCTCTTCTACCCTCACCATGGCGAACTTCACTCTTCTTCTTCCTCTGTCCCTTCCCGGGAATCCTAAAAGTCCTGCCCAGCCATTGGCCGCTGGTAACTTTATTGACCAGTCAAAAAGAACTGGGGCCAGGCTTCCTTTAGTCTTATGTGCAGGACACTGCAAAGAGATTTTTGGGTAACATAATTAACATGAAAACACAAGCCGCTACAAGAAGTTTTAAAGTTAAACGTGAATTTCTGCCTGTGCAGGGATGGCCTCAGACCCAGTGTTGTTCAAGAGTTCTCTCTAGTTGAAAAAGTTGAAAAGTGGGCCAGTCCTTTTTGTTTTGCTGTTTGAATCGTGATTCTTAGATTTTTATACACTTTCCAGAGAAAACCTGGAGCTTGGAGAAGCAGAACCATTTAAACAGAGTCATTAAATTGATAGAATGATAAAACTTCCTTGGGTTTGGAAAGCATAGATCTTCCCCAGTCTTCCCTCCGAGATGAGATTCTGCTTTGGGAAGTGGGAGGGCTCAGCTGAGCAGATTTCCATCTTTCCAAAGCTTTAAACTTTAAACTTCATGGTTCACACATTAATGGCGGTCAAATGTTCTCTGCATGAAATAATATAAATCCTGATTTCAAAAACGAATTATACTTGTCTATTTATCTACTTAGTCTGGAAAGGGTTGGGAGAGTGCACGTGCCACAGTGCAAGTGTGCGCATGTGTGTGTGTGTGTGTGTGTGCATGTGTGTATGTGTGCATGTGCGTGTGTGTGTGTGTGAGAGAGTGTGTATGTGTGCATGTGCATGCGTGTGTGTGTGTGTGTGTGTGTGTGTGTGCGCGCGCGCGCTCGCGCGCGCGCGCGTGCGTGAGTGTGTAGGTCTGAGGACAGCTTATAGAAGTTGGTTTTCTCTTTTTACCTGGGGATCAAACCTAGGTTTTCAGGCTTGCAGCAAGCACCTTTACCTAGGGAGATATCCCAGCATCTCCCTATTTTTTAAACATTAAAATGAGAATATTAAGCCGGGCTATGGTGGCGCACGCCTTTAATCCCACCACTTGGGAGGCAGACGCAGGCAGATTTCTGAGTTCGAGGCCAGCCTGGTCTACAGAGTGAGTTCCAGGACATCCAGGGCTATACAGAGAAACCCTGTCTCAAACAAACAAACAAACAAACAAAAACAAAAAAGAGAATATTAAAAAGAAAAGAATCGATATGCCCAGCAGTTGAGGATTGGTTCATTAGAGCATGTGCAGTGTTGGTACCATAACTCTGTGAATGGGTAACTCCGTAGGTGTCACCAGTGAGTGAGTGCAACAGGCCAGGGGGCAGCCAGGAGCACTGGAGAAAGATGACTTGGAAGGATCAACACTTCATCCAAAGAAGACTGCCCTTATCTGATTCCATTTGCTGAATAGTCTTGTGGAAATGCAGGCCAAATATTGCCAGGCCTTCCTATTTTTTTTTTTAAAAAGAGAAACTTTATTTGGAAATAATTTCAAATTTATAAGAAGTTGTAAAAAAAAAAAATCATAGTACACGAATATCTATGCTCCTTCCCCATCTTCTCATATTGCTAACACTGGAGTCTTGAATCCTCCCCCAGACACAAAGTACACAACCTTTACTTCTAAGTCCTCCATTGTGGACTTCCTATGTATAGAAACCTAAAACTTCACTATTTTGAACTGGGAAAAAATGGTGCAGTGAAGAAAGAAAAATATGGAAGATACACAAGGAGGACCACAAGGAGGACTGCCAACCAGACATCCCCAAACAGAGCTCAGCACACAAAAGAGGTTGAAAGCATGACAATAGTCGTTTGCTGTTTCAGTAAAAACAGTGCTTCCAGTGTATGTGATTTTATGTATAAACTGGATCTAGGTACCAAACCACAGACGTACATATCATAAAACATATGCTGACATATATGTTATAAAACATATGCTAACATAAATTAGATACAGATGTTAGATTCAAGTTTCCTTCCCATACTCCAGTGAAGCACGCATCTTCCAGTCTCCAAGACATGCACTTCCCTTCCTTGCAGGTTGGCTGCATTTCCACACTGTGGGAGTGAACCAGGGGCAGGACCATCTCTACAGCTGAGAGCAGGCCCTGCTCCCTTATGGTGTCCCTCACGCTCAGGGGACACTATTTATTGCCTTCACACTTACCTTCATCCAAAGTCTCTGAAGTCATCTTGCTTCTTTATGTATTTCCTAGTTTAATACTATTCTCCCCGACTCCTGACATCACATGAGCTTCTTGAGGGCCAGCATTTTGCCTGAATTATTTATTCCTAACTTCCCAGACCCTAGGACAGAGCATTACATAGGAGGTACTCATAAAATACTCATTAATGAGTAGAACTAAGCTTAGTTCTAGAGACTGCAGTGTCTCCAGGCTCCTACGTGAGTGCTTCCTTCTCTCTCCAGGCCTCCATTTTCCTAGCACTCACTGGGACAGGTGCCTTGGCCTCCTTCAGGAAGCCAGCAATACTCTATCCTACACCAAGAAAAAAGTCTCAGCTTTAAAGGCCTACAGGAGCATCTCATCCTTCCTGTGACACAGAACCAAAATCCCAAACGTAAGACTCAAAACATGTAATGACAATATTTGGAAGGCATTTCTTTTCTTTTTAAGAAGCCTTTTAGCTGGACTGACTTTTAGTCATCTTACAAAGGGAAGTGATCATTCTCCATCCATCATGCTAAGATGGTGAAGTTTCTGCCCTGGCAACCAATGGGGCAAGACATGCAGATACCTGATTGTTTTCCACACATTGAAGCCATCCAGAGGTTTGGTTCCATGGGTGCTTCCCCCGGCCAGATGCACCAGTGTTGGAAGCCAATCGGTGATGTGCACGAGTTCCCTGCTCTTCACGCCTCTCTGTTTTAGCAAGGGGCTTGCCACGAAGCCTGTTCCTCGGATGCCTCCTTCCCACAGGGTCCCTTTCCTTCCTCGAAGAGGCCAGTTGTTGCCTCCAGACCTTGTCTGCCCTCCGTTGTCTGAAACACAGATAAGCCTTGGCATGAGTGGATTAGAGTTATCAAAATGGAGTCGCTTGTGTCATACCATACCAGACAGGAGTAGAATAGTTAAAGCTAAGGTTATGAAAGAGGGGGAGCTCGTGCGCATGGGCCACACGACAAGGACAAGCTCAGGGGACTTTGCAGAACCACAATCTTGAGGGGCAGGGGTCGAAGAGGTCATGTTATCTCATACAAGAATAATCCTGCCAAGACATCAAGTGTCAATCTTGGCCTAGTGCTGTTCCTGCTTCTCATCTCTGAAGCCAACGATTATTGCTTCAAAATAACGTAGCGATCTTCCTCAGTTTTCATTTAAACATATCCCATGTGCCCACCTCCAGTGGTCATGGTAACCAAGAAGCTATGTTCCCACTGCAATGTTCTCTGCTTTCATAGAAACTCATTATCTCTGAGGCTCTAATTGCTAATTAGGGGGAAAATGACTATGTTATTGCTCTTTTAAAAACATTTTAAGTTATATGTGAGTGTGTGCCTATATGTGTGTCTGGGCATATGAATGTAGGCACCTATAGAGGTTAGAAGCTCCAGAGCTGGGGTTGCAGGTGGCTGTGAGCCACCTTGTGTGTAAAGGTAACTAGGTCTTCTGCAAGAGCAGTGCAAACTCTTTTTTAAAAAGATAATTTATTTATTTTATTTTATGTGTATGGGTGTTTTGCCTGTATGTCTGTGTGAGGGTGTTAGATTCCCTATAACTGGAGTTACAGACAGTTTCGAGCTGCCATGTGAGTGCTGGGAATTAAACCCAGGTCCTAAGGAAGAACATTCAAGACTCTTAACCTCTGAGCCATCTCTTGAGCATGCCCCTCCCCAGCAGCACACATTCTTAAGGGCTGGGGTATCTTTCTGGATGTTAACTCCTTTATTACTCTTGACCCTGTCTTGTCTCCCCATCTTTCCTAACAGTAGTAAGGGTTTCAAGGACTGCCTAAGAGTGGCCTAGACCCTAAAAAGTGAGCTATGGTAGATTTTCCAGCTGTTAACTCTTAAAGTACATTCAAGGATATAAGGTCTCCATGTAACTCTTGTTAAACGGTTCCCAACGAATAGAGATGAAAACTCTCCCCAGTCCCCTGCTCTCTATTCCTCTCCCACTGGACACTGTCTCCAGTACCAGAAATAACCAGGCTCCAACATGACACTCAACTGAGAAAAGACCTTTAATCCTCTATGAGTTTTAGTGTGGCTCAGCTTGAGCAAAGCCATGGATGAATTTTATGAATTTTATGAATTTTACATGCCCTGGACAACAATGTACACAGGAGTGAGAGCTGGGGGTCACAAGTTCATGACAAGAAAACTCAGGGGAGTTTCACTTGGTGACTCAACGCTCCTTCAGAAGACCACAGACATTTTAAGGATTTGTCTTAGAGCTCTTGGCATGGTGACACATGCCTTTAATCCCAGCACTCTAGAGACAGAAGCAGGTGGATCTTTGAGTTCTAGGTCAGCCTAGTCTACACAGTGAGTTCCAGGATAGCCAGAGCTACACACAAAAAAACCCTCTGTCTCTGAAAAACCACACACACACACACACACATACACACACACACACACATTCACATACATACACACACACACACAGAGACAGAGCAGGGGAAGAGGGGAATCGCCCTGGAAGAAAACTTCTAGCATTGAAACTGGTATCTGAATTAACAACCCATTCTCTGGTGACCTGAGTCCTTTCTTAATTGGGAAAAGCAATGGTTTCTTCAGAGCCCACAAACAGTGCAGTTGGGAGGGAAAAGTGGCGCCTACCCTCCCTTCTCTCTGATGAAGCTTCATTCACGCCATACCAGGGAAGAGAGGGATTTTGCTCCTCTTATGAGCCAGGTGAGGGCTCAGGATTAAGCACTGAGTTTAGACTATAGAAAAGAGGTATGATATTTCTTGTATACCAAATTTGTAGACTCATACTTCTTTCCAAAGTACCCAGGTGCTAAGGTAACTTTATACAAATACTTAAATATGCAAATATATGCAAAACTTTATGTTAAAACCACTACTGTTCAAGTGAATCACAAGAGGGTGGTAGGATTGACTTGCTCCATAGAACATCCCACAGAGAACTCTCCTGCCCTGGGGGCGGGGTGGGGGGCAGGTAGCCTAAGACATCCCGTGGATACCTGAAACCCTGGTAACCACACTCGGTGTTTTCCTATACATACATCTATAATAAAGTTCAATTTATTTTCCTTTCATTTTTAATTTTTACTTTTTATGTGTATGGGTGTTTTGTCTGCATGTATGTCTGTGCTACTATGCATGCCTGCGAGCTACCAAGTGCATACTGGGAACTGAACCCAGTTTCTCTGGAAGAGTAGCCAGTGTTCTTAACTGCTGAGCCATCTCTCCTGCCCCATAAAGTACAGTTTCTAAGTTAGGTACAGTAGCTATCGACAACAATAACGATGGAATGGAACAATTATAATATACTGCTGCAAAAGTTATTTAAAAAGCGTTCAGTGGCACAGGCTGTTGTCCCAGCAGAGGAAGATGTTTCTTGGCCCAGAAACATCTGGGTGTTCGAGCCCAGCCTAAATGATACAGAAAGACTCAATCTCAAAGCTACGTGGCTGTGGTTTCTCTCGTGCACTTGGTTACCACACTATATGTTGCATGAAGGAACACTCCACATACCGGTAGGATCGAAGACTACATTGCACTAGAAGTCTGCATGCAGAAGAAAGTACACTTTAAAACATGGAAGTCATTGATTTTGTAATTTTCCACTTACTATTTTCAGGCCATAGTGGACTGAAACAGTGGCGCTCTAAGCAGCGAATCCAGGGGACTCTAGAATACAGCACGGGTGTGTCTATGGAAAACAATAACTCAAAATATATAAGTACTAATTCAACATCAGGCACCACTTGGATTTCACAAGCTCTCAAAGCCTAAGATGGGACAGAGACATAATTGACAGCTTAGGGCAGCTGCTCACTAGCTGGACGACCAGAGACAACATGCTACCTCAGTTTCCCCACCTTCCTTGTAAGGACTATAATTCCTTCCTCCTGTTTTCAAGTTAGGATGAAATTATTCCACTTAGGATTACTTTTGCCAAGGCTCCTAATGCCTGGGAGTTCAATGAATAGTAGTGGCTGTTATACCCACAGCCACTCAAAAGTCTAGATTATAATGGTCTTGTGACATGGAGAAGAGGAGAATGAGGAAGAGAAGGAGGAGGAGGAGGAGGAGGAGGAGGAGGAGGAAGAGGAGGAGAAAGAGGAGGAGAAGGAGGAAGAGGAGGAGGAAGAAGAAGAAGAGGAAGAGGAGGAAGAGAAAGAGGAAGAGGTGGAGAAAGAAGAAGAAGAGGAGGAAGAGGAGGAGGAGGAGGAGGAAGAGGAGGAAGAAGAAGATGAGGAGGAGGAAGAGGAGGAAGACTGATAATGGCTGAGAATGAAAAAGGTAGGCTTCTAGTGAGATCTGTGTGAGCTCCAGGTCTCTGCTTACAGTACCAGGGCCTGACATTCCTAGTGCTGTGTGGGCTTATAAAGCAGCTTCATCTCTCTGAACAAGCCACAAGCATCATCAGCCTAGCAAAGAGCGAGCGCACTCCTCCCAGGAGACAGAGGGAGGGGTCACTTGCAGGGGCCCCTTTTATTGTTCTTAGGGAAGATGTTCAGGCTCCACTGTCACAGAGGCGTGCGTCACAAGCGTCGTGGAGTCTGTTCCTTTCTTTGCTTCACAGAGAAGGGTGTCTTGGGTTAGGTTAGATGAAGGTGACACCTCTTCAGCATGTGCCTGGTGACAATGGATCTCATAATTTGAGATCAAAGGTATATATGACCTTTTCTTCAAACTCCATTGATTTCTTTTCTCTTAATATTTAAAACAATTGTACATGTGTGTGTTCTTCTGTGAGTTTATGTGCACATGTATGCAGATGCCTACAGAGGTCAGAAGGTGTCATTGGACCTCCTGGAGCTGGAGTTATAAGCAGCAGTGAGGTACTGTTTAAAACCAAACCCCAGTCCTCTATAAGAGCTGTAAGGGCTCTGAACCACTTACCCACCTCTATGCATCCTGCATTGCATTTTCTCCCCACCCCAAACTCAAGGTTCAATCACTCATGCAAGTTTATAAAATACACATTCCATATCACCTTCGGTACTCACAGAGTGTCAGACACTATAGCCAATATATCAACATTTCAAAGAAGGAACCCCACATGTGCTCAGAAATACACCAGAAGCTGAGAAATACTGAAAATGGGAGAAATAGTCTTCTTCTGCGAAGAGGACACCAGCTGGTTATCAAATACCAAGTGATCATCCCGAAAACATACATACAAATAACACTATACGGAATGAGGGTAAGCCGGGCAGTGGTGGCGCACGCCTTCTATCCCAGCACTCGGGAGGCAGAGGCAGGTGGATTTCTGAGTTCGAGGCCAGCCTGGTCTACAGAGGGAGTTCCAGGACAGCCAGGGCTACACAGAGAAACCCTGTCTTGAAAAACCAAAAAACAAACAACCAACAACAACAACAACAGAATGCGGGGTATATTTATGTATTTAGGAGTGTGTGTGCGTGCGTGCATGCATGCATGCATATAACAAGGAAAAAAGAGGCTGTGAATTTGAAAGAGAGCAAGAAGGAGGGACATATATGGAAGGGCATGGGGTGAGGAAAGGGAGGGGGAAATGATGAACTTACACTGTAAGCTCAAAAAATAAATGATTTCTAAAAATGCACAAGAGGGGAATACTTCTAACCCGGTGCTGTGAAGGGCTGGGGAGGCACAGGCCCTGTTTCCCTCCGTTGTCTACATGCTGTAAACAGAAGTGCCACAGTGCCATAGACGAGGCCCTTGTCTTTTTTTAAAGCAGACACAGTTCTCTGAAATACTGGTTAATGTGTCTATCGGTTCCACATACTTGTGCTTAATGGAAATTACTGGATGGTGGTAGCGGTGGAGATCAGAGGTGGTGGGGACAAGGGCGGCTGTGTCTGGAATCTGATCCTAGTCTGAAAGAGTGAGTCAGAGAGGAAAACATTGTAAATCGAATCCGGCCACTGCCGCTACTGCAGGAACTGAACACGGCTCCACACACCAGTCGGCAAGGGGCCAAAGCAGTGAGTAGGACTGTTTTTGTGATTAGCTCGCCATCACGTTTCTGCCATTAGCAATGATAAGCTTTCCTACCTCCAGTTAGCAACATGGCTTCCTCTGTCAGTTTTTCAAGACTGCTCTAAGCAGAAAGTATTGTCAATTGCCACACCTGTGATTTCCACCTGATTCTTCCAGATGTGCAGGAGGTGAGGGGTGGGGGATGGGAGTATCAGCGCCCCCTGGGGGTGGCATCTCTACACTGCAAGAATGAATGTCTCATAAAACACAGTAGAAAAGGGAGTTTCCTATATCTATCCAGATGAAGATTTTTACAAGAACTATAGAAATACCATATTTCAAGCATATGACTTTTAATTCTCCCTCCTAAATCTCTACATGGCCAGGGTTAATTTTCTTTTGTTAAGAATTCATTTTCAAGAGAAAATTCGGTTTCATTTCCTGACTGACTTATGCAAAAGCTTCCAAATCAAAATAAGATGGTCCCAGCTTTACAGGCTGGAAACTATGAACCTTTTTTTTCCAGGGAAATGTTCTTTTTTTTTTCTTTCAGCAACATTTTGGCAGACACAAAACCTAATTATAAAACCATTGCTGTCCAGAAAAGAACTGTCAAAATAAAACAAATGCTGTCAGATGTAGACTGTAAATCTCACTTTATTATTCATTATTGAATTAAAATAACTGTCAGAAATCATGGAAAAGCATCAGTTAGCCAAAGATCTGAGCAAAAACATCAAGTCTATGAAACTGACACCTCATCTGTATCCAGCTGATAAAAATTAAAATGGAGCCATGACGACATTGATTCTTAGGACTTCCCCTCCCCCAGACAGTCTAGTGGCTTTGCTGTATGGCGCAGGCTTCCTCAAGACCTCTTCCTCCTGCCGATCTGAAAAGCAAAGAGTCCTTCCTCACCCTCTGGCCAGAGTCCAGGCTTCTCTACAAGGGGCAACCTTGTAGGTGTGGTAGGTAAAAGTGGAGAAGCACCATTCCTCAAGGAGGGGAGGGGGGCTCTTTGTCCCAGAGCTGTACCTACTAGTTGACAGCCGACTCTTTTGGATTCATTTTTTACATTACTAAATGCAATATGGAGAATTAGTCTTTGTCTTAGCGTTATCTAAAGGTCTAGGGAAACTCAATATAATACTCTTGTGCTAAAAGAAAGTAACCATCAAACCAGATGCTAAATGGACATTTGTCTCGCCACATTCAAGCACTTCTGCCTGGGTTGGGCATGCACAAAACTCTGACACTGATAAATTCAAAATCTGGCTCTCCAGTTCATCACCTACTGCCTTGGGTAAGGCTTGCCCGCTCCTGGGCTCCTGGGGTACTCGGGTTTTATCCAGTTGACACCAGGGGTCCAAACTCAGCAGGCCTCATGTACATTTAAAGACCCAGTTGACTACCCATCACAGAAGTTCAGACTTCAACCCCACTGACAGAATCCTTTATACACACATGGCCTCAATCTGCTTTGTGAGCACCCCCACCCATGCCTGTGAGTGCTTATATGCTTCAATCATGCACAACTAAGTTCCCTCCCAGTTAGAATACACCATGACCTTTCAGGCTAACTTGCATAAACTGGCTTCCTCACATAAAGACATCCTCCTTCATTTTTTTCTGCTGGACTCAAACCTTAAGGCCTAAGGTTAAATGTCAGATCTTTTGTGAACCTGATACTTAGTACCCCAAAGCTCTCCAAGGCCACACCTTTTTCTCTATCACTTCCGAGTTACTCGTCTTTATTGGTTCTTTGTGGCTTTTTCTAACCTACAATCTCTTTCCTCAGGGCTAAGAATGAGGTTTGTTGTTTGTGTTTGCAAGACCACACGGAGGACCGGCTAACAGAAAAAGGGCAAATACACGAAGAAAAGACTAACAACTCCAAACTGCAAGTGAAGACGCTGAGAATTAACGCTGGACACTACGAAGCTCTCTAAGTCCCTTCCCAGCTGTTGCCTGACCTTGACCTTACAGAAAGAGGATGCTACTTTAATAGACTAACAAGTGAGGTATCAGGGCCCCAGTGAGGGTGTAAGCAAGTATCAAAGCTACAAATACAAGAATTGCTCGTCCACCTGGTACCTGCTCAGTCACGCTGAGGGTTAAGGGAAGGGGGCTGCAGAAGAGCACTTTGGAAAACACTGGCCTGGAAGAGGCCCTTCAGGTCACACCTTAACAAACTCCCTCTGAGTTCTGCCATGTGCCAGAGCTACCCTCGCTCTAGAACATGGCAGCCTGTGAATGAGACATACAAACTCCGCTTATGGTATAAGAAAGAAAAAAAGACAAGATCCCTTTTTCCTTTGTAAGCAGTAACCTGGTCTGCCAAAAAGAGGTGAAATCAGACCGATGGAGTGATGGTTCGGTGATTAATAGCACTTGCTACTTCTGCAGGGGACTCAGGTTTGGTTTTCTGTATCCATGTAAGTAAACTCACAACTGCCTGTAACCCAGCTCCATGGATTTGACAGTCTCAAAATAAATCTTTTTTTAAAAAAGCTGAAACACAGAAGGGCAGTTACATGACCATCACAAAACAGACAGTCCAGACACAGGGAGCAGGCAATGCAAGGGCCTTTTTCAATTATATGGATTCTTGACATGAAGGTCAAGATCTCTTTTAGTTAAAGACTAATTAGCTATCTTTTTTTCCATTTCTTTTTTGTCTATGGGTGTGTGTGTGTGTGTGTGTGTGTGTGTAGAACTGAGAGTCTCCTACATGTGAGGCAAATGCTCTGTCCCTAAAGCCTGCCCTCAGCCCTGTGAATTATATTCATAAGAAATCAAGAGCCAGATGACAGCTAGGTGTGAACAATCCATCTAGCTGTCCTATGACCATAGTCACCTATTTCTACTTCGCTAATTTTACGAAACACTTTCAAGGCAAGGGCTGTGAATCCAGGCAGGATATCCATCCCTGAGCCTAGAAAGCGAAGATAACAAAACCCACCTTAATATGGTATCTGGCACGGAAGCACAACCCAGGCATTACAGACTGGGTAAACTTAGGTGTAGGAGCTGCATTCACAGGCACTGTGCTTAGAGCCCTGCTAGGTTACATGCTACACTGCAAGCAATTTTTTGAAAGCAGGGGAGTGGAATGAATTATGATGGGTTTTGTTGTTATTGGGGAAAACTCAGGACTTTTTTCTATTTCCATGGGTTTAAATGAAGTTCATCCGTTAACTGTGATTTAGTAATAACGGCCTGAGATTCAAATGAAACATCAGAAACTGAGTATTTATCCAGATGCTCATCTGAGTATCTCTAGGGGTTTGTTGAGGTTTCTTTATTCAAGGAAGATAAGTGCTGAGATGCTGGCCTCTCAGCACATATTCCTCAGCCCTCTCCAAGCTGACAGCAGCCAGCAAGGGAGGATCCTGCTGAGCGGCTCCAAAAGGATTCTGGGAAGGTGGGTGCTTTGGCAGCCATTCACCAAATAACTGACTTGGCCACCACAGAGCTGAGATAAAAGAAGATGGATGTGAGGAAACCAGGACTGTGGGATTCAAAAGAAGGATCCTATGTGCTGAAATCAAGCAACTTCCTCATTCCGATGGCAGGAAAGTCCTTGCTTGGAATAATGAGAGACCACCGAGATTTTTATCTCTTCTTTGAAACGTACAAGGGCAAAAAGACACAAAAGTCTGTTGAAAGACTGAAAACATTTGTTGTCTGAAAGTCATGATGGGACTGGGAGCCGGAAAAGGGTTCTTATTTACAGCACTCTGGTCGCAGATAACTTTTTCGTCATTTAAAGCTCGGGTATCCACAGATGTGGGAACTCCTCAGATGAAGTTGTAAGGTCAGCTCAAAAGGTGGCAAGCTGCCTGCTCTTGAAAAGCATAATAACGCTAGGTTTAATCTCTGCAATCCAGGTCCTCTAATAGGCAGCTCAGAATGATTACTAAGCAGAAGAGTCAAATGTGTGTTCTAGAAAAAAACCAAAAACAAAACCCATAAAATCTTCTGTCTTTCCTATAGTTTGATCTTACAGAAAATGCTCAACTTTAAATTCCTTACTTTTTTTACCCTTTTTACACATTTCCAGGCAAATTACATTAGGGAGCCCCTCAGGAGTATTAGTGTATCGTTTAACTCCTCTTCCAAACCTAAAATCCATTCTTGATGGTTAGGTAATTCTCCTAGACCGCTGCTTAATCTTTCAGTAATACCAAATCGAGAAACGATAAGCCAATTACCGCAGAAGCACTTGAAAGTTTGGCAAGCTCAGGACAGCAGCAAGACGCTGAAAATGCTATTAACAGACAGGAAGAGAGACTTGTGGTTCGAAATAATGGACATATTACCTACATACATGATAGGGAAAATGAACAGTGAGGCCAGTGAGTCTCAGAGATTGCTAAATCAGAGCAAGCTAGGATATCCCGTTTAGGCAAGCAAGGGCTATTTTGCTCTTACATTTCCAAATAAGCAACACAAGTTACATGTGTCAAAACCTGCAGAGTTGCTGTTAACCGGCACTCTTAATATCAGCATTTTACTGAATCTCTTTAGAGTTACTAAGAAAGGTCAGTGAGAACCGAATTGAGTGGCCCAGTGGTTCCATTTCTCCAAAGCACTTCTCTGAAACTTTGCCAAATACTAAAGGACCCCACTGGTGGTTGGTGTTCAGCATCAGGACAGGCAGACAAACATAAGAACTGGCCAGCACTTCTGTCTGAAGAACAGAGGAGGAAACACTCAATGGTAGACACAATAACAACTCCATAAGCCCAAACATGAAGGAGTCTGACTAAAGATTGGAGATACTGAGTGTAAGAAAAAGATTGCCTTCAGCTCTGCAGATGACACTTGCTCCAAGGCCAAAAGGAAAAGAAAACGCTCTGGGTCCCCAGAATACGAGACTTTCATGTGGCCAGAAGCAGCCCTCTGGCCCCCGCTGCAGGAGTGAGATTTGGTGACACAGGAAATCCCAAGCAAGCTCACAAGCCACTGTAGTGAGGATGGCTGGAACAAAGGAGGTGAGAATCGGGCTAGACTTTGTGCCCAGCAAGGGAAGAATGAGTAAACAAGGCAGGAAGCAAAGCCATGTGAACAGCCACAAACCAGGAAGAAAGCAAGACCAAACAATCAGCTAAAGCAAAACAAATGTCAGAGTAGTCACAACATGCTCACGGAGTCCAGCCTATCAGAGATGAGCACAGGGCCCGAAATGTCTCACACTCAATTCTACTGATACGGCTGGCGTCCAGTCTAAAAGCTGCACCAGAAAGCAGGAGACTGTCTCCACTGAAGAATGGACGAAGAAAGACCTGAGTGTTAAAAATAAGCCGTGCACTATGTCTACTTTTCCAATACCAAGTGATCCCCTTTCCTGTATATATTAAGGAGAATATATTCCTGTATATATTATATATACATACATTTCATATTCTATATGAAACATGTTACTCTGCACATGTGCAAGCATTTGAATTTTAACAAAGATGTTAAGCTTGACAGAGGAAAACAGTTTTTGCAGTAAATAATGCTAGACTATGTTGAGAAAAAAAATAAACACCAGGACAAAACCAAAACAAACCTTGACCAATCCTGACCTCATGACATATACTAAAACCAAAAGACAGTTATGTTACAGTTCAACAGCAATGAGACAAAGAACTCAATTAAAACATGAACAAGAGGTGCAAAGAGACATCACTCCAAAGAACGTTTATAAATGGCCAATGAGCACATAACAAGATGCTCAACATCATTGGTCGCTAAGTTGGCACAAACCAAACCCACAGGTGACACCACGTTTATGCTGTAGAGTATAGCTATATTAAAAACCCGACAGCTTCAGTGTTGAGCAATGACAGCTAGTTATGCTGCTGCTGGGGATTTAACACTCCCCAGTACAGCACTATGAATCCTTGGGAAAACATTAAGGTGGCTCCTCGGAAAGATGCCAGGTATACTAGTTACTTTTATGTCACCACAGAATACAATAAAGTAAAGGCTCATGCTACAACACGGTAAAACATGACACTAAGCGAAAGTGAGACATAAGTGACCAAATACCACATGGTTTTGTTTATATGACATGTCAGAAGCAGGAAAATCTATACAGAAAACGTAGACAGTGGTTTCAGGATTGGGAGGGACAGCAATGAGAGCAGCTGATAACGGGTACAGGATTTCTGTTAGAGCTGATAAACATGTCCTGGGACTAAGTGATGACAGCAGATGCACAACTTTTCAAAAATACTAGGAACTAGTAAAAAACACTGCACACTTTTTAAATATTATGGTATGTGAATTATACCTCAGTGAGCAATTGTGTGATGTCCTAGTTTGATTTCAGTTGCTGGAATACACAGACTGAGGAGCTGGAGAGATGGTTCCATGGTCAGGAGAGCACTCACTGCTCTCCCGAAGGACCTGGTTTTCTCACCACCAACATGCTGGCTCACAACTGTCTGTGACTAAAGTTCCTAGGGCTCCAATGCCCTTCCAGCCTCCACTGGTACAGTGCGTGTGAGCCACACAGACACACATACATACAGGCAAACACTGTACACATCAACTAAAAACAAATCTTTAACAACACTAATGAAAAGCAACTTGGGAGAAAAGGTTATCTGGCTTAGACCTCCATCACTGAGGGAAATCAGGACAGGAGTTCAAGGCAGAAACCTGGAGGCAGGAACTGAAACAGAACCATGAAGAAGAGTTGTTTCCTGGCTTATCTTACTCAGCCTGCTTGTGCTACAGCCCAGGACCAGCTGCCCAAGGCTGGCACTGTTCCCAGTGGGCTGGGCCTTCCTACATCAATCATTAATCAAGAAAAAAACCCCTACAGACTTCCGTATAGGCCAGTCTGATGGAGACGCTTTCTCAGTTGAGGTTCCCTCTTTCCAAATGACCTTAGCTTGTGTCAAGATGACATAAAACTAACCAGCCCATAAACAGAAAGACCAAATAAAGACTTAAAAGTAAAACAAAACCCATGAAACTCTTACAGAAAAACATAAAATAATTTGTGCATCAGCATAGGTCAAAGGTCTCTTAAGTTAATTTTTTGGGACACTGCGCTTGTCTATAAGAACTAGTAAGACCCACTCTGGCTAAGAGGAAGCAGGGTAGGCGATGTGACTTCAAAAGGAAAGAGTGCAGTTCCAGTCAGCTGCTGGGTACCACTGCAATGGAGAATCTATCCTGAATGTGCTCTAGCCTTTGGATGGCAGGCCACTTAGAGAAGGCATTTCACAAGCAGCAAAGCTCTTCCTAGCATCCAGGAATGCACACACACAGCCTGCTTCATGGAAACCACCCAAGCTCACCACTCTGCCTTGCCTGGCTCAGAACACATCAAGGATGAATCTTGAGGCACCGGGTGGACTCCTCTGGACAGGTATTCCAAATACCATCCTATCAAAACTCCTAGGTTTCAGGACACAGCCAATTCTTCATGCTTTCACTGGTCTGTCGCACTGACTTGGATCCTTATAAATAAAGCACACATGCATGCATGTGTACAGTAGCTA
Source organism: Rhynchomys soricoides (assembly GCA_019843965.1). Classification (NCBI taxonomy): domain Eukaryota; kingdom Metazoa; phylum Chordata; class Mammalia; order Rodentia; family Muridae; genus Rhynchomys; species Rhynchomys soricoides. The sequence continues at coordinate 11,451,127 of JADRCH010000005.1, read as the reverse complement.
TGTCCTGGAGCCAGTGAGTCTCTTAACTTTGCCAACCTTTGTTTGATACCTCGTTTCTCAGTGGAGTCTTTTGAGGCAGGCTGATCCTATAAAACATGCATCAGTCATGGGAAATGCGGGATTCAGTTCTGGAAAGCTTTCAGTATGTGCCCAGAGAGACTGCCTCATTGTTTATTCCATGAAAGTTTAAATATGAATCATGTGGAAAATGACTTCAAAATAGATAAGGGATTACACAAATCTTTCCTGTACTTCACACAGCCATGAAAATACGCTAACCCTCTCAGACATGAGATGGTATGCTGGTGTTTGCTTTGTTTGTTTGTTTTTAAAATTACATATGATAAAAATCCAATTGTTCAATATGCATTTCCATGACTTTTGACAACCACAGAATAACTATATTCAAGAAACAGAGGACCCCAGGAGGACTCCTGTGTGACGTTTCTGTGCTCAAGTTATATGTCCAACCCCAGACCCTCGTACCACAAATATGGCCTCTAAAGTTTTGCTTTTGTGAGAATGTTTCATTAAAAATAAAATCATGGGTGTGGTAGCACACGCCTTTGATTCCAGCAGTCGGGTGGCAGAGGTAGGTGGATCTCTGTGAGTTCAAGGGTAGCCTGATCTACAAAGAGAGTTCCAGGACAGCTTGGGCTGTTACATAGAGAAACCCTGTCTCAAAAAACAATAAACAAACAAATCATTTTTTGGTTTTCATACTTCACAGCATCATCATACTAAAATAAGCTGCCAATAAATAAATAAATAAATATATTAAATAAATAAATAAATAAATAAATACACACAGTATAATCTTACCTTGGCTTTTTTCCCTCTGCATAATGTGTTAGCAATCCCTCCACACTGGTGTGTGTGGTAAGTATTCCTTATATACTGTGGGAAGCCCCTAGTTAGTTACAGTTTTTTATCTGTTATCAATGAAGTTGGATTTAGTGTGTAGCTCAGTGGCAGAGTATTTACCTGGTATGTCTGAGGCCCTGGGTTCAACTCTAAGTAGTGAATGAAAATGCTACAAGCATAAAGCATAAACTTTAAATTAAAAAAAAAAATCTTTTGAAACAAGGTTTCAGGTATCTTAGTTTGACCCAAAGCATGTAGTGGAGGATGCCCTTGAACTTCTGATATTGCCATAGCTGTTTGAATGGTGCTGGGGATCAAATCCAGGCTTTCATGATGCTTGTGCAGCTCCAAATGAGATACAGCCTCAGCCTCAGGGCTTATATTTTTTACAATGTATGATTGCTACTTTTAAGTCATTTCCCTTCATGACTTTTCAGCTGTATATGATTTGGGCATTGTTTTCTTAAAGTTTGTTGAGTAGATGTTTCTCCAACTTTCTTTAATCTATACATGGACCTTTCACTAAAATTAAAGTATTTTCAGACATTTCTACTTCATAATATTTTCTGCATCTATATTTCTTTACTCCTGGAAAGCTACTGCCATGTAGATCCTTCTTACCCCAAATTTAAAGCAGTGTAATCCTATGGACCTAATCTGACCTTCACTGATTTTTTTCCACTGCCATCTTCCTTCAGGCCACTAAAATATATTTTAGATTTCAATAGCGCAGTTTTCAGTTATATTCCACTTGTTGCTTTAATTTGCTTGTTTGTTAGGTTGTAGCTCCATTTCTCTACTGAGGACTTAATGCTTTTCATTCAACTGTGTTGCCAACATCTCATGGAGAAGGGCTTCGATAAACTTGACCTCACAGAAACAGCTTCAGCCTGACTTGGAGAGGCCTCTTCCTACACCCAACAATGGTGACTGCAGAGACTCAAGGCAGTCCAAGATGCAGAGAATAAGTGTTGGACACAGACCAAACCCTAAACAATTCACTTCTACTGCCCCCACCCCCAAAGTTATAGGAACATTGTGGCAGAGGTGGAGGGAGTATGTAAGAGCCAGAAGATAGAGGAGGGATATGAACACCATGTCCTAGACTATGTATAATCACTGTAACCGTTAACTCACATCAACTGTATTTACTGTGCTAAGCCAACATTAAGAACAGCCATATCAATACTCAGTCAAGAGAGGGGCAGGGGTTCACAGAACTCCACCTTTTCCCTCTGAACTATTGGCTATTAATGGATTCTGTGACAAGGGGGAGCCACTGTCTTCACTTGTCTAGTCTTTGCTGAATCACCAGGCTCCATGAGGCAGCTCTAAGTTCATGCTCACACCCATGGCTCTGGTTTATCTTGGTCAGTCACAACACAAAACAGATAGATGTGAATGTGTGAGAGAGAGTGGTGAGGAGGGATGGAAGGTAGACATAGGAGTGGGTAAGGAGGTAAGAGATGAGTGGGATTAATGTACAAAGCATTCATTGTGAAATTAAAATAAAAAATTAAAAAAATGTTTATCTTTGAATTCCAGTATTTAAATCATCTCGAAGATGGCCAACTATGTGTAGATTTTTTTTGCTCTGAGTACAGGTTCTAATGAGATGAGAAATTCTGAATTATATCCTGAACACGTTGAATACTGTGCTTTCCTATAATCCTCTCAAAGAATGAATTTGTTGTTTGTGCAGGCACACAGACAGTTACAGAAAGGGCATAGCCTATTCCACAGGCTATCAGGACACAGCAGGGAACAGAATAGATGGCACAGAACACTGAACACAGAGCACAGAGCACAGGGCACAGGGCCCAGAGCAGAGCACAGAGCACAGAGGACAGAACACAGAGTATAGAGCACAGAACACAGAACACAGAACATAGAGCACAGAGCATAGAACACAAAGCACAGAACACAAAACACAGAGCATAGAAAAGAGACCACAGAACACAGAGCACAGAACACAGAGTACAGAGCACAGAACATAGAGCACAGAACACAGAGCACAGAGCACGGAACACAGAGCACAGAGTATACAGCACAGGACATAGAGCACAGAACACAGAGCACAGAGTATAGAGCACAGAACACAGAACACAGAGCATAGAGCACAGAACACAGAACACAGAGTACAGGGTATAGAGCACAGAACACAGAGTATAGAGCACAGAACATAGAGCAGAGAGCATAGAACATAGAGCACAGAGCATAGAACATAGAGCACAGAGCACAGAACACAAAAGACAGAGTATAGAGCACAGAACATAGAGCACAGAACACAGAGCACAGAGCACAGAACACAGAGCACAGAACATGGAGCACAGAACATAGAAGACAGAACACAGAGCACAGACTAGAGCACAGAACATAGAGCACAGAACACAGAGCACAGAGCATAGAACACAGAGCAAAGAACACAGAACACAGCACAGAACACAGAGCACAGACTATAGAGTACATAACATACAACACAGAACACAGAGCACAGAGCACGGAACACAGAGCACAGAGTATAGAGCACAGGACATAGAGCACAGAACACAGAGCACAGAGTATAGAGCACAGAACACAAAACACAGAGCATAGAGCACAGAACACAGAACACAGAGTACAGGGTATAGAGCACAGAACACAGAGTATAGAGCACAGAACATAGAGCAGAGAGCATAGAACATAGAGCACAGAACACAGAGCACAGAGTACAGGGTATAGAACACAGAACACAGAGTATAGAGCACAGAACATAGAGCACAGAACACAGAGCACAGAGCATAGAACACAGAGCAAAGAACACAGAACACAGCACAGAACACAAAGCAGAGAGCATAGAACATAGAGCACAGAACATAGAACATAGAGCACAGAGCACAGAACACAAAAGACTTAGTATAGAGCACAGAACATAGAGCACAGAACACAGAGCACAGAGCACAGAACACAGAGCACAGAACATAGAAGACAGAACACAGAGCACAGAGTAGAGCACAGAACATAGAGCACAGAACACAGAGCACAGAACACAAAACACAGAGTACAGAACACAGAGCACAGAACACAGAGCAGAGAACACAACACAGAACACAAAGCATAGAGCAGAGAACACAGAGAACAGAACACAGAACGCAGAGCACAGAACACAACACAGAAAATAGAGCACAGAACACAGCACAGAACCAGGAACATAGAACAAAGCACAGAATAGAGCACAATACAGAGCATAGAACACAGAGCACAGACCACAGAACACAACACAGAAGACAGAGCACAGAACACAGATCACAGAGTATAGAGCACAGAACACAGATCACAGAGTAGAGAGCACAGAACATAGAGCACAGAACACAGAACACAGAAAACAGAACAGAACACAGAGCACAGAGTATAGAGCACAAAACATAGAGTACAGAACACAGAACACAGAGTATAGAGCACAGAACACAAAACACAGAGCACAGAACACAAAACACAGAGCATAAAGAACAGAACACAACACAGAACACAGAGCACAGATCACAAAACACAGAGCATAGAAAAGAAAGCACAGAACACAAAGCACAGAACACAAAACACAGAGCAAAGCACAGACCACAGAACACAACACAGAAGACAGAGCACAGAACATAGAAGACAGAGCACAGAGCAAAGTATAGAGCACAGAACACAGAGCAAAGAACACAGATCACAGAGTATAGAGCACAGAACACAGATCACAGAGTAGAGAGCACAGAACATAGAGCACAGAACACAGAGCACAGAAAACAGAACAGAACACAGAGCACAGAGCACAGAGTATAGAGCACAAAACATAGAGTACAGAACACAGAACACAGAGTATAGAGCACAGAACACAAAACACAGAGCACAGAAAACAAAACACAGAGTATAAAAAACAGAACACAACACAGAACACAGAGCACAGATCACAAAACACAGAGCATAGAAAAGAGAGCACAGAACACAAAACACAGAGCAAAGCACAGAGCACAGAACACAGAGTATAGAGCACAGAACATAGAGCACAGAGCATAGAACACACAGCACAGAACACAGAGCATAGAAAACAGAACACAGAGTATAGAGCACAGAACACAAAACACAGAGCATGGAGCACAGAACACCGAACACTGAGTACAGAGTATAGAGCATAGAACATAGAGCACAGAGCACAGACCATACAGCACAGAGAACAGAACATAGAACACAGAGCAAAGAACACAGAACACAGAGCACAGAACACAACACAGAACACAGAGCACAGAACACAGCACAGATCTCAGAACACAGAACACAACAAAGAACACAGAGCATATAATACAGAGCACAGAGCATAGAACATAGAGCACAGAGCACAGAACACAGAAGACAGAACACAGAGCAAAGTATAGAGCACAGAACATAGAGCACGGAACACAGAGAACAGAACACAGATCAGAGTATACAGCACAGAACATACAGCACAGAACACAAAACACAGAGCATGGAGCACAGAATGCAGATCACAGAGTAGAGAGCACAGAACATAGAGCACAGAACACAGAACACAGAAGCACAGAAAACAGAGAACAGAACACAGAGCACAGAACACAAAACACAGAGCATAAAGAACAGAACACAACACAGAACACAGAGC